>VXBJ01001595.1:1282755-1358998 GCA_013400055.1 Nycticryphes semicollaris | reverse complement strand
CCCACGGGGCGCCCCCTGTCGGCGCGGAGGTCCCCAGTCCTGCCAGCCTCCCCCCCAGACCCCCTTTCCCGGGCCGAGGCTCCCCCCGCACCCCCCGGTACAAAGTGCAGTGACCCCATCCTACAAACCCCGCAAACAGCTTTATTCACTCACACACGCACACACACACACAGCGCTCACCGCCCCCCCCCATCAGTGTCCCTGCAACGAGGGGGGAATGAGGACCCGCCACCGCCCCGTGGGGTGCAGCCCGTCTCTGGCTCTTCACAGGGGGAGAGGCAGAGCCCCCACTTCCTCCAGGCACTCATCGTAGGTCTCCTGGTACTCCTCGTGGGGCTTGATCATGATGACGCAGGTTGGGCGCTTCGAGCCGGCGGCGGCTCCCAGGTCCTGCGGGAAGAGAGCCAAACAGGGAGGCTGGGGGTGCTGGGTCCCCCAAGAGGGGAGGCCTGACACCCGGCCAACACACATCACCCCCTGGTCCGACACGGAGAAGGTGTCCCCACCAACCCTCAAGCTGGTACCACCCCACAAACCCCAACTCCCTCCCCAGAGCGGGGAGCCAGGGTCTGCAGCGCTGCCTGGGGTGAAGGTGACGTCCCAAAGACACCCACCCCCTACTGAATTCCAGCCTGCAGAGGTGGATGTCCACTGACACACCGTGCCTGGGAGTGTCCTGGGTCCCAGCTTAGAGCCAACAGGGCAGACACATCCCTCTCTGCCCCACAGCTCCCACCACTGCAGGGACTCGGCTGGGACAAAGGCTCCTGTGCTCCCCCAGTGACACACTCCCACATCCCCTCTGTGACTTCTCCCTCCCACGCCTTGGCCACGGTGTTGAGATATTAGTTGTTTAGCTTAAACAAGTTAAGTTTTAATGACAGTAAATTACTTAGGGTTATACTATGGCATGACTTTTGCTACTGGCTTCACTTTACTCAGCAGGAGCAGCCGCATTTGCTGAGGCCTTTGGGCTGCAACGGAGTTAATTTTCTTAGTGATTTTCCTAGCAGCTGGTACAGCGCTGTGTTCTGTGTTTTAGTACAAGAAAAACGTTGATAATGCACTGATGTTCTGGAATTGTTTTCCCTAAGTCAGGGACTTTTCAGTTCCCCGTGTTCTGCCCGTGAGTGCAGGGGCACAAGAAGTGTACACCAGAAGATACGGAGGCAATAACCACAACAGAGACTGCAAAGCAATGAGATAAAAGCACCCAACAGCTGGCCTGCCTGCACACAGAAAGAGAATTCAGCAAAGCCTTGGAAGATGCCAGACCAAAAATCACCATGGGACTAAAAGATGCATGAACAGCACGTGAGAGGTGGGTGTAGTGACTGCAAGGGTCTAATTGCCCAGGGATTAATTTGTTCCAGGCCCCTCCCTTTTTGAAGGTACCAAAGCGGAGCTGCTGTACCTTTCAATTACATTACTTGTTTTTATAAAATCTGACACCTGATACTCTGCTGTGGGAAACCTAGGGCCAAGCCTGAAGAAGGGAGCACAACTGAGAGCAAGCCTGTATGTAAGGAGTTGGAAGAGGCACCCATCTGCTCACTGGGGTCACCTGCTGTAAAGGGACCCTGGTCCTGGCAGTTCAAGACTTGTGTAGTGTTGTATATGGTGACTCCTTGAATGGTGTGTGAGTGCTCAGGCAGCAGCTCTCAGGCACCAGATCTGCACCTCCCTGCAAAGGCTCCTGTCACAGCGCAGGCCAGATGCTGCTACCGGGTTCCCTCTCACCAGGGCTGGTTCCTCCTGGCTGCACAGCCCTGGCCCCTTACCGATTTCGAAGGGACATATGCGTAGGGGAGGCTCCTGTCCTCGCACATGATGGGGATGTGGCAGTACACATCGATAGGCAGCGTGTCGCCGGCCAGCACCGTGATCCTGCAGGGGAAAGACCACATCAGCGGCTGGCCCGGGCCCTGCCGTGCCGGGACAGCGGGAACGATGCAGCGCTTACCCCTTCTCGCCCTTGTTGATGAACTTCTGGACCTCCTTCACACCGCGACGGATCTGCTTGTGCTTGGCCGCTGTAAGAGAAGCACAACGTGAGCGGGATGCACCGCCCCGGCCCGGGCTCTGTCCCGGTCTCAACCCCGACCAGACCTTTCCTGATACACTTGTAGAGCTTGCGCGTCAGCTTGCGGGAGGCGAGCGGCTGGGCGATGGGGTTCAGAAAGTCGAGCTGCTCTCGGTACGAGCGCTCCGGTGTTCCCTCCGCGTCCGCCGCCGCCTCCGTCTGCTTCTCCCGCGCCATGTCCGCGCCGCCACCGGCCGCCGCTTCCGCTTCCGGGCCACCCGCTGCCAAGGAGGCGGGACTGTCAGCTTCCAGCTTCCTGCCAGCCAATCGGCACCCCCCTTCGGTGACAACCAGCCCACCCCGCCGACCAATGGAGAGCGGCGCCTTCCCGCCGCCGGCCTCCCTCCGCCCTACCTCAGCCGCCCGATGGCCCGCGGTTCCCCCGCCGCCCCTGGGACCCCCCGCAACGCCCCACACCGGCCGGGCTGTCACACAGGCGGGCACAAGCTTTCGACACAGGCCGTTACTGGGGTGCAGCGGGCCTGGGTGGGCCCAGCGGGCACAGGCTGGAGCATGGCGGGACCGTGCTGACCCGGCAGCCTGAGGGGACCCCGTTCCACCGGCTCTCAACCTCGGCACAGCAGCGCCATGAAGGGATGGGGAGGAGGAGTGGGCAGCCGAGCGCTCCTGCAGTGCTCCAGGGGTACAGCCAGCCACAGCCACAGGGCTGGGCTCGGATTCATCCCAACTAGTCACCCACATGTTGTACTCCCCCTTATTTTTTTATATCCCCGAGAAGCTTTTTCTTGCTGCGGGGCCAGGTTGCTGCTTTCCCCGGGGAGGAAGGTGTCCCTCTTAGAAACCGCTTTGTTCCTTATCCCATCAACCTGGCAGGCATCACTGGAGGATAACTGGGGTCTGCTGAAGGCCACGGCTGCAGTATCAGCACCTCCTGTGGGCCCCAGCAGACCTCTTGAGCCAGGGAGACAATGCTGCTCCAAAAGAAACAGGATTGTTACCTTCTGCCCCAGCCCAGTGGGTCCCTTGAGCACGGGAGGGCTTCACCCAGCATCTGCAGCTGCTCCAGGACCTCTTGCTGCATCTCCACAGCCATGTGGTGCACGTGGTGGTTGAAGCTGTTGTACATCACCGCGTTCTGGAACATGAGCATGAGGTCACGCTGGAACTGGACCATGGACTGAATGTGTCCCTTTGACAGTCTTCTCTTTATGCTGGTTAAATCCACGGGCCTACAAAAGATAGACAGAATTAAATTGCAACCCACAGCCAGGCATTCTTCAGGCTCTGCATGAACATGCTTATTCTTGTTTCACCATGGACCTGAAAGCACAGCTATTTTCAATCAATTTTATTGCCTAGGACAAAAAGGAGGAGGGAGAAATGTTTTTCTTCTAAGTCAGGCAAGTAAGTTTAGCCAATGCGACACTTGCTAGCCAATCAACTTGGCAGGTCATTAGCAGTCACCTCCAACAAAAATTTGATGTGGAGCTCCAGAGAAGGCAAGCAGAGCGATTCTTGTAATTAGTCTTCATGAAGTCAGCCCAGGTCTTAGTGGAGAAAGAAGTTACTAAAATAGGTATCTATTAAAACCCCTTAAAATCGAATGGTGCCACCAGCAAAAATAGCAGCTCTGATAAGGGGAACATGACGGAGAATAAATATTACTTCCCTTATTTTGACAGAATGAGAAAATGAATGGTTGCAGAGACGACAACTGTGACCAGAATAGAGTATGATTCAGCTCTGAAAAATGCCCTTAATCTCTCTGGGAAATATTCGTATGACCCACTTCTCCGCTGGGAGTAAAACATCTGGGGAGCGAGCAGTGGATGAGGAGAGGGTATTGTCTGAGGCACACGCTTCCAGCACTGGGAGAAGAGGCTGCTGAGCTGCAGAAGCTGAATCCCCTGCTTGGGCAGGGCTTACAGCTACAGGGACTGTGCCTGGAGTAAGTCAGCTGCCATGCACTGCCAGTAAAGGGCAGGCACAATCCCTACCAGCACCAGAGTCCGTGCACGCTTCCAGGTTCTAATCACCTGGAAGGGAGTTTTAATAAAAGAAATCAGCGGGAGATGCTGGTGACAGCCAAATGCTGGAAAAGGAGAAAGGAAACCTTCCCACTGGCCCTTTGGAAACCAGAAAAGATAGAAAAAACAGAGAGAAAACAACTAGCGAGACTCCCTCCACAAACTCACCTCTTTACCACATCCCTGTATCCAGGGGCTTGTTTCTCTGACACTGCCTTCAGGAATGGGCCACTATATCTACAGGGACAAGCACAAAGAATGACCTCTGCCCACCCCTCTGCCAAAGACAACACCGCAACAGGGACCACTGTTTGCCTCTCTCTGCTTGCCATGAGGGCCACAGCCGATTAGCAACGGCCAGTTCTCAGTGGATGGCATGATTTGGGATGGGAGGAGGCTGAGCCCCTTGCCAAAGCTGGCTGTGCCAGCTGTGTAGGAAGCAACATTTGGGCTCTGCCACATTAAGCAGAGGAAATAAATATGCAGTGTTCTCTCCAGCTTTGCAGCATGCAGCTGTTCTTGTGGCGAGGACAGCCAGAAGCAAAGCCCTGGAGAGGCAAGCCAGCCTGTGGTGGCTGTTGTGGAGGAGAGGCCAAGGCCGGATGAGACAGGAGCTATGTCAATCCAATCCTTTGCCCCCACATACCTGTGACTGGCTATCATCTTCCATATGGACAACAGAGTTCTTTTGAAGACCAAATGCTGCAGGGGGTTGTCCCAGCTCAGCTGCATCCTGTGGAGGGAATATATCACCAGATCATCACACTCCAGGAAAAGTAGGAGGTGGTAATTCTGCTAGCACCCACCACATCCAGGTGGATGAAGTGCAGAGATCCTTTGCTGTAACTATGCAAAGCCTCTCAGGGTAAGACGGTGGAAGCGTTCTGCATCTGAATGCACAACTGAATATCCAGAATACAGGAAGATGCCTGGCAGTAAGCAGAAACAAGACCTGAGCTGAGCAGCTCTAAAGGGCAAGATCAATTTGAAAATAAAACCTCATGCTACTCTGAAATTCAGAACTTTACTGAGGTGGCTTTTATTAAGTTTCCCATGCCAAGAAACCAGTTTTCCTTCAAAAGGCAGCCTGGGTGATCACACGTACGGCAGAGCCAGCATAAGGCTGACACATCTGCACCTGCCTAAAGGGGGCTGGGTAATGTCTCTCTTAGGAGCTGGATGGGACATTACCTGACAAAGCACAATGTCCAGCTCACACAAGGCCTAGTTGCTGTAAGGAAACATGTACTTTCCATTTAATCTCTTACTTAATCTCTAGTCTTCTCACTTCAGTTTAGGATTGATGCCCAGAAATGCTAGCAGATCCACAGAGACAGCAAAAGTTTCCTCCTTCCCTCTTGTTCTCCTTGGTTATCTCACCTTCCTGGAGGTGCTTGTGCCATACAGTTGTGCCTGCAAGAGAGCAGAAGGAACTACTTACAGCTGTGTGTTGGCAGGGCTTGTGGAGTCCAGCACAGGGGCTGCAGAGAGGCTATCATCATCATCCTGATCGTGGGCCCGATCACTTGTCTCCTGTGGATGCAGCTCATCTAAAGTTCGTTCCTCAGGAGTCCCTTGAATCTTGTCCTAAAGAGCACAGAGGAAAAGGAAGATACATCTAAAATGGCAGCTCATCACCCGAATCCTTTATCTACAAGTGAGCCTGCTGCACATCCCCTTACCGCATCCAGCCTCAGCTGGGAGCTAGCTTACTCCCAGTTATTCTGGTGGATGATGTTTGACCTTATTCAGACCTTCACCATGCTGGCCAGCACTCCAGTAACAGCTGGGTTGGATCTCTTGGCTCACAACCACCTCTGGCTAACACAAAACACTGTGGAGCTGATGGGGTGCCCCGTGTCGTCTGTCTGCTTTTCTGGGAAGAGTCATGGATGTGAGAGGGCAACCAGGAGCTGAGGTAAGACTGCCTCAGGCTTGTTAAAGCTCAAGACACAGATAACAGGATCCCCTAGAGTGCAACAAGGTTGTTTCCTCACAAACTCCCACATGAATATGACAGAGAACAGACTCAGCCAGGAAGGAGAGTGATGCTGTTGTTGTAGTGATTTGCCACTAAAATGTAGAGAGTGACAGGTACAGGGAGAGAGGCTCTTTGGAGCCCAAAAGTGGGATCATGTGCTGAGGCACCTGCGAATTCTGAAGCATGGAGCTGATTCCTCAGGAGGAAAGTCGACACTGTGCTGTGTTTGGCTTTGACCACTGGCAGAACCACAAGGGAACTGCTGGGAATAACACTGTCCTGGCTGAATATGTGAAATGCGAGAACCCTGAAAGTTATTTCTGTCTCCAAGGTCTAAATTTGCACGGGAACAAATGTGAGTGTGGAAAAACAGCACTCTTCTTCCACTGCCATGTTACCTCTCCCAGCAACACCTTGCAGGATGGTGGGAGACCACAGTCCCCCTAAGACACAGAGCTAATGAAAACCCAGGCTAGACAGTGCCTGCTTCCAAGACATGACGGTCTCCAGGGGCAGATGGTTATTGCTATCATAGCCACGTGGGCCCGAAACCAGCCAAGCTGTGTGCTGCATAACACAGCAATTAGAACAAGGCAAGTATTCCAGTCTTGCCTTAAACCTGAGAGCAGACTGCCAGCTCTCATGAGTCACCTTTACACTGCCAAGGAGCAACTCCTCCAGCTCACATCTGAGGGTTTGATCTGTAACAAGCTTCCTGTTCATAAAGATACATACACATACATAAAAAACATCCTTCCCCTCATACATTTCTTTTGTATTGCCTTCCCTGCTGTCTCCTCCTCTATGTCCCTGCCTCCCAACTTGTCACCTGGGACTTCCCCATCTCTTCTAGAGCTGATTTCCTTCACTGGCTCTTGTCTCTCGCCCAGGACCAAAGGCTCCCTTATGATCACCTCTCCCTACCTCTCTTCCTGGGCAGTGTTCTTTCTCATCTTCTGCCAGGATGTGTAGCTGACTTTCCTCTGCTCCTGAGACTTTGGTTCCTGTGGTCTTTTCCTGGCACCTCACAACTTCCCCATTACCCTGCTTCCCAGAGCCACAATAATCCCATCGAGTCTGTGATGAGTCTCTGCTGCTAATATGGAGAGGTTCCATCATCTGGGTTATCTGCAACACAGAGATTTACTGCTTCAAACTGTCAAGGCAAAAGGAAGAAGAAATAAGCAGCACAGATGCTATTTTTGCTTTCACTCACGAATGCCTTTCCATTTTTAGGAATCCTTGCAAAGTCTTCTGATGAAGCCCTGTGTTATTATTACAGTGTCAGTTTACTGACATCTCTGTGCTTTAAGGTGAGCTGTGTTTTTGCAAAGCAGCTGCCTGGCTGTGGTGCCAGTTTTAAATGGAAGGAAGGGCTATGCTTGGCACAGGGAGCAAGTGAACTAAGGGCATCTGCTCCTCCCCCATGCTGTTTCTGTGCGTAGGGATGGCAGAGGCCCTGAAAAACCTAATCTTTCAGAAGGGCCTGAACTATGCTGCCCACTTTCCTGTCTGAACAGCCCTACCTTTGACAAGAACTGTAGAAGGGTGTCATCTTCACATGGACTCTCTGTCTTTTGGTAGTCTTCAGTATCATCCTCCCAGAGAGGCTCACTGAACTCCAGCTCATGGTCTCCCTCTTGGCTGCTCTCCTCCAGATTCCCCATGGTCACCTCTTCAGTGTTCCTCCAGCTCCCCACGTCCAGATCCAAGCTTGAATCCCAGCTGAGAAGAGACTGGAAGTCAGTGTTGTTCTCTGGCTCGCTGGGAGACTCCGTCTCAGACTCCCACCAACCCCAGGCATGGCCCACCTGCAAACAAGCATAAAGAGAGACAGTTTCTTTGTACCCTCATCCAGAACTGCAAAGCCCAAGTCATTTCCTGACATACTTAGAGAGGCAGAGCACGGGAAGGACTCTGTGAGGAGAGCAACCTACATCTGAGCCCACCCCCCTCACAGCTCTGCAAGACAAACTGCCATTTCAGAGCAACCGAATCTCAGGTTTTCTGCTGCTTTTGCTGTGCTCTTCCCCTGTCCAGGGATTGGTGGGTTACTGTGCTCGGAGGATGCTGAGCTGATTAGGAGCACGTGGCTTTGCTGGATGCTACTGTTGAAGGTGCCAAAGGCATCCAGCAGGAAGCTCAAACCAAGCCATGCCGGGCTCCTGAGCTGCTGACAGTTATGAACAACTAGTGACTCCAAGGACAAATCACTGAAATTCCCTTTCCTGCCCCTTGAGAACTTTTTATACAGACACTTCATTCTGAAAGTGACAGACAGGATTTAGCTGGATGGCGGTATCTCGGGTACCTGAGCCAGAAGAATTATAACCATTCACAGTCACGCACTGACAAGGGACAGTTCTACAAATTTCAGAAAATAGGAGTTAGTGTTCTCTTAAGAAGGAAGAAACCATTCATTTAATCTCTATTCATGAGTCTACTGCTGTGTGACTCCACTGTGATTTTTCTAAGTCTGGGGAATTTCAGCCACTGTAACAACAGTAAAGGTTGTTAGAAAAATCTGTCTTGCCACTGAACTCATCTGCCTGGATGCTGTACCTATGGAGAATTCTATGCATTAATTAGTAGTGTCTTTAGACTTTCCAGTTAATTATGTACAACCTCATTTTTCCAGAGCTTTGAATAAGCACATTTCTCACTGATTTTCTTTTGCATTCTCAGGACTGCTAGCACAGCTACAAATACCGCTTGCGATGCACGACTGGGAGAAATCAGGAATCCATTGGGTTTGGGATAAGAAAACTTGTTTGCTTACTTTATGAACTCGTGGAAGAGGAGCAAGGATCCGAAAAGCTGTCCTTCTGAAACCTCTGTCAAAGTTAACTTCAGCGAAAGCAGGTAAAATTTGATGAGGTAAGAGATAACATTACCTGCTCTCAGCTTCCAGCTGAAGGAGTTGGGCAAACTGTGATTTCATTGGAAGAGTAACCCCATGCCTGGAGCGCTTTCCGGTACCATCGGCAGAGCTGGCCGCACACGCGGAACCAGCCACCACAGCTCAGCTGAAGAACACAAAAACCTTAGCCTGGGGTAATCCAATCACTTCTGATCAGCCTGCTGTACTCCAGTGGAGAGGGGTGTTTTAAAATCAGCAAGCCCAGGGAACTCGGGCATGAGCATCGATTGAAAAGATCTTCGGCCTTATGTTCCATTTTGCTAAATCCTGGAAGACTCAGGATGAGAGAGAGTGGAACAGCAGCGTTAGTGCAAGACAAGCGGGATGAGTGAAATAATTACAGACTGCTTAGTTCCATCCCAGTTCTGTGTAAAAAATAAGGGACAAAAAGATACAGACTTCAACTATTAAAAACTGCTTGACAGTTTTTAATTATGTTGGCTGCATAAGTCACCAGCAAGGAATCATTATCAAATTGGAAAGTTTTAGTTCACTTTGCAGAGATCAGACACGGTGTAACCCTCGATGATATGAGAAAAAGCTGTTAGAAATAAAAAAGACGGCCTTTAAAAGGAACTTACACGTCAAAACAAGACAAATGATAAAAGACTGAACTCTAGTAAATGAAATGTAGAATCCACAAAGAAGTAGGAAAAAAAAAAAAGACAAAAATGAAGATCAATTTGCTAAAGACATAAAAGCAAATAACAACAACAAACCTCATCAAAAACATCAGAAGCAAGAGAGCTGCCAGATGATTGGGGGGATGACGCATGATCAGTGCCAAATCTCTCAGCGGAAAATAGGGCCAGTTGGAAAAACCAAATTAATCATCATTATCAGCAGTTCCCACAGAGGAGATCACACGAGACTTTTCTCTTGGGGTTGGCCCGAGAGACTGTTGCTAATTAAAATGTCAACAAGGGAGGCTTTAGAGCAATTTGAAGGAGACCTTAGAACCAGTTGGGATTCACGCCCGAGTCCTAAAGAAGCTTAAGTACAATGTGACCAAACCTGTGTTGTGTAACCTGTCATTTAAGTTACCCACAGCACAGGAAAAACAGATGCAATTGTTCTATCTGTAAGGGGTGGATGTTGGGAGATGCAGCACAGTAAGCCCGAGCTCTGCACTAGACAGATGAGAACAAAGTGTTAGGAAGAACAGAATTAGTAGTTGGAGCATGAGGTGATGAATTGGGAAAGAAGCAACGGAGCTCCGTGGAGGAAAAACATCTCTTAGATTTTTGAACATCTTAAACATCATTAAAGGCTATTAAAGTGTCATGGGACAAAAGGGAAAAATACCTGGTGAAGAGGAGAAACCAAAGGCAAGAATGAACAGCAATGCTTTCCATAGCAAAAGCAAGTTACTAGCAGGCATGATAAAAGTCCTCCCACGTGCTCCAACTTCTTTTTCAACACAGAGAAAGTCGGGGCAGAGGTGTTGGGGAGAAGACCGAGCCACCCTTCTCAGTGGCCACCAGCGGAAGGAGAGGAGGCAGTGATGACAAAGCAAATGCTCCAAAGGAAACTCAGACTGAACATAAATGTTTACTCCATGAGGGTGGGCAAGCACTGAAACAAGGGAACAGAGGGGATTAGGGTATCTCCATCCTTGGAGTTTTGAAAAACTTGACAAGGTTCTGAGCAACACAATCTACTTTTGAAGCTGGCCCTGCTTTGAGCAGCAGGTTGGACTAGATAAATGCTCAGAATGCTCACTTGGTCCCCACCAACTCAAGTTATTCCATAAAATACCAGAAACAGAAAGAAACCTGTAACTTTTTGTGCTATGAAATTAAACTCTAATCTCTGGAAACCGAAGCAATAAAAATTTAAATCAGAAATTTGATCTCAGTTTCAGTAGCAAAGTAAAATTAAGCACTAAGCCAACAAAAGGAACCTACATTTCTCACATCAAATGCTGAGTGACTCTTGGTAGAAATATACTCAAGCCAAACACAAGACTCAACATAGCAGGCACAACCAATTTCAACACAAAACCTGTGAAAAATCAAGGTAAATTAAGAATCCCTCTGCTCTTAATCACAATGACTCAGTTTCCTGCAACTTGTGTCTCAAAGAGCTGCACCCTGTACGTGCTGCATAAAGCAGCAGACTACTCCCAGCTGCTGCAAGCATCAGGAAGGATAATGCTGGGTTTTGGTTTTCTTTTCCCTCTGGAAGGTCATGGGGCAGAAAATATGCAAGTTCTATCTCACAGGTCATATGAGCAGAAAATAGGGTGACTTGAAAATTGTCACAGGGAACTTAAACCTCAGTTAAGCACCCATATTGCTGAGGAAAATAACTGCAATTTCCAGCAGAGAGAAGTATTTCACAAGTTCAGATGTAAAATCAGGTACTGGCATCATGCCTACAACGCTGGAATCACAGATTTTCACTGTGACTAGTGTATCCTTTATACATTTCTGGGGACAGAATGTAAGAAACATTTCAATACATCGGTCTCTTAAAGAAAGCTCCACCAAGGCTGCAGTATTTAACTTCTCACAGTTAGAGCTCCTGTTTCATCACAACAGTGCCATATTCTCACACACTCAAGCAGGGAATCTTCCCCTCCATCCAAGCACTATGCCACATTCCCATGATTCATGGATCGTCACTAATGTCAAAGCTCTGCCATGGTTGTGTGCGATGTGGATAATGGGAAGAGAGTTGTATTTGCAGATATTCAGGGCAGGTATGCAGGCTTCCATAAAACCAGGGCTGCTCACTGCAAAGAGCTGCGATGCTCAATACACTGCACACTGTACACTGGATTTGTTCCCAGACTTTAATATACATACACATTTACACATCACTAGTAAAAATCTGTACACTTCACATTACAGTACATACGAGCCACCAGTTGCTAGCTAACACCAGAACACTGATGAAGCCCAAGACGACTGCCCTAAAACAGGCAGGGGGGGGCCAGTCTTCCCCTCCAGGGAAGTTTCTTTGGGTTACATATTCCGACGAGACACTGCTTTCCAGAAGGGCGAGCGAAGGAGATTGATCAGGTCCCAGAAATGGACCTGCAGCTTTTCTTCCTCCTCCAAGAGCTGTTAACTGCACTCTGCTTGCGCTCCAGCTCGGGGATGCCAGGTGCTGGGATTCTGTGTCTCCCTGCAGCATCATTTCTTCATCTTCATGTCTGCCTCGATGGCACAGCGACGCCCTCTGGTGCCACCGTCCTAGTCACAAGGCAAACAAAAAGGAGTGAGTTACGCAACCCTAACCCCAAAACGCTTCCTCCAGCACTCAGGGAGGTAAGGAACTGTGCATCTGGTAACAACTTTTCATGCTTTCCAATAAGGAAAATGGGAGGCTGTCCCTAAGAAGGCCTGGGAAGGCCTGCCTGCAGATCTACCTCAAATTCACTCTGGACACAGCCCAGGCGCTGGGATTTGCAGCTGCGCACTGCTGGCAGCCAGGGCAGAGAGAGGCTCCTGCCCATACGGATGCTTTTGGAGTCTATATAGTGCAGGCTTTCTCCTAAGCGGCAGATTCTAGCTTGGCTCTTGAGATGGGAAGAGGAAACTGCTGACTAACCTACCTTATCAGCTGCTGATCCCTAGGGGAAGTGCTCCTCCAGTTGAGTGACCCTGGCACTAGCTCCCTAGTTTCTCCGCACAGCTCCTTTCCATGAGCAGAAGGCGAGCTGAGAGCTTCCTTTGATCCGCTGCCCTCTCCCTCTGGCTGACATGCTGACTCTCCTGGAGTACTCCTCTGTCTTTAGATATATGTGAGAATAAAAAACAACTCTCCATCTTCCTCCCCTCTCTCCTCCCCGCAACTCAGAGACTTGGGGTTTCCCAGAGGGAATGTTTTTCCAAACACTTCCACAGGCCGAGAGCAAGGCATTTTTGCAGAGTATCTTATTTCCTTTCCAGACCATGAATGATAAAGGAGTACACAGCTCACTCCTCACTTTCCCAAGACCCTTTGTCCTGTCTCAAACATGTGGAAGGGGCAGATGTACAAACATGAGAGGTGTAAGGACTACAGTACTGCACCACTTTATCTGTCTTCCCGCTTACATGGCAAGAAAGCAGGAGAGAAGTTATGAGAAAAAAGCAAAGGCAGACGACAAAAGGAGAACACTTGGAACCAGAACAAAAGGCTGAAGCCCCTCCCACTCACCCACGCTGAGAACAAAGGACTGAAATGTTTCTTCTCTAACAATCATAGTTGTACAGCCCGTGAGTTAAACGCACACCGCTGCAATGCTAAGGATGCTGTGACAGTGCAGTGATCACCCAGACAAGGAGCAGAGCACTCTGCCAGCAGTACTGCAGTACCTGCTGGAGCCTTTCAATACTTACAAAGAGAGAGAGAAGGAAGGCAGGAGAGCCCATTGGGACACTGTCCTGTTAAAAGGCCAAACAGAAGGACTTATCAGATACCAGATACAGAGATGCACACACCACACAGAAGCACTGCGCCCACACACGAGCATAGAGAAACATGTGCCCCACTCCCCATCCCGCATGGCATCAGTCTTATGCAGCAGAACATCAAAATGGACAAAAGAGGGATACTGCGAGAGTCAGAATGCTAGAAAAGGGATGTTCCCTCCTCAGCTGTGGCAAGGCCTGGTCTAACAAACAATTTCTGCACTGTGCAGTTGCCACTAGAAGTCAGCAGGCAGTCCTTGCCATCAGAGTGTTGTGTGCAGCAGCTGAGAGCACCTGAGGTCACTTAATCAAGTTTGGATATGTCTTTCCAGAAGACAAAAACCAAACAAAACTATGTTGGCTATTAGTCCAGGTGAGTGCAGAAGCCAAAGGATCTCTGGTGTGTTTTACAGAGCAAGCCAGACTGGGGTGATTCCCTGGTTCCAAAAATCTGACTAGGAAGTCAAGAACACAGCAGAGACTAGTCTTCCAATTGTCTACACCTTCACCTTCCTGACACATCATGCCTCTTCCAATACTCTGCTCATCTCCCTAAAGTTTTCATCACCTGTTTTTTAAAAACAGGGAATAGAACTATTTGGATTAGAGCAAACACTCACGAGACCCGCCTCTGGGATGACAAATACACACAGAGATGAAATCTAATCCATGGCCACATTTAAAGAAAAACTTCTTCACATGAAGATCCTGGACCTATTGCAATCTCAAAGAACATTCTGCCTATCCTTGGTATGGGAACTTCATGCAGTATCTTGGGATTCTTCAAAACATACCAAGTGCCCTTCACAGGGCAGGGTGCAGCACTCTCACCTTCTCCGAAGCATCTTGCTTGCGAGTGGAATCTCGCCCACGCAGGCTCTTTGCACTAATCCCTGACTCCGATGTTTGCATGATCAGTTGTGTGGCCAGAAATTGCTGCAAGGAAACCACACTCTGTTAAGATTTGCAGGCAAAACAAGCTCAGTTAGTGCGTCAGTGAACTATCACAAACCACAGGCTGGGAGTGATTGGGTCAGAGACAGTTTCAGTTCCTTGTCTGCCGCTCAGAATAAGTTTACCTCAGAAGCCACAAGTCCTGAGGAACTACAAAACCCCAGTTCAAACTCTGTTAAGCCCTGCCAGTTGGGATATATCCTGCTTTACAAAAAAAATTAAAAATTTAAATGGCATATATTGAAAGGACACAGTTTCATGTACACTTCATACCAGTGTACACCAGCACAGCCACCAAAAGAAGCAATCGCGTCCCCTGTCATTCACTGTTCTTGTTGCTTGTTCCTATTCCTGAACCACACCCCGGTTCTTGCTGGCCTAAGCACTTCCCTGAAGGAAACTGGATTTGAAATTGGTCTGAGCTGAACCTAAAAACCATTTTGCTGCATTAGTTTTAACTTACCCACAATTTAGTTCACCACAAATACTTGAGCTAACACAAGAGAGATGCAGGGGAAAGCGGGACTGCTTAATTCAAAGACACTGCGAGTGAAACTGTGGTCTTACATCCCTAAGTCTTTCCCATTCCTACGGGCCAAGGCTCTGCCCTGCACTGGCCTCAGCTCAGTACTTTACCTGGATCTGCTCCAGGACATCTCGCTGCATCTCCACAGCCATGTGGTACACATCGTGGTCAGAGCTGTTGTACATCACTGCATTCTGAAACATCAGCATAATATCACGCTGGAACTCGGCTGTGGTTCGTATCAGCCCATTCTCAATATTCTTTTTGATGGTGGATAAATCCATTGGCCTATGAAAGAAATGCAGTCAAAATAGCAACAGAAAGATTTATCTCTTTTCCCATACTTTTGCGAACAGCCTCAGGTCCATAAAATGTCTAATTAGGCCATCTATTTAATTTAGCCAATGGGCTCTCCCCGACACAGGCTGTGTTCCTGAGAACCAAGGCCTCAGGTCAGAAGACACAGCCTATCCAGCAGTCACCATGGATGGTAAAAATAGCTCAACAGATGCCTCAGGAAGGGCATCTCCCTTCTCCAGGCATTGCTGAAGAAGACACCAAGGAGCTAGAGCTGCAGCCACTGAACTGCCTAGGAGAGATTTTGGGGGCTAGCAGGGAATTCTATTAAAGAACCCACTACTTAGGAAAGTAAAAAAAATGCTGAAATTTTTGGAATTTCAAGGATTAAATCCTACCCTTGGATAGAAACTGGGAGAATCAAATCAGTCACAAATCACCCTACTTATAAAAGTGTTCTACCTAAGTTGGTGTACTTCATTCAAAGACAGGGTTGTGTAAAGACATGTTTTTGTTATCAAAGATGACCCCTTTCTTGGACAAACCCGTTTCTCACTGAATCGTGCAAAAACCCAATAATTTTCCAAGTCTTGCAGTCTGCATGGCAGCCAAAAACTATACTGTTCCTGCCAGAAATCTCTACACAAATACACTGAGTTCTGGTGACAGAAGACAGCTGATACTCACCTCTGCACAATACTGTGGTAGCCTGGTGCTATATCGTCAGTTACAGGCTGTAGGAAGACATTGGCGTACCTGCAGAGAGAAGGAATCCACTTAGGGCCAGTCCTTCCTGGTAAACATTTATTTGTCTGCTACCAGTAACAATATGATTCATCATTTCCCAATACCAAGGCAGATGAGTCTCCCAGATGGGAGAGTGGAAACTTGTCTAGGATTAGTCACTTCTTTCTGCCATTTTTCAAGACATCAAACTCACCTGTGATTAGCTGCCGCTCTCCAAACTAACATGATGGCTTTCTTCCAGATCTTCTGGGCCTGTATTGCTTCCTGGTCCTCACTGCACACTGAGCTGGGAAGAAAATAGGACTTCCTTCAGGAGTCTGCATACTGCCTCAGAGCAGAAACCTTATGGTTTACTTTAGGCCTATGCTAATCCATGCCAAAGACAGAAAGAAAGAAAACAATGGGACCTGGCGCTATGGCACACTCACACTTGTAAGCAATTCCCACTTTGGACTAACTCAGTCAGCAAAACAGAAACAAGAATCCTACACTCACTCCACAGAATAGCCTGGGATTTGCACCTGCATGCCCGAGAGCTTCACTGATACTCACAACTGTGAGGAGGCTGGGCTGCTGGGGATGGAGTCGGCCAGAGTGTGAGACTGTAAAGGTGCATTATGGACACTGAAGCCATCATCGCTCTCACTCACAGGGGGTTCGTTATCCATCTCCGACAGGTATCCCTCACCCTGATCTTCCTCTTTGGGTTCCTCCAAACTGGCAGCCTCACTGGCACCATCCTCATCATCCTCTTCACCCTGCCCATCCTGAAACACAGAGTTCATGAGTCTGCACAGCCAGCTACAGCAGCAACTCAGAGTCTCCAAAGCAACTACAGTTCAGCAAGCAACATTATTTTCTTGCTATGACACCTGTACAGGCACCTTCACAAAATCCTTGTCACTCTACCCTGCCCTGCCTCCCCTGCAGAGACAGAAACACACACACACAGAGCTTTACAGCACCCGAACCAATCTCCCCTTCAGCTCCAACTTCAGACCACCCAACTCTATTCTTAGTGCAGAAAGCTTAATACCAGCTTTGCTTTTCAGCACGTGAGCCAGGAAGCAGCAGCAGTGAGATTATTAGTAATAAATCCACGATGACTACAATCAATCCAGAATTACCTTCATCTGACTCCTAAACAGGGCTTGGGCCTCCTCCTTCATTGACTCTGTGAAAGAAAGAAAAGTAGAAAGGTTGACTCTCCAAAGCAGTCCTTCCTACAAAAGCTCCTGCACCAATGCCTGCTGTCCTGCAGTAATTACCACTGATCCTACGTATATCTTTTCTCCCTCCTCCCCAAAAAACCTGAAGCAGATCACTGACATCTATCCAGCTAATAATGTTGCATGTAAAAGATTTCCTAGCTGAATTAAGTTACCTGACAGCTCAAATTTGTGCTGAACATCAGCCTGTGAGGAGTCTTCACTCACATTTGGGACTTGTGGAGGGGATGAATCATCATCAGGTGGGGTCTGGAGGGAAGAGAAATGCACAAATCTAGATGTTTGTGTCAGCTTACTCCAGTGAAGGTGTGGGCACATCTCACTCAGCCTAACCTAACTCAAGGCAATGAAGTTCACTGAGCACCTTCCCAACAGCAATGCTGCACGTGGGCGGGGGGAGATACATCAAGGTGCTGCCTAAAGCAGAGAGCTTCTCTGTAGATCGAACAGATCAGCAGCATGACTCCCACAAAAACAGTCAAGTCACATTCATTGAAGGGTCACCTTCAACCCAGCAGCCATCCTTCCTCTAAACTTCTTTCCTGCCTGCCACAACTGCTCCTTTCTTTCCCCCACACCAATACCAGACAGCCTCTCTGCTCACATACCTCTGTCTTCACTGTATTGTGCACTATGTCTTCTCCCTTGGCCGTTTCTATCTCAATTTCAGAAGTCTCAACGGCTGCTACAGATACTCTTTGGTCCTCTTCTACCTCTTGACTTCTAAGCTCTGGTGTTTCTGTTACTCTTGCAGTTGTTGTTATGGTTTCCTCAGGGCCCAGCTGATTCTGCTCCTGCTCTGGAGGTTCTGTCTTTATTTCTGATCCCAGCTCTCCAATGCCTATTAGGTCTCGAATTCCCTTTGCCTCTGGCTCCTCACACTCCAGTCTCTCCTGCTTCACAGTCACAGACACTTGGGGTATCTGGGCCTGTTTCTCATGCTCCTGACGAATTGAGTGTTCCCATGGGCCAGGCAGGGTCTGAGTGTCATCAGTATCTTCACAGAAAGAAGACAGAGCAGCTTCCACGACTGCTGCATCCAGGACCTCAGGGTGGTCGTCTACCTTTATTGCCAAAACAAACACACAGCAGTGCAGGCTGAAGTCAGAAAGAGGGATTAAAAAAAAAAGTTCATGTTATTTGGTAATGAGACAACTGTGGAAAACCTGGTGTACTGGGTTTACAAAGCTGCCTTTTGCAGGCAGACATGTATCTCTCCCTGTAGAGTCTTCTGTAGAGGTTTAGGTTCAGGAACACAGCACTCCTGGAAGAGTATGCTGCAAGCAGCGCTCTTTCACCTGCCAGATATGTGACCCAAACCCTACCCAACATGAGGAAGAAAAGAGATTTCTTTCTGCACTTTGCAGGAGCACCAGGCTGTGGCAGTTCAGCAGCTATGGTGTCGTAGGGTCATTTCCCATTGATCTGGACAACAGTGGTGAGAATGTGCACTGTGGAATAGTTATTTCTTACTTGTTTAAACTATTGAAATTGGTGAACAGTAACCACTTGAGATTAACCTCACTAGATGTGGAGCAAAAGGACTGGCACTCTACTTTGTTCATTTACCTTGTCCTCAATGATGGCTATGATATTTCCAACAGTATCAAAGTCCAGCTCTTCCCCCGTATAGGACACTGCAATATCCATTTTCTCAGCCAAATCCAGGTCTTCTTTCCCATCCATGCAGTGATCTTTGGAAGACCCTGCAGCACTGCCAGCCCCAGAACCCAAGCACTCTTTCTTGATGGAATCAATGATCATGGATATTTCACTGCTGTCCATGGACACTGTCACCGTATGGGAATCAGACACTGCCTCCATGGAGACACAGGCTTCCGGCTGGCTCACTGCACAAGGATGAGAGTGACAATCAGAGACCAAGCTGGAGAAGTCAGGCCCACATCAACAAATACTGTAGTGGGTAAGACCAAGCACCAACTGCAAGTATCCCAGGTCCACCCCATGATAGCATGGCTTACAAAAGGCAAATATGGGTTTGCTTCCCCACAGTAGAGACAAAGTGAGATTCCAGCCCTTGATCCCCACCCCCACCCAGCAAATCCTGTTTAAAACCATCTGTTTACTCCAGAATCCAGCTGCAAACTGTCCTTTCAGCAAGGATGGTGAATCTGAGGTGACAAAAAGCCAGCTGAGAGCTCGCTGAGTGCTGACTCCAAGGGAAGACCTGCTTTCCAGCAGTGCATGACCTACGAGTGCGTAGTTCAGGAACGCACCTGTGGCTACGCTTT
This sequence comes from Nycticryphes semicollaris, assembly GCA_013400055.1. NCBI lineage: Eukaryota > Metazoa > Chordata > Aves > Charadriiformes > Rostratulidae > Nycticryphes > Nycticryphes semicollaris. The sequence continues at coordinate 1,339,618 of VXBJ01001595.1, read as the reverse complement.
CTGGAGCTGCAGCTGGTGGCACAACGGATGATGCTGACAGCGTGGGCATCATGACAATGGTTGCCTGGGGCACAGGCTCTACGGGGGGTGGCAGGAGCTTAGCTGGAGGTTCGTTGGCAACAGCGGAGAAGGAAGCAAGAGGCGAGGTGAACTGTGCAGGACCAGCTTCTAAAAGCCGGGAAAGCGTAGGAGCACCTAACAGAGAGTAGAAGGGAAAAGCACATCAGCAAGAAGCAGCCACAACTGAAGTCCACAAAGCCACCACTGGACTCTGTCTGGTGGCTTCTTCTAGGAAAAGACACTGAGAAATACCTATAAATAAAGTCTCACAAGCTGTATTGAGAACCTGCACCAAAACCGCATGACTTCTTTGTGTGTGCAGTCTGAGACAGAATCATGCAGACTATGGGACACTGTGTTCCACATAAGGGCTGGACAGGCAAAGCCACACATGCAGAGAGATGCCCTTCCAAAGGCTCATCCCAATACAATTATGGAAAATCTGAAAAACAGTGCTGAGGGAGCCACATAAGGTAAGCCAAGACAAACAATCAGCACAGGAGCTGGGAGGGAGCAGAGGGGATCTCTTTGCAGAGCTTTCCTGTAGAATTCCTCTTGTACCAAAGGTTGCCACCACATGGCACTGTAACTTCTAGTCTGAATTTACTGTCTGGACCAAATTAACAGGTCTTAGAGAACAGACATGGATAAGGAAAGTGAGATTATTCATATTGAATTATACATGAATGAATGGCATAAACCCTCAGTTGCAGACACGACTGGTTAGCACGACCTGAGAAGAAACTTCACCTTTGGCAGGTTGTTCCAACAAGGCCCAGTGCAAAGACTCTTGCACTGTCTCTCTCAACCCTCTCTGTGGAACTCACAGTCCACTGTCTAAAGCTCAAAAGACCTCTAAACTAAAGCAGATGAGTTCTCCAGACCCAAAGGGAGCTGCAGTTTGACACATCAGGGATCAGATCCTAGATCAATTTTCCCCCAACTCCCCATCAACTGACCTTTCCTTTCTACACTGAAAGGCCTGATGAATCAGAAAACTGTATGGACCAGGCCTAATTATTTCAATAATTTTAGATCAAGGCATTGCTTCTTTTTTAAGGATTAGATTATTTAAAAGAAAAAAAAGTCGGTGTGAGAAGGACAGGGGCACAGAAATAGAAATACAACTCATAAATAAGGCAGGCTAGATGTCCTTCATCTCTCTTGAAAGAGAATTCACAGAATATTCTGAAGGGATATCTGGAGGAAGAACTGTACAGGGAGAGTCCCAAGTTACCTGAAGCAGCAGGAGATGCAGGGACAGCACCAGGTGCCGACTGCATTTCCCCACTGTGCAGCACTGGAAGGACGCTTCCTACCTCCAGCAGGACTCCTGAGCTGTTCATGTGACCAGAAGCCACTGCCATTTCATTTTCACCAACCTGCCAAAAAGGACACAACTGAAGTTCCTGGAGAAACCATCACATCAGTGATTCTCTGCCAGATATTCACCTCCATGAATATGTCCATCATTTGCTGTCTTGGCATTTCTTCTGCGCTTTTTGTCCAGTCTAGTCCCTGCCTGAGGTGCCTTATACAAGTGCACAAAGTAACAGCCTAAAATTATTTTTTGTTCTTCAGCTACAATACAGCTGCACTGCCACCCTCCTCTGGAGTCAAGCCAAAGGCACCATTCGCTCTACCTTAGTTCCTCTGTTCAAGGACCCCAACCTCACAGGCCTTTAAACGTACCAGTCTCCCTTCCCCTGAGATAGCACAGAATTATCCCTTATTTTGAGTTGAGGGAAACTGAAGCACCAAGATGGAAAGTAACTCTGTCAAGGTCACACAGTAAACCTATGATGGACCTTGAAGCAGATATAAAACAGAAAGAAAGCCCAGTCTTTCACAGCCATTAACTTCTCCTTGCTCCACCCTATGTAACATTGCACCCTGCAAACACAAAACCCATGGAACATTTACCCGAGCTAACAAATAGAAAAGACCCCAAATCTGACCATTAAAAAAAGAAAGTCACCAGCAATACACCTATTCCATCACACAAGTGCTAAAACAGGGAACCTGTGCCACGGGCAGGCTGATGGCTGCTATCTTCAGACTGGGCTCTGAACACTGTCAGCAATGGTCGGCTTTCCTAAGACTTCCAGAGTCACTAACACCAGAAGGGTCCAAGTGGCTTGTCATCACAGTGATTTTAATAACTGTCTACAACTATGAGAAGACTGAAGCAATTCACTATTGCTCATAAACCCCACTAAAGGACTCCCTACTCCTATGATAACACCCATTACAAACACTGAAACTCAACTTCCCGCCAAGATGGAAAGAAGAATTATGAGCCTAAAGTAGGTATCACCAAGAACACCTCCATGGAGACTGATCAGGATGATGCTAACACACCCCCTCCCCCAGGAAAAACAATTTCCTCTGGCAAAACCTGCAACTCCAACTCCTTACAACTGAAGGGAGACAGCCAGTCCCTACGTGCTGTATGATTCCTGCAGTCCTGCACCCACAGTACTGCTGGAAAAGGGTCCCACCTCTGTGGCTCACAGGGGTAGTTATTTCTCTCAGATATCACTTCTGTTGGGACTCTCACAAAAACTATATGTTTTTAAAAAGCCCTTGCAGCTCCCCCTTTCTCAGTGGGAGAGTCTGGAGCAAATTGTTTGTGTGCTTGCATATATGAGCAGAGAGCTCCATACCAGCCTGGGGCTTGTGGGCAGGAGACTGCCCTTCTTCAGCAGCTCTGAGAGCAGAGGGGAAGGAGGCGGAGTTGCTTTTTGTCCTAGCATCTTTTTCTGGGGTGAATCATCAGTGACTGGGGTCATGGGGGCATCCAGGGGAGCAGAGCCTGGAGGGGTGTCAGGGATTCCAATGAAGGAGGCAACTGGGGTGCTGGGCAATGTCCCTGGAGTGACCTGAGAAAGAAAAAAACCACACTGTTCAAAGCCACACTCCACCACACGGACTAGCCCCACTTGCTCCTTCCCCCAAGAGCATTGATCCAGCACACCACAGACACCTACTCCATTCACTCACTACACCTACTCCAGGCATATGCTTTCACCCTTTCCCTGCCCTGGAGTGCCATTTCCCAGGCACACACAGACAACTGCCTGGCTGACCCGCTGAAGGCCCTGCGTAGCCTCTGATCCAGACACCTGATCATCACAGACACGAAGAGGACACGTATCTCCAACAGCACTGTACATCAACCACACTAAAGCACTACCACAGAGACCAGTCTGCAAAACAAGGCCAGGGCTTCTTCCCAGGCTCCTGTTCCACGATGGACGAAGAGCCCCATGTCCCAAGCTGGTCTTTCCCTCTTACCATGGGAAGCATCCTTACCCCTGGACTGGCCTCATCCACAGCGGGCTGAGACAGATCTCCCAGGGCATATTCTCCCCCTGGGGAGGTAGAGCCTGCAGGTGAGCGAACCATCACACCTGTTAATCGTCGTGGTGGATTCTTAATGGCCTGACGAGCTGGAAGAGAACAGAAAAAAAGAAGGTGAGATTCAATAACTCCATCTTGGACAGTCCCTGAGAACTTTATCCTAAAGAACCCTAATAAAACAATTTCTCTTGCAGGAGTTTCTTGCACCACACTAGGCACAGTTTACAAATAATACTAGCACTGGGTAATGCACTTTAATTTCAGATTTCTGTAGCACCTCCCACCATTGGTAGGGTAGTTCACTGAACTGCCCCAGGAATTATAAATGAATTAAACTTTCAAGACAAATCTCTCTTCCTTTTATCTTCAGACAATAGTAAAACTATAGGGAAAACTAAAGGGGTGAAAACCCTGACATTCTAATAGAGAGTTCCTTGCTAATCCTGCTTCCTCTTAGATATAGCTTTTCTACAGAATTTGTTCCCTTATCAGAAGCCTCTGCATTTTGCCCTGTTACAAATGTAGTGGTGGAAAGAGATTATCATCTTTCTTTCAGCTACAGTCAATGAATTCCTCCTGAATAGGTCTTAGCGAGACTTAACTATTTCCCAAATGTTCCCTTGAACATACGTGTGTCTCGCTGAAGAGGAGTAAGGAAGCTCATTTCCAGCTTACCCTGATAAGCAGCATCTGTAGCCTTCCTCTTGACTTCTGCCTCCTCCTCCTCCATTTTTTTCTTTCTGTATAGAGAACCAAAACCCACTGTCACACAGTGTCCCACTTCCCCTAGTTCCTCCTGCAGCTTACTGACCCCCAGCCCATTATCTTCAGACAACAGTGACCTGCCTCTGTAGACTCAGGCTCAAATCCTCTGAGGAGAGAAGCAGAGTCAGAGGCCAGTGAGAGAACGATGCACTTGGGCAGGAAACCTCACTTCTGGCTGATTATCAAAACGGAGGAAGCAAGCATGATGCTGCAAGCCATAAACAAGTTCTTCACCGGGATACTTCAAAAGATGTTCCACCCAAGCTGCTGCCCCTCAATATAAACTAAGTCTGCCCTCAGAGGCCAAAGCATCGGCCTAGCTGCCCCGTTTCTCTCTCCCACATACATGGAGCAAAAAGCATCTGACACAGTGTCAGGCAACTACAACCTCAGAAGCAAATATAAGATGGAAATAATAACCCACATCATAATCTCATTGCACAGCTCCTCCAGTCTATTATCCATGTGTCCAGCCTGGATCAGCTCTGCATCCTTCTTGAGTTGCCTGTAATCAGAAAATCTTCTTACTTAATTATCACTGAACAATATGCCCTAAGCAGCATTTTCGCCTTAAGAGCATCCCGCTTAGGACACTTCTTCAGGACAGGATTCTCAGATGCACCACAGCTTTGTGCCTTGGCCACACACCTGTATTTCTCCTGTGTTTCTTTAATCATTTTCTTCAACTCCTCAACTCGTTCTGCAGTCAGCTTCCGCACAATAACATCTTCCACAGTTTCCACAACTTCTCCCTTCTCACCGCGTTTTCTCCTACAGAAAAAACAACAGTTCAGACATAAAACACAGAAACTGCCAGTTCTCCGTTTGTAAATGGCTGCTGTCCTCATCCCTGACACAAGCATGCACCAAAAAACCCCAAAAAGTCACACTCCTCTTCCAGTGTCTCTTACATTGGACAGCACAATATTCAAACAATCTCTTCTAAAAAGTTTATGTAATTGTTAAATGTGTCCAGTGTTAAAGGACTTCAGGAATAGATCAAAGATGCAAGCCCACTGCAAATTCTCAACCTGAAAAAAAACCACATAATCACTCAACTTCAGAGATTTTTATTACCCATGAACAAGCATCTATTTTTTTCCTCAATAGCTCTATTAGTCTTTTGTCCTTGAAACTCTAGTGCTGATGAAGATCAGTCATGACTATCACAAACACTACTTCAAACATCCAGCTTTTTATTTCAATTTGATGTGAAGTCTCAAACCAAAGTGCATGGATTTAGGACTAGAAATATCTGAGACCATAAAGCTGTTGTGATAGCATTGGTAAGAAAATGGCAAGAAACCACTGCCAGAGACAAATACAAAACATTTCCCTTTCTTGCTCTTGCTATCTTTTCTACCCCTATCCTGAATGGTAATTTTATATGGAAAGCTTCTGATCAGTAAGACTAATATGTAGTGTTTTATTCCAGCCAAATAAAGGTTTTGTTTTGCTGCATTAAGCCCCCAAACACACATTGCAACTCTTACAAATGGAGCTGTGGCAAAGGAGCCCCAATTACCTTGCCATCTATTGTAATGACAGTAGGGGCACATGGAAGACACTAACAAGTACAGTGACCAGTTTTAGAACCACGTAACACTGAGATACTTTGGTCTTAGGGAAGAGAAGGAGACGAGACAAGATAAGGAGATATGGGAAGCATGTTCAAAACAGTATCTTGTGCTTTCCAATCTCCTCTACCTGCCACATCCTGATCCCACTGTCCACCCACATCAGCTACCTCATATTTCCTCATTCCTGCTCCTCATTTCAGGAGGAGCACTATCAAGTCCTTTCCTGTAAGAGCCAAAAAGTCCACCCAAAATTGCTGCAGACTGCACTTGCTTCAGACTTTGTACTCACTTAGGGGTCTCCGTAGTCTCCAAGAGCTCTGAATACTGAGATGCACAATGCTAAGGAGAAACAAAGAAAGTCAGAGGATGCTGAAGAGTCACCATCAGTCAACGCCCATCAGCAAAGCCTACTGGGCACTTGCTCCCAGTTCAGCTTTATGAACACATCTGACAGTCTTCTCCAGAGCTGCTCCTGTGGCTATAATTTAGTGTAGCTCAAAACGAGGAAGCACACCCACTCTTCTGCTCTAGCACTGCCCAGGCTGATCTTCAAAACAAAGCTAAAGAACAGATGCTTCCAGCTAACAATTTAGAAATCAAAGCACCGTAGCTGTAATGTTTCCGCCTGTGAGCATGAACCAAAAATATTTCAATGGAGAAGACAAAATAACATTATATCAAGGTCAGTTTCGTAGCTTAACAGAAACAGTGAGACAAAACCACCCAACTCATCTTCCCTTGATCTCAACTGCTTTCTGTCCCTTACACAAAAAATCCCAGGTGCTGCCAAACAGCAGAACACACCAAAATACACAGGCGCCCACAGATTCCTGGGGCAATGAATTCCACAGCTTAATTACACGCCGGGTGAAGAACTATCTCGTTTGGTTTGCTTTGAACCTGTCTCCTGTTAGTCTTACTTAATAGCCTCTACATCTTGTACTGGACAAAGCACTGAACAATTAATCCTTATTAAACCTTATTCATCTTCCACACACCGCTTCTGATTGTGCAGACATCTGTTGTATTCCTGTTACTCATCTCTTTTTTATGTTAATACCTTACCTAGACATCCCTTACAAGGAAGCAGTTTCATTTCTTTGATCATCCTTGTATCTTTCTCAACTTTATCCAACTGTATTGTAAGCTCTAAGTTAATTTCAGAAACAAAAACCGTATTTAATCTAATTTAAAGAAAACTGATTTTTTAAAAAAATACTGTCTTTTTCTCTAAAAAACAAGAAATACATTATCTTAGGCAGCTGTCTTACATGTCCCATACAGAACTCATTTTTTCCAAGATTGAAGTGTCAGCATCTTACCTTTTGGGAAAACCAGTCAGGTGGGCGTCCTGGCTCTGCAAAAGGTTTGATAGCTCTGCTGACTGAGACCCTACAGCAGAGGAAAGGGGTCACTGTCAACTCCCTTCCCTAACCAACAGGAAAAGACTTGTCTTCACATTCAGCACTGAACAGCCCCCATAAACACAATGAGCTTGAGAAGACAGAATTGTTGTGGTTTGGAGTTATTCAAGTACAACCCTTGGATTAAAAAATACCTGCCTGTTCCTAATAAACAACAGCTTTACTCTCTTACTTTGAAAAGCAAGTTTCTAGCTTCTGATAACACCATTATATTTCCACGAAGACTATTTTGGTGAGGGGGAAAAGGCAGCAGAACAGCTACAAGTGCAGAAGCAACACGCAGGAGTTTTGTTACAGAACACTCTTCTTGATTACAATTCACCTCTGCTAATGAATACTACTACTCTTTGCTCTAACACACTTCTGTTTTCACACAGTAATTACGAAAGATGCAAAAAGACTGCCAAGGTACAGCTCTAGTACTTCCATCTTTGGTAGCCCAACTTTGTTTTTGTACAGAAAGCAGACATCTTTGTGACTACCTGCTGCCCAACGACCCGGCACAGAGAAACCCCACCCGCCGGTACAGCACACAGCTATGGAAGCGAGCCCGGTGCCTGTGCACACCGAAAGCAGCTCAGCACCACCGAGGGACAGGCCCCTCGCCGCGCCCCACTCCCTTACCAGTTCTGGTCCCCGCTCCGCATGACAGAGGAGGCCAAGCAGAGCTTCTCACGGATGGACCAGGGCTCCGTGGGGCCGGCGCTCAGCAGCTTGTGCTCTGCCGGGAGAGGGAGCGCAGTGCAAGGACCCGCCGCGACGGGAGCCCAACTAGGCCCGTTGNGGAGGCGCACACACCCCCCTCCATCATACCCGGGCGCGCCGGAGCCTCGGCGCTGAGGCCCCGCCCCTGCTGCCCCACGACGGGCGCTGATTGGTCGCCGGGAGGGTGCGGGTTCTCATTGGCGGAGCGGGCGGGCGGCGAGGTTTGAAACCCCAACAGTAGGCACCGAGCGGGCGTGAGGAGGCGGCTGGAGCAGGCCCGGGCCGCCGAGAAATTGGGTCTGTGTCGGGGGGCAAGAGGGCGTGCTGGGGCTCTGCTAACGGGAGGGGGGAGCGGCGGCGGCGGCTCCTCTTTTGTGTGTGTGTGTGTGTGTGTGTNTGTGTGTGTGTGTGTGTGTGTGTGTGTGTGTGTGTGTATATATAGAGAGAGAGCCGGTGTGGGAGCTTGGCCCGGTGTGGGAGCTTGGCCCGGTGTGGGAGCTTGGCCCGGTGTGGGAGCTTGGCCCTGTGTGGGTAGGCCCCGCGCGATCGTCTCTGGAGGTGGCGTTGTGAGGGGCGGCCGCATGGTGGTCTGTGTACGGGTTGCACCTGTGGGGTCCCACGTGGTGGTGGTGGGTCCTATGTGCCAGGGGGGCTTCTCAGTGGCAGTTTATGTCTGTTTTCGTGGGGAACAGATAGATACGGTAGTGGTGGCAGACAGTAGTGGGGTGTATGTGTGAGGAGCAAAGCTGGGACTCCTGGTGGATTGCTCTAACATTGTCTGGTCCTCGCTGTGCCCCTTTATCTCCAGGAGCTGTGTGTGAGACACCATGGCGCAAGCACTTGCTTCACCAGGACTGTTCTCTGATGATGATGTTGCAGCCTCTCCTGTTCTTGAATCTACAGCAACAGGGTTTGGGCCTGATGTGTGCAAGGACCTGCTGTCGGAGTTCTCAGCTATCTCTCCGAATGTGGAGGGAGCCCAGCAGGTGAGGTTGGAGCTCTTCTGTCACAAGCAGGGCAGTGTTTTGAGTTTCTATACAAAGGTGTTGTGATGCACAGCTGACAGAGGCTCTTCAGAAGAGACTATAATGAAATGTTGAATTGAGGGGAGCAGCTCTTGTTACGAGCAGTGTACTATGAAGGGCACAGTCAAAAAGAGCCTCTTAACATGATGCCTTTTAGATGGTACTTGGTCTGGGGGCTGGTTTTGGTGTCTGAGCCTTCAGGTCTTTGGTCTGATTCACTAGATAAAGCAAAGAAATGCTGGTGTACTTGGAAATGCCTACGAAAGCTTCTGGTATTGGTGGGGATTTTGGGATCAGAGAAGTGTCCGTTAGTTATTGAGCACAACTCAGAGTGGCCCTGTGTGTTCTATGCTCTGGTTCCTATTAGAGTTCTGACAAATGGTTGTGTACTGCCTTTCTGGCTCCCGTGTTTAACCTGTGCTGATCTTGCAGGCTGTACCTGAAGATGATGGAAAATTAAAGGTGTATCTGAGAGTTCGACCCCTGAAACCTGCAGAATTGGAAAAAGGGGAAGACCAGGTGAGACACTGAATGAAGCTGTCTCTGAGACAGTTGCTGTGTGCCTGCTGGGAGATGCTGTTATCCTTTGCTGTCTATGCTATGGCCTCTTGCAAGCCATTGTGGTGATGAGGATTTATTTGTTCTTTAGGGCTGTGTCTGCATTGAAAATTCGGAGACCCTCCTTCTAAAAGCCCCAAAGGAGTCTTTCACCATGAGGAGCACAGAGCGTGGAGTGGGACAAGCAGCGCATAGATTCTCTTTCACTCAGGTGGGTAACTGGGAGAAACAATCCGTCTGGAAGACTTTCAAGATTAAACGAGCCTTAAATCTTGAAAAGTTGTAATACACACTGATTTAGTAATACTGATTCCAGTGTGCTGCATGAGCTATGCAGTACTGTACAAAGTTATAAAAAAAAAAAATAAATTCTGTTGCTGTTTCCTTAGTTTTTCGGGTTTTTTTAAGCTGATCTCAACAACTTTTTTAGTAGAAAATGCCAAACTCTTGTTGTAATTCATGAAACTCTAAACATGCCAGAGGCTGTAGGACATTAGAGTTATCAGATTAAGCAAGTGAACAGCTTGTTTTTGTAGAGGACTTGGAGTAACTGGTGTGTCTGTTGCTCATGAATGTGGGGTAGTGTAAGGAACAAAGGACTACGTAGTATCACTTGAATAACCATCAGCAATCAAAAGATAGGAAAGATCTACATGAGGCCATTTTTCATGTGTCTTTTTTGCAGATCTTTGGACCAGAAGTGGGGCAGAAACTGTTCTTTGATGAGACAATGAAGCAGGTGGTAAAGGATGTACTGAATGGACAGAACTGGCTGGTTTACACCTATGGCATCACCAATTCGGGGAAGACTCACACTATTCAAGGTAAAGAAAATACTAGGTGTTAGTAGCCTGTTGAGGGAATTGTCTGCTGCTGTATCTAAATCCTCAGTTTGCTGCTGTTGTTCTTGCTTCAGGCAGCAACAAAGATGGGGGGATTCTGCCTCGCTCCTTAGCGGTCATCTTCAACAGTGTGGGGGACCGGCTGTACCAAGCCATGGATCTGAAGCCTTCCTTCTCCAATGAGGTGATCTGGCTGGACAGCAGGCAGGTGCGGCAGGAAGAGGCCAAGAAGCAGACCATGCTGCGAGGGGGTCAGTGGGAGGTAAGCATGCAGCTTTTCAGAGGTTTAATAATAACATGGGAAAGATGGTGCCATACTACACGCTCGTGTTTCCTTCCAGGAGGAACTCTTAACACCAATGAAGAGGAGTCATAGTGCTGAATCTCAGCTCCAGGCCACCACCAGTGGTAGTTTTGACAGTGGGGTTGCTGGCCTCTCTTCATCGAGCCAACTCACCAACCATTCGGACATCAGCCAGGCAGAAGGTATGTCTGGAAGCCCATCATGTTCCACCTACTGCCTTTTGGAGGATAGGGGCAGAAAGGGTGATGGCTACTTAGAGGCTGTGTTGTGGGTAAGGGAGCAGAGGTGCTGTAGTCTCACAATTTTCCCTTTGAAATATATGGGTGTTGAGGCTGAAGAACTCTGTATGTATGTCTTACCAGCATACAAAGAACTTGCTGCTGCATAAAAACTTAATGAGAAGTTACTTGTTACCTACTTAATTCACTCATGGGATGTGGCTATCGACCAGCTGAATGCCATGCAGTGGGGACAGCTGGAAGGCAGGGTGCTGAAGGGTTCTGTTGCACTGAGCACTTGTCCTCAAACTTTCAAACCTAGGAACTACTAGTTGATGAGGTATCCAGAAGCATGGAGTGACTGAGGTGATAAGGACTAAAACTTATGCTGGGGACAGTTCCTGTTTGAAACACTCTCTATACAAAAGTCCTTACACAAAGGGGGATACTGTCTGAGGAAACCTCAGGCTGTCTGACTGGGGTCAGGCATTAGTGTAGGTCCAAATGATAGGAGGTAGATAGAATAGATTTGAGTCTGGGGTAGTGCACCTGCTGAAGAGATACCTCAGTCTATAGATAAACCTTTCGGGTTGGACCTGTGAAAAGCTGCAGTCATAATTTTTTCTTTATCTTTTCCCCAGAACTGGGCCCTCGCTGGGCTGACTTGGATCGTATTTCACTCGCCAACTCAGGAGATGTGCAGTTCTCCATCTGGGTCTCCTTTTTTGAGATTTACAATGAGCTAATCTATGACTTGTTAGAACAAACTCTACCTGGTCAGAACCGCAAGAGGCAGACACTGCGGCTCTGTGAAGACCAGACTGGCAACCCCTATGTGAAAGGTAATTTGCCCACAAATTTTAGTTTTTAGTGGTCTGCTAGCTGGATTGTACCTGAGGTGGGTTGGGTGGCTTAAAAGTGGAGTGTTGGGGAACATGATGTTCTCTATGTGCCCTCAGAGGTCTCTGAGGTCTGGATTACGGGAATGTTAAGTTCATTAATGTCAAGGAAGTGCAATGGTGAGAATTACTTTTCTGCCAGTCTCCTAACTGCCTTGCCCAATGTGTGCTTGCTTTTCCAGATCTCAACTGGATCAATGTCTGTGATGCTGATGAGGCCTGGAAACTTCTGAAACTGGGTCGGAAAAATCAGAGTTTTGCTACCACCCACATGAACCAGAACTCCAGTCGCAGGTCTGAAGGAGGAGAAGGGTTGCTTAGGCAGAACTACAATTCTGTTAAAGGTTGCATTTCCCTTTTAAAATATGTCTGTGTTTCTTTACAGTCACTGTGTCTTCTCCATTCGGATTCTGCACTTGCAAAAAGGTGGCAGTGAAGTTGTTCCAAAAATCAGCGAGTACGTTTCATTCTGTCTAGGATATGGGGGTGTTCTCTGTGGGTTCAACTCTTCTGTCTCTCTTGTTGTGGGTATGGGCAGTATCTTGATGAAGGTCTTGTTTGAAGGTATGTGGAGAACTGCAAAGTACAACTTGAGGTAGTTCTTGTGTTTTTTGAGTGAAGGTAAATGTGAGCAACTCTGCCCCTGCAGCAGGGCTGATATAAGCGCTGCCGATGCCTGTTCCTGGGATGCAGTGAAATGGGTTGGCTTAGTGCCTGGGAAGTGACTTTCCCGAGGACTGACAAAGGATTGTTGAACCTGACACTGCAAACCTCATATTGGTGTTACCTTGTGTAACCCCTATGTTTAGGGTAGACCTTTCTGTCCAGCAATAGCCCATATGCCCCAAAAGAGCTTTCTGTGCCCTTAGAAGGTGGGAGGATGAGCAGGGCAGGTGATCCCAGGGTGTCTGAGTTGTAAACCTGGACAGAACAGGACAAACCCAGTGGGTCATGTGAGTATTGCCTGCGTTTTCTTCAGGTTATCCCTGTGTGACCTTGCTGGGTCAGAGCGCTGCAAAGACCAGAAATGTGGGGACCGAATGAAAGAGGCAAACAACATCAACACCTCCCTCCACACGCTGGGTCGCTGCATCGCTGCCCTGCGCCAGAACCAACAGTCCAAGTGAGTGTCCAGAACTTCACAGGGAGCGTAGGGAGACTGTTTTACTTTCCTGTGGGCTCACTCTTGTCTCTCCCCACAGAGTGAAGCAGACTGTGGTTCCCTTCCGGGACAGCAAGCTGACCCGTGTGTTCCAGGGTTTCTTCACTGGGCGCGGGCGCTCTTGCATGATTGTCAACATCAATCAGTGTGCATCTACATATGATGAAACTCTCTATGTAGCCAAGTTCTCAGCCATTGCCAGCCAGGTAAGCAGCACACGCTGTGGGATCACGGCACGCTCAGGATATACCCTGCTTCTCTCAGAATAGGGCCCTTTGCATCACAAGACAGGGGGAATGCTTGCAAGCCTTCCTTGTGTGTCTCAAGCAAATTATTACCTTTACAGTTATCCCCAGACTCTGCTAAATTGGAAGGATTGATAGGCTGCAGAGAAGTACTGTGTTTAAAGGCTATACAACTTCCAGGTTTTGCAGACTAACTAGTACTGATGGCCTTTTCCTCTACAGCTTGTTCAGGCACCTCCCTCAAAGCTGAGACTTCCATCCATTCAATCAATCATCAAAGAGCACAACAGGCGAACCAGCCAGGGTCTAGAGGCAGAAGCAAAGGAAGAAGTGGAATCGGAAGAGGATAGTGAGGATGAAGCAGATGTCACCATGTATGAGAAGGAGGTGGGTTGTGATTTGTTTTACAGCCTTTATGGAGAGAGAGAGGCAAGAACAGGACTGTTGGCTTTGGCCTGGGAGTGGGGCTGGAGCTCAGCACTGGACCAAGAGATGACAGAGATCCTCAGAAGGATATGGGACCCAGCAAATTGGGAATCCATGAGGAAACCATTTCATAGTTAGTCTAAATCTGAAGCACATGCCTACTTTAAAACCACACTGTCATCTGTGGAATAGGGACAGTAAGAGCTCAGGTGCAGATCTAGAGTCCCTACTCTGCCAGGGAGATCTTGCAGAAAACATAAAACCAAATGACCAAATTAATTGAGGGAAAATAATCAAACTTACTAGATACTCAAATTGGCAGCTGGAATAGCTGAAAGAACAAGATGGCAGTTGTATACCTACAGAGGCTGGAGCTGCAATGCATCAAGGTGGCAAATGCAGGTGCAGTAGGGGAAGCTGCTCTGGAGATGGCTCCATCTGGAGTGCAGCGTTTAAGCCATTTCACGGGAGAGGAATTAAGAATAAACCCATCAACTTCTTTTTCTGAGTGACTAGAAGAATCTTAAACCTAGATCACCCCAGCCTACTGATACAGCATCAGCTGGCTGCTTCTGGGTCTTAATTCCATCGTGAAGTGTGGGCAATGGGGTTTGTGTCCCTCTTGCAGGACTTGCTGCGTGTAGTGGAAGCTGCGCGAGAGCTGCTGGTGCAAGAGCGACGGGACAAGCTGCAACTAGAAATGCGCCTCCGTGAGGAGATCTGCAATGAGATGTGGGAGCGCATGCAATGGAAGGAGCAGTGGTGCAGGTACAGCTTCTGCTGATCTTTCTCTGCTCAGGGTAAGCTACGGAACCAGGAACTGCCAGACCCTGACATGTGGGTGTTTGCTCTCTTTGTAGCCAGTATGTGGACTCCCAGGAGCGGATGCTGGAGGAACTGTATGAGGATAAACTGAATAACCTGAAGGAATCTCTAACTGACTATTACCAGGAAGAGATCCAGGTTTGTTCAGCGCAATGGAATGACATCATGTCAGTGCCAGCGGGTTGGGAAAGGGACTCGGGGTACCTGAGCCCAGGACGGTGACTTATTGCAAACTGAGAGGGGAAAACACTTTCTTCTTTTTTTTTGGTAATTTCTGGGATATTTGATAGTGTGATCTGCAGTTTTTGCCTCTTGTCTACTGCTTTATGTAACTCACTAGGCTTTCTAATTTTCAGCCCTTAGTCTAGAAGCTAACGTGTAGCCATTCCACATTTATATTCATTCAGCATGATTCTCTCCCCTTTTACTCTTTTCACTAGTGGCTTGCTTTGCACTCTTCAGACTAACACAAGTTCTGTGAATACCTCTTCTTTAGTTATGATGATGGGTATAGGCATTTTCATGCTATGGCATTTGAATGGCCTCTGGGGCTTGTTGCTGACCTCTAAGAAGAGCCAACTTCCAAAAAATTCCTTGTCTAGAGAGGCTGGAAAGAAGTGATTTAGGCTCCAGGAAATGGCTTCACTGTTTTCAGTTAAAGAACATTAAAGGCTGGGTCCAACATGTGAAATGTGTGATTGAGAGAGTCTCCTGGAAGACAGATGTTAGAAGTTCCAGAAAAGCCGCGTTAAGAAAATCTTGTTTGACTATTTGAACTGACTTGCTTTTTTAAGGAGCGCGATGAGAAGATTGAGGAGCTCCAAGTTGCTCTGCAGGAGGCAAAACAGAAATTGGAGAGCCTGGACACTAAGCAAAAGGGGCAAGACTTGGGGCAAGGCTTGCGTCGATCCAAGCGAGTGGCCGCCTCCTGCACTCTGCAGCAGGAGCTGGCAGACACTAAAGCCAAACTGGAGCAATGCCAAATGGAGTTAAGCACCACTAATGCAGGTAAGGCAGTGATGCTGTACTGGCTCTCAACTGTCCCCGGGGTAGTGTGGACAGGGTTTCACTTCATTTTTCACGTGAAAACGGACTTTAGAGCAGGATCCATCTCCCTGTTCAAATCCTAAATTCCCTCTGTGCAACCAGAAGGAAGAAGCCTGGAATGTCTGTGTGCCTGCACAAACTCAAAGCTTTTCTTGGCTTGCCTGTGGCTGCCTGTTTCAAGGGAAGTCCTGACTTCAGAAAAACTGGAAGCTTATGAATGCACTGTTGCTCACTGCTTTTTGTCTGTTCCTAGAGTTGTGCAAGTACCAGAAATTACTGGAGCCGCCACCCTCTGCCAAACCCATTACTATGGATGTAGACAGGAAGCTGGAAGATGGACAGAAGGTAACTCCAGCTCCTTGTTACAGAAGGGAATTCTTGGAGGGCAAAACAGTTGCCAGTTTCAACAGTTTCTGGAGCTGCTGTCTCCAGGTTGTTAAACAGATGGTTCAAGCTGACAAGGGTCTGTTGAAAGCAAACCCTTACTTAGAGATGTGGAAGGTGTTGGTCTTTGTGATCCCAGTGTACCTCACTTGGAGGAGATCCTCCCTTAGCACTGCATATCTGAATAACCCTGGTGTGACTTTGTCTGCAGAGCAATGTCAAAGCAAGATGTTGTACTAAATCTCTCTCTCCTGCAGAATGTCAGGCTGCTGCGTTCAGAACTGCAGAAACTTGGGGAGTCTCTCCAGTCGGCAGAGAGGGCGTGCTGCCACAGTACGAGTGCAGGGAAGCTTCGAGAAGCCCTCTGTACCTGTGATGACATTTTGACTAGACAGGTAACAGATCTGGTTTGTTGTGGGTTGCAGGGGGATTCAGTCTATGCAGTTGGCCTTCACCGGCCCAATAACTTCAGTTCTTGCAGCTGCACATAAAAATGACTTATTCTCTAGACACGTATACTCTGTTACATGAAGGGAGATATATTGCTAATTTTCTCAGTGGCTGAGTCAGACTGCATATTTAACTCTCCCAAGGAGACCCAAACTCTTCCTGTGTAGTTAACTGAAAGCCTGCACCTAAAGTAGAAGAATTCAGAGTTCTCATTTCCTTATCCACTTCACTCTATCACAGTTGCTATGGCAGCCTGTTTGCAGCATGATGGATTCAGCTTTTTTTTTTTTTCCTAGCCTTACTCTCCCTACTTTGTTACTGAACTACTACCCTTGACAGCAGAAGCTGTTATGCATGGCCTGATTTAGCACACCAGTTAGTGAATTTTGGCAAAGGCAGTTTATTCTTTTCAGTTCACAGTAACCAGGGAGTTAGGCAACTTGTCATATCTTATATATATTTTTTTATATCTATATATATGTTGCCTTCCCTTTCTCAGGACCAAACACTGGCAGAACTACAGAACAACATGATGCTGGTAAAACTAGACCTGCGGAAGAAAGCAGCTTGTATTGCTGAACAGTACCACACTGTGCAGAAGCTCCAGGCAGCTCCAACATCCACCTTAAAGAAACGGTTCTGTGCCAACAGAGAAAACCTACAACCTAATCAGCCTCCTGGTAAAAGGCCCTTCCTGCACAACCTCCTGTCCTGTTCAGCTACTCGTCCTGCTGCTGGCAGAGGGTGGCACCTGCGTTCGGTTGCTCAATGACTTTTCACGGAGAGCCCTGCCCTGCTATTACTGGGAACAGGTGGCAAATCCAATATAAAAGCATCTCTTTTTCTTTGTGTGCTCGTTTATTGTTATTGTAGCTGCTTGAGAGCTTATGTAAACGTTTTTGGATATGTATAGTCAAACTTTTAATTGATACCAAAGTCAACAAAATGACCTCTTGTAATTTAAACAATACAATGAGGAAACTCTTTAAATATAAAATAATGGTGATGACAAAATTTAACATCTTCAACTATGTTGGCACATAATTAAAAGTAAGTTCACAAGATCCTCCTCGGAAGATATTTTCCCTTCCCTGAATTATAATCCTTTATTAAAATATACTCGTTCTAGGTCAGGGCTGTTCTCCTGGATCTTGGCTTGCAGTTCTGGCTCCAGGCGTGTTACAGACATGGAACTAGGCAAAAGAAACAGCAAGATGGTTATATATAACAAGCACTTGAATGTAAAATAAGATGGATAATGCATCCTGTCAAACTTCCTGGCTTGTGAAAAGAGTTTTCAGGTTCCTTTTTTAATGTCTTGTGAAGGAATTGTGCTCTCAGACCATGGACAAATAAATCGTTGCTTGAAAGGCAGTTAAGTCTACAGAGTCAAGAAAGAGCTGTTGCTGCTACCATGAAGGTAGGAATTAAGCTGCCAGGTCACTTCAACAGCTGTACTTTCTTAAATACAGGCTAAGATAAAGACCTGCACCACAGTTGCTGTCTCATCCCCAGGTAGCCTAGTGACACTTATTTACTGCACTTCTCCCCTCCCTGTCGGGCAGGGAAACAGATGGTGTCAGGACTGCTTTGTTGTACTCCAAAGGATTGCATTAGATGGCAATTTCTGGAAGTCAGAAGCTACTTTAGTTGCTCAGTATTTTAACAGATTCAGCTCCAGCTTGCATTGTTTCAGCTACAGCTGGCAGCTTGTCAAGTTCAGACAACCACTAACAGTACAAGGTGGATAACTTGGTTGAATTGAAGATTGTGTTCCTACTACGTACTGAAAATTGAGCTAGCTTTATTTGTTTGTAACCCATCCAGATTTCATTATAATTTAAGCTATAATGATTATTGTTTCTAAGACAGTTTGCAGTCCAGAGCTAGCTGTGTA
This sequence comes from Nycticryphes semicollaris, assembly GCA_013400055.1. Lineage (NCBI taxonomy): Eukaryota > Metazoa > Chordata > Aves > Charadriiformes > Rostratulidae > Nycticryphes > Nycticryphes semicollaris. The sequence continues at coordinate 1,321,439 of VXBJ01001595.1, read as the reverse complement.
CTGATGAAAAATTCTTTCTGGAAAAACAATCAAATAGTCAAGTGCTGTTCTGTATAACCAGGAGTTTCCAGCTGAAAATAAAATGGGATCTGACTGTATTTAATGAAGCCATAACGTTACTGGACAGGAATGTACTGTCTGGACCATATTAGCCTGTTTTTTGTGTGAATAATTTCAATAATTCTTAATGCTGTATTATCAAGCTTCAACTTCTCACCCAAACCTCTTGTTCCTATGGAGCTGCATCTCAAGCTGTTAGGAGTTTGTAAACTATTGTATATTACTGCTTTTTTGTATATTCTCATGTTTATCACACTTGTTATATGGGAATGATGACTGTATGCTCTAGGAGGCAATAACCACTTGTTTCAGACTGTTTTGCAGCAGCTTGCATGCATGACTGTAACACTAAGAATAATGTAACAGGAAAACATACCTCTTTTGGGGAAACAGTGCACAACACAGGGGCGTTGCAAACACAAGACTAGAGGAGACAAAAATGGATTCACAGTATTAGAGTGCTAAAAGAAAATTCAACGCCCTTGGATGTTGTTTTCTCTGCAGAAAGCTTTTGTATATAATTAGGTAAAGTTCCATGAAGTGCTCTGTAACCTGTTTCTCACTGCATTATACCTTACGAAATCATTTACCTACTATGTAGTACTAAATCCATCATTACCATGCTTGCAAATACATATAAAATTGTCATTTGATGTCCTTTTGGTGTTTTGCAGTGGTGTGCATGACCACTTAGTGCTAGACAACAGCAAATGAAACTCCATTAACCAAGCAGTCCAAGAATTCACCAACCTACAGGCTTAGATTCCAATTATTCTTTATGGAGGTAGCAGTCAAAGCATCTCTTCTAATCAAGCTGCTACAGGCCTTTTTTTTTGCCACTCCCTTTCTTTCTCCCTCCCTCTGCTTTCCTTGGCAGCTTCTTTGTTACTAAAAGCTTATTTTTTTTCTTTAAATACAGTATTATCGGTTACAGATAATGGAAGTGAAGTGAGTGCTATCATTAACTCTCTCAAAGTTTTTTTTTTTCTTTAAACAAAGTGCAAATATTGCTACTTCTTCCAAAAAAAAATCCCACAAGTATCTCTTAAAATAGCAGGCACAACCCAGAGAAATCACTTACCAGAATCCAACTAATCCAACTTGAATCGGAGCACTCATCCAGGGATATCTCTGTTAAAAATAAACCGCACACAGTGAGCATGGGCTCTTTTCTTCCCCCCTCTTCCCACCTTCCTGGAATTCTTGTAAGAGACAGATTGCACCTAAAAGACTCTCGGATACGATGAAGGGAAAGCAATTACCAGCACACCTAAAACCTGAGCTCTAATTTTTGAAACCAGTAAGAAGATTCCCAGTGATATCAATAAGACTGTTAACCTGATTGTGTGTCCCTCAGAAACTACAGCAGGTGGTTGGCTGTTTTACTTACGACCCGATGCTGAGTCTGGGGGCTGTTTCAGTCACACAAGCCCCCAGCAGCAACACAGCCAAGGTCTGGAGCGGTGCTGCTGGTGTGATGGGCTGCCACTCCTCCTCCCAAGGGCACAGTGAAATTTGCCCAGGCATCCCTAAGAAGAGCCAGGTCTTGGTTACAGCTCCTGTCTCTTTGGTGACATCAAATGGTTTTAACTTACAATTGGAGATTTATTTTGTGAGTGACAGCAACTGCAGCCACCACCCATAAATAAAGGAGGTGTCAAGGAAAAATGTAAGTCTGCCTCTCGGCCCTTTCCTCTGCATTGTATTCGCTTCGATGTGTAGGAACTTGCCCCTGCAGCACCATCGAGTACACTCCAGTTCTGCAAGAGTTCACCTTTAATTAAAGGAGAAAAAGGCTGGACAAAGTGTGGATATAAAGCTGATAAAAGCAACACATAACCTTTGGATGCGTTTTTAGTGTATTCCTCATTACTGTAACTTTTGCAGAACCTGAACGTATTCAAAAAAATATAAACGTTTAAATGACTTGGGAATCCACTCCCCCTCATGTTAGAATTTTAGTTGAAATTAATTACTAAAGAAATAAAACCAGACCTGTTTAAATGACATTGCTGCATTGGCCTTCTGTTGCGACAGTAAAATCAGTGTCTCTGATAAGCAGGACATACACAACCGCTATGCTAATAGGAAGTTGATTTTAAAACAAAACAGCTAATGAGTTAAAAAAAAAAATCCTGTTACAGTGGATGATGTTTTCAACAAAGAAACAAAGAGGATGTTTTTCTGCAAGAAACATTTCTCTAGACAGAAGTTAGAGGGGAAACTGGTGAACACAAGACTGTCAGTATTTGAGAGCAGAAACGCTAAAAGGAAATTTAGAGAGAGAGCCCAGCAGGAAAAGCTTGGTGCTAAGGAAGGTCACAGCAGTGTAAGAACCGTGGAAACAAAGCCTGTGTAGATTAAATTTTCTCCAGAGCCTGAAGGAGAAGTCATGTAGTAGATGATTGCTTCTCTCTTTTTTTGGATTTATTTTTTTCTTTTCTCGGAGTCAATCTGCAACAGAGAAATGGGTGTAGGAAGAACTGTGCAGTTCAGCAACCACCTGCAACAACAGATAAGAAATGGAACAAGAGAGCAATAGCAAGAAGGATAAAGAGAGAATGCAGCAGTGCTTTGCTGTTCCAGCATTCTGTTAAACACACCTTCAGCTGACTCTTAGCTGACGTAAGTTCACTCAAAAGGCTTTTGATTTTATGCAGGGGGAGAGTTCGTGACAAGAGCTGGTGTGACTGACAGTGGAAGGGGTGTAGGACTGTGGCACTAGTAAATGTTACATGTATTTGGGAACTCAAGACAGACTCTGCAAATGACTCCTGTCTCTGATGAGAATTTAGGGAGAGGGATGCCACGCACCGCCCTGAGCTACATAACGGAAAAGCCCCAAATGTGAAAAGACTGTTGGAGGGTATCATGAGAGAAATAGATAGTTGGTCATTAATCTGAGAGAAAAAGAGAAGTGTGTACCAGTACAGACAATATAAACAACATCTATCTCATGTGGTGGAACAGTTTTTGCCATGGTACTTGATCTGACTCACAGCTTTTCTTTTTCAAGAACGTTCCCAGGCTGGACTGGTCAAGAAAGATGGTGAGGTAAAACTGCTAACACTGGGAGGTCAGTGTGAGGGACTGGAGTTGCCCAGGGACCAATGCAAAACAGTAAAGCAAAACTCAAATACAGACAGTACATCCCTGCAAATAAATAAAACGGAAAAGCACGAGACAGCAGGAGAATTTACTGTGTTAAAGATCTATCATTTAACTCCGGAAGACGGCAGCCCCCGATGAATTAGGATTTAACTTCCAGATGTCTTTAAGGCATCTTTAGTGGTTAGTGCAAACAGAGAAAATGGAGAAATGATAATTAAGCAAACAAAAGCCATAAGGAGGATCAGCTTTTTTCTAACTGCTTCCTTTCATTGTCGGATCTCAGAATCTGCCAGCTTTCCCAGGCTAGCTATGCCTGTTTCACAAAAAAAAAAAAGAATAAATGAAACCACAGTTAAATTAAGAATGCATGGAGGACTCTAAGACGTAACACATTCAAGAATGAGGCTTTAAAAAACAACAACCAAGCCTCTCCGTTCTGGTTTTGTAACAGTGTTGAACGTGTATTTTAGTTGCAGACTAAGAGAGCTCAAGGAGCTTGTTTTAAGGATCTATGAGGAGATTTCTGGAATCAACTAGAATGTTAATAGAGTATGTAGACAAGGAGAGAAACAGTAGCTGAAGATGTAAGAGTATAAATTAAAACGTCAGTGTTGGTTGGAATTTTCAGAAGTTTCTATGGAAAGACCCACTTTATTCCCTTAGGAGAAGTTACCTGCAACTAAATTAAATTTATAAACGTTGTGCCTCAGAGCAAGGCTGTTCATGGCTCCTGCTGCTGTAGCAGATAAAGCAGCTTGGTTCTGCACAGACCTAGTCAAGTGTATGTCAGCAGAGATAACAAACACAGACATTATATGAACTACTGCACTGCCTCATCACAGAAGAGGCTGCCACGGCTGAAACCTGTATCATGCATATCTATATAAAAAAAATTATCTTCTTCAAGTCAAAAAATAATTAGATTCTTCTTGAAGCAGCAAGTACGCGCTTGTGTTCTAAAAACATATCTTGAGTCATTTTCTAGCAATAACTTTTGGGAATAGTGTTAATTCATACTAATGTTACCATCAAAATGTCCTCATGCAAAACGGTGTCAGAACACAGGGGATGAACAGCGCTGTGTAACAGACACCTTATTCCAAGTGTCAGAGGGTGACAGCCTGCTATCACTGAGGCCAGCATTCCAGAAGCATTTCTTTCTCCCTATTTTACTGCGGAACATCGTTCTATTTTCTTCATTATTTCTCAACCATTTCACTGTTTTCTGGCCCTGTGTGTTGCTTAAGAGGCTCTGGCAAGCGTACAAGAATTATTTTCAAGAGTGATGGTGTGCAAAGCAAAGGCTGAGAAAAAATGAGTTAGTAAAGCGCTGTGTGGATGGTGTTGGAGTACCGCAAAATGGGATGGTGCTTCTGAAACCTCAAGAGAACATGCAGAAGCTGCTTGTTAAAAATGCAGCTCATTCCTTAATGGTTTTAATACTAATCTCTACCACGTGTTACCACTGACGACCTGCACAGCAGTGCTTCACCTCAACTCACAGTCTTTGAGGCTGAGGGGGAGGAACAGGTGAGCATAAACGGTCATGATGGTACCAAAGACCACTGAGTAGTCACTGAAGAAATCGCTCATTTTTGCTGATCTGAAAAATTCACAACACCCTTACATTCATTATATCACACAAAAACAATAGATATGTCTCCAAACCCTGAGAATTGCTGCAATTTCTTCACAAACATAACGTATTTGCCAGCTGATAGCATTTGTGATGTTTTTCCCCACGGCAAACACATATAAAATCATATTTGTTCAAAATGTCCAAGTCTGTTTCTTTTTTTTTTAACCCAGAGTTAACGTTCCAACTAATAGATCACCCAGGACATAACAGTATGATAATCTGCTTAAAGCTACCGTGCAAACAGTGACCCCGTATGGGTCAAAAGACACCAACAATTAAGAATTAGCCAAATCAGTACAGGGCTCTTTGCTCTTCGTGCTGCAGACAGTTTATCCGGATGCGTTGCACTATCCCTTTCAGGAAATAAGCTGCACACACTGATTTTCACTTTAAAACTCAAACATCGCATTTCCTATTTCTACATTCTAAGCCATAGTGTTTTCTCTTAACAAGGGGAGGAAAAAAGCAAAGCATTTCAGGAAAAACAAAGTTTTTAAAATTGGAAGACAACTGGGACCTCTTCCCCAAGCATCTTTTATATACTAACACAGAAGCACTTTGAAATAGCGTATGTAACTGGGTACTCTAACTCTGCACAAGAAAAATGAAGGGCACAAATAATATGAAATAGAATTTAAATATTTTAGAAGACTTTATCATAGACAAACAAAACCAGGAACTTCCCGCCTTGCTCTCCCAGTCCCCACCCAAAGCACTTTTCCAAGGGAGGTTCTGGAGGCTCAGACCTAACAGGAAGGAGAGGGATTCTCTGAGGCTGCTGTTCCCAGCTTATCTGGTTTCACAGGCAGAGACTGCCTGGAGCTATACATGTCAGTAAATCAGTGATATCAACTGGGCAAGATGAAACTCTCTTACTAGTAAAGAAGTTATAGTTCCTTATCTGCAACTTATTTCTCTTTTCTTAGACAACCTTCTAATTCATTTCACTACTGCTCTTTACCCTCCCATGTATGCATGGTACATAATGTTGCTTTAATTTATATATTTTCTAAAAACTAAGTCTTTGACTTCACACTACTTTAGAATAAACAGAATATGGCAAATCTGTAATCTTTGAGGAAGCACACCCAGTCTATGGCTCTCCTCACTTTGCTCTTCCAGTAAATTTTGAAGGATTGTTTTCGAAAGAGATTTCTACCACCATTGCTGTTTCCAAAGTCAAATTGCTACTACAGCAGCTAAGCAAAGCCTCTTTATTGATAACTTGAGAAAAAAATCATTATTAAAATTTTCAATATTTTTCTAATCAACTGTATTCTAAGTCTCAGTCCAAGGAAGGTTTGTTTACTAGGAGGAACTCTGCATTTTAAAAACAATTATGAAAATAACAAAAAAATTTGTATTTTCTTAATGTTATTTTATACTCTGATAAAAAGAACCAATCTCTGTCTAAGAAAGGCATAAAGAAAGCAACAGCTGTAAAGCAAGCTCTGCGGTGATGTCCCCCCAGAGTCCGGGAGGCAAATATAAAGACTCAGAAAGTATTTTCAATTCATGAAAATATTAACTTAGGATACAAAATACACATACATATATTATTTAAAACTAACCTTTAAAAAGGCTTTCTTTTCCAATGTATTCATTATGAAAGGAGGAATTGCTGCAAATGAGAAAATAAAAAAAAAAAGCATTACCTTCAAAGAAAACAGCACTTTGTTTCTTTGTTTTACTTTTCTGTTAAGATGAACTAATACCATAACACAATTTTCACAACCATTTGTCATTAAACGAGCTTTCATTTCACATTGCCAATTCAAGACACTGGAGTGGGATTTATGAAGGTAAATTCTCTCAGTAAGTAAAATTTCCAGTGTCACAAATAACTACACCTGAGCTCAGTAACTCAGCACCGGGCAGAGCACCTGCTCTTCACTAAACTGATTCCCCTCAAGCAGATTTTGCCGCCGTTCCTTTGCTATCTCTGTCTTCTCTGTAAAAGCATCCCAGGAGGTTTTCTGCTGCACTTCAGCGTAACACTCTGTGGATGTTTTCACTGTAAGAAATGTACATTTCTCTCTGGAACAGTAAATGCTGCCTGATTAACTGTAAGATAGTACGGCCTCTGAGAAAAATCACTTAGATAGAATTCAAGGTCTCTCTCACATTAGGAGCCAATAATGAGGAGCTGCACAGGACTGAGTTATTCTTACCCATGCCAGGAGCAGCCATGAGAATCCTTGATATAACCACCTGGGTAATTGCCTGCTGAGCTGCTTTTGTTGATTCACCCAGCCTGTTTCCGTTCTCATCCGTGACTGGGATTCCAAACTTGAGTTCCCTGTCGAATAAGGGGTAGAAATAAAGCAGTGACTGACATGGATTTATTCACCTTTTTTGTCACCTTGTATTTGTCTCCTTAAAATTGACAGTTATTGGAATTAAGCTTTTTATTTTGTTTTCCAAGTTAGCCTGTTTGTAACTCTCTTTGGCACAAAATATTCAAAAGGCTGAGAAAGATCTGGGGAAAAATATGCTAAAAAGTAAACAACTGAAAATTTGTAACAGAAATCTGCTTGAGCCTGGTCACATGTGTTCCAAGGAGGAAGAAAAGAGATGTGTTATTTCTGTAGTCCACAGAAGGGAGAGGATCCTTTAAAAAGCAATTCAGAAAAGTGGAATTTTCTGGACTGCTCTGTAATTAGTCTGTCCTCTCCGACAGACAAGGCAAGCAACACAGGGAAATTGGTTTCACTGAACTAACACATGAGAATTTGTTAAAACTCCCCTCTGGCATTCTAGTCTTTCTCATTTCAGCCACTAAGAACATGTTTCAAGTATGCACAAAGCAAACTACGTTTTTGTGACGTTTCTGTCAGCTGCAGGACTAGGGGTTAAGCTCATGTACTGGGGAGAAGGTCTAGGGGAGTGAGGAGCAGACAGAAGGGCAGATATACTGAGGACTGCCTATCTTTTATAAGACATCAAATATTACAATGGATTGAACATCATTGTGAATATAAACTTTAAATATTCCCTTTTTTGCCCAACACCATGTGTTTATAAGAGGATGCTTTTAACTTGTTTTTCCCCATTCCTATTTTAGTCCCAACCAAATCAGAATATATATGAAATTTTGTTTCTCAGGAAGTGTGTATTTTTGTAATCTCTGATGATTAAACAGAACTGCAGAACCTGACTTCTATGACTAACTTCTGTCTGTGGGATTTGAAGCACCATTTTTGAGATGACTGTATTTTTCCAAAGTGGAGTTTGTATTTAAAGGGTGCACGTGATCAAGTCTTGAAGGACCAGTACGTGGTATCTGAGACTGAAGAACTCTATTGATATTTACCTGAAGAGAATGAGGATGGTCTATTTTATACCTGTCCCAATCAATCAATCAAAACAAGAACACACATGAGACTTTTGCAAGGTTCTGAACCAAGCTAAAGACATCTAATGTCCTTTATTTAGTAACTTGCTGATCTAGAAACTCAGTAACATCCTTTCAGTGATCAGTGATCTTTGTTCTTTGTCCTACCTCTGTCTCATTAGTGGAATATTAATGCAGTTAGCAGCAGCAACAGCAGCAAAAGGAACAAACCGTCCTATAAGAGGTGAGACATGCTGTAAAAAACAGAGAGGGGGAAAAAAGAAAAAGAATTACATAATAATTTTCTTTCCCAAAGGTCACATAAAAATGCTTCATGCGTTAATGACAGACCAGACTTATTTCCTTTAAATTAAAATTCAGTGAAAACTCACGATTGGGGCAGAGATAAAACAGCAACACCCTCACCAGTGATTCACCCCGTTGCTGTCTTGTCTAAACTGAATTACTCTGCTTAAAACAGTCTCTCAAACACCTTGCCAATGCCAGTAACACTCCCAGTACGCAAAGCATAAGCAAAGGGGTGCAAAGTACAGTGTTACTATTTTTATTCTTTATTTTTTTTGTAAAGGACCCTTTTTCTCTTGGTTGTGTTGTGCACTTGTTTAAAGAATTTGAGTTTTCTGCAATTACGAGGGGCACCTCTTTACAGGTTCTTCATCCAGCCTGGAGCAGGCGTCCTCGTTTGCAGAAGCGATACTGCACCCTCAGAACACACCTATACAGTTTTTGGGATAATGAGTCCACGTCGTGGTAATTACACACCCACTCCAATTAACTTTCAAATGCTGTTAGATACTTCGACATGTAAAAAAGAAACTGCAAAAAAGGCACCTTATTAGACATAGTTTGTATTAACAGAACCAAGGCTGTTTGATATACGTATAAGGAGGACAGACTGAAATACATGTGAAACCACCTCCATGGGACAAAGATAAGCTTGGGATCTAAAGAAGGGAGCTGCCAATGGCCATATTACTCTCCATACTGGGAGCTGTGCATAATATGATGCAGATACACAGGAGAAATGAGCCATTAGCATCTCCTAGAATACCAAAGTCTAGTTAAGAATGGGAAAAAAAAGCAGCAATACCTTTGTTAGGGCATTAAGTCCTAAAGCCGTTGCGACAGCACCCGTGGTAGCAGACACATAGGCTGTTCCCAGCTGGCTAAAACAAAAATACAGGCATTTGCACATGCACAACAACTACATTTACATTTTACACATCTAGTTATGCTCCCTCTCCCCCCAGGTTAAGAGGCTGACCGTTTTGTGACAGTGCAGTAAGATGTTGGATGGGAGATACAAATGCGACACCAAATTAAACGCTTTTCTTCCACGTCACATGTAAGCAACGTTTTAACATTGAATCAGGTTCTGCTGGTTCTGCACTTTCTCAAGGTGTCTGAACAAACACCTTGAAGGATTTTGTTCTTCATTTAATTTCCTAATTGCTTAAACTAATAAAATCAGTTTGTATTTCTAAGGCTATGTCTACAATAGTAATTAAATTCAACTATACTGAAGCCCATTCATGCAGACCAGCTATACTGCAAACACCTAAATCCAACCCAAACTGCCCTAAATCATGCTTTGCAGACTTCCCAGCTAGGAGGTGTCCTTATATCCTTGAATCTGCTGCTTTCTCCCAGACATCTACAAGGCAGCCTCATAACCAGGAGGTCAAGCACTGCAATTTCAGTCTCCTTTTCATAATTCTAGCTTTCTGCCATCTACTTAATTTCTCTTTTTGCCCTCAAATAGAGACAAGTACTCTGCACACCAGTCCCTTGAAGGGTTCCCTCTGTAAATAATCACACAGTGTGGCGTGTGCCCCACCGCAGGGCACAGAGAAGAAGGGGACACAGAAAGACACCTGAAAGTCCACACAAATTATCAACTTAGAAATACAACTGAATCACACTGAACTGATGAGGCACTTTCAAATGGCTGAGAGGGCAATGCAGCACAGACTCCTATTAAATCCTACGCTGTTAAGTGCTTATCATCAAGGTGTTTAGGCTTATCTTTAACAGCAGAAATCTCAGACTTCTCGTCTGCGCATATCAAATTAATAAGCAGAGATGAAAAAATACTTATCCCGATATCACATCCAACTTTAAAGCCCAGCCATGTTTCAGTACATCAGAAAACAACTTATAAACACAGCTCTGGTGTATCTGGTTCTGTTACTGACCTGACAGTAATCGGGGCATCACCGCTCCTGTTCGTGTAGTTTACTATAGCATTGAAGGACTGGTTAATCCACTGCCAGAAAACCACCGCTGGTGTCGTTCTTGAAAAGAGAAATAACAATAATTATTAAAAATACAACAATCAATAGCACAGAAAAATGGTGGCAATGCAAGAAATGATGGTGCAAGCAGCAATCATACAGATTTATTCTTGTTCATCTAGATGGAACAATACAGTCAATGAGATACCGTCTTAATAATGAAATTGCAAGTTACTTCTAAGAATAGATTTTAAAAGCATTGTAATTGAATAGCAAGGTTCACTGGGACAAAGGTTTGTTTTAATAACAAAAGCATTATAGCAAACCTCTATAAAAAACACACTGAGAAGTATGAAAATGTCTCATTTCTAGAACACTTGTCCAAGACCATTATTATTATTTTACAGTCTGCTAGTTCTCTTTGGAAGTTCCATGTATGACTGAGAGGTGGATTTTAGGAGACAGGGCTTATCTTCTCAGTCTCCAAAAAGCTAATATGATGCCATTGTTTTAATAAACCTGTGACATTAAAACATTCAGCTGCACGTAGAACCAGATAAAAAGACACTTAACTCCAAACCAAAAAATTATTTTCATGAAAATCTCTGTGTGTTTAAGTACTACAGGTACAACACAGAAATTAACCTGGTTCAGTACAGCATGAACCAGATGACCAGTCAACAAAAAACAAAGAAAAAAAGCTCCAAGAAATCCTCATAAGTGATGTCAGTGCCAGTACACTGATGCCTTAGGACAAAATGGTCCTTATGAGCTCAGGTGGGGGGCAGTGCAAAAAATATATCCTGTACAAGTTGCAGAGTCCCTATTTAACAGGTTAACGGGGTCCCTGTTAAACTGCAAAGTTATTTTACAAATGGTTATGCTGACATTTGATTTCCTTCACCATGTGTGGGGCTGTCTTGTGGAGGGATGAATGCTTTTGCTCCCAAACTAGTAGCGTATCTGAACAACCGCACGAACTTACGAAAAAGAAATCCTGAAAAAGAAATCCTTAAGGGCCGTTAAATAAAACCTCTGGATCAGGCACCACACATAATTGGAGTCTAGGAGAGTACAGCAGGGGAAAAGTGTTCCTTTGTGTACTCAGACTACAAACTCTGCCCCCAGTGGAGACGACACCGAACATTCTGCTCCACCAGCGTTTCAGGCAGGGAAACCAGGGCTCCAAAAACAACAGCTGCTACTCAAAACTATTTCCTGACCATTTAAATAAGTTTTCATAAGGCTTTAAAGCTTATACACAATTAAATTATTTACTAACACAGTCAGCAATGGTAAGAGGTATATGGTTCTTATTGGAGGGCTCAATCAGAAATTAAGAGTGCTAAAGAAGAAGCAGTAGTTGTACCAATTATTCTGTAACAGGCAGGAAAGCAAAGAGGAGACACTAGAGTAGAAGGTGTGTGTCTGTCATGAGGCTTTGGTTCTGAAATATGAAAATATTTCTGAAAATATGAAATATGAAAATATGTTATTTCTTTCAATTGCAAAACTGGGAAAGATTCAGATTTTGAAGTGTATTCTTATTCCCCCTGGTTTTCAGTATCTGAATGAGATACCAAAGTAACAGTGATAAACTAGCTGAATTTTTTCCATCACTACTGCTGTTCTTCCTCTCCTTCCTCGACTTGTATTTTCTTGTTTCCTTGCTACTGCTATGTAAAGGATTTTGGTATGCTCTCAAGTTCAGGCATGACTCACATTACCTTTCTGCACACCCAAGAGCCCTCATACATGTAACAAAGAATTTGCTTCTTCCAGTGGCCAGCAATAACCAGCACAGAGTGTCACGCAGTGAGATTGAGTCCATCTTCCCAGGACCTCTACACAACCCTGTTTGCACTGCTGAGGGTTTGGCCCAAAGAAACCAGTGCCTTTCAGGCCAATAAACCACTTCTGAATCCAAGTGACTCTACCAATTCCGCAAAGGAAAGGTTTATAGCTGCTTTAAGTATCACAGATAATAAGGGAACGTGCATAAAAGAATAACCACAGCTAAGAGGAAGCAGTAATTGTGAACGGGTAGCTGTACTGATGGTTTTATTCATATTCTGAACTCTTTTTTTTTAAACACACAGGTATATATGCACCATTCAAAATGGCTGTGCCTTTCTGTGTGTCAAGAACTTGTAAAATCTCAGCATCAAAACTGATATTGTTGTTTCCTCTGAACCTCCCACCAGTTCTTCCTAACAAAGCATTGTGTCCCAAAAACCTTTCTAACATGGAGTCTGCTGACAAATGACACTGGCTTCTGCTGTGGACTTCACTGTACTGGTGATTCAAGAACTATTGAGGAAATGGAAGGATCAAACAGGAGCTGCAGAAACTCGATGACTGATAGACTGACGCACACCAAGTACTCACTTGGCGACAGAACATCCTACATACGAGACATCTACAGCTGGAAATTCCCAGGTTTCTCCTCTTTGTCCTCCACACAACCCTCCTACAAGGATGGGATTTTGGAACATTCAAGTTTCCCAATCTAAGGAAAAGTGGGATGGTGAAGGAGAGGGTCTATCTCACAACTACTTCTAGGGGAAATCATTAATCCATGTGAGGGAACGCAGAGAGATAAGAGAAAATGAGGCAAGATTTAAAATCTAAAAAAAATCATTATAAATCTTCAAAAATGCTCTTTTGACAGTAACATTGATTTTCACTTATCTGATTTGTAAGCAAATGTTTGATGTGTTATATTGCCACCACTTACCTATAAAAGGTCATCATACAACCTGTGATAGTCATGTTCATGGGTACCTGAGCTGACATTCGGCCAATCAAGACCATCTTTTCACCTGTGTCCGGGTGAAAGGCTGAATCATAGATGTATTTTGCTCTCCACAGGTCATCTACTGTCAAGCCAGGTGCCACGATACCTTGCCTTGAGACAGGTTAAAAACCAAAACAAAAGCAAAAAACCACAACTGTTAGGAAATGCTGCAACCGCCAGTGACAAATGTAGCATCAGAGGATTTTGGGCTGTTCATACTAAGTTAATTTTGACTCATAGAAGCTTGTAGATCTTCAGCTTTTAAATGGACTGGTGAAATTAAAAGAATCAAAACTTCCAGCAGAAGTTACGTGGGCTGAGTTGATGTGTCCAGCACCAAATTTCTAGTTACTCAAACTGTTACTAGATTTTAGAGCTAAAAATCTCTGGAGTTGTTAGCATAAAACTTTAAAGATTTACTTTGGAAGTGTTCAAGGAAGCGCTTGCTCCAAACAATATAACACATAAGAGGAAGTTTTAAACCCCGTTGTCATATTAACTATTTTCAGAATTAGACACTTCTGTATTTCAGAACACTTAATAGGGGTTTCCAGATGACATAATTTCCCCATTCATTACCGAATTTGTTATTTAAAAAAAAAGTGTTTCAAGCTCTAAAATAAGAAGAAAGAGTGGTGCAATGAGTACAGTGTCTTAAATACTTCCTTTTACATATATAATCATGTACTTATCGTTGACATGGACATTTTTAGGCCGGCAATAAAAGTGATCAATGCCATACCTGTAATCATGCACAATTCTTCTTGCATTTTCCAGCTGGGCATTAGATAACAAAATATTCCGGGGGTCTGTTACAGTAAAGAAGTGACTGGCTCGTCCAACAAAAGTGCTTTGATCCCATCGGGGCTCCTTGATATTAATATTTAACGGTATATCTGCTGACATCTTCAAAACCTCTGTGAAAAAAAAAAAAACCCAAACACATAACCATATGAAAATTTGCAATTTAGAATTCCTCGCATTTCATAATGTCTCTATAAGCTGCAAAATGAAAAGTGGTTATGCTTACAGTAAAAAAACCACATAAATCAGAGAGAAAATACTGAACAACTTGGAGAACTGAGCTTTAAAGGGGGAACTATCCATCCAGAAATCCAGAATGCGGATGATATCAGACATCACCATAGGCTTTAAGGAGGCGAGTATTGATGCAAGGGAAAAAGCAAGAACGTAGTTAAATGTCCACAGAAATGTTTCTGTGGCTGTTTCCACCAGACATTTATATGTTACATCTTTGTATAAGTATCTCATTAATGTATATGCACAAATACCTCAGGACGAGGCAGATGCAAAGGAAGTAGAGAAGTGTATTAATAAGTAGTTGTAATAAATAATAATATACTAATCAGAAGTGTGCTCTATTTCAATGATGAATTACAGTCTGCTGAAAATATTGCCTTAAAGGGAAGGAGAAAGAAAATATTTCAAGGGATGCCTGAAGAGCTGCCATAAACTACAGTGACAGAAGAAATACTTAATAAATCCCAGTTAACTTCTCTGGCATGGAAAAACGAGGCAAAAATTAGGAACACAAACCCGACAATTTCGTGTGATAAACGTTGTTTCTCTATGTCCATGTTTTTAGAAAACACAAGATTATATATATAATGCAACAATTTGCCACACACCAGACCTCCTAATGGTACTTCAGAGGTGGTTAAAGAACTACAACAAAGGGCACTGAACTGACACACTTGTGCATTTATGGGGCCTAAATCCCAGAAAATTAAAAACTACTTCAGGCTGACTAAGTTTACTTCAACTTGTAGTGAATGAAGGCCAGTCTCTGCATAGCACAAGCTACACGGACTTTAACTTTCTTAAGTGAAATTTCTGAAACATATTCAATAGCCAATTTAAAAAAAAACAAACCAACCACAAAAAAGCCCTCCCCCAAATAATGCGTGTAATTCAAATGGCTGAAGTAAGATGCTTCTATAAAAATAACGATGACATCACATAGCATTTTTTTCTGTTTCAATAAGAAAAACATCATTATTATGAGGAGAACGGATACACATGGTATATGCTGTCACTGATGAGCCTTTTCACCTTAACTCAAGAACACCATGAAGTTGTCTGAGACACTTGGGTCAATTTGATGATACTTACATGATGTAGAAGGGAATAGCAATCACAAAAAGAAAGTAAGTAATCGTGTAAAGTGTCTCCATTGTAAAAAAAAAAAGTGAACTTCATGGGAAAAAAGGAGAGACCATTCATGAAATCTGAAGAAGCTTCGTTCATCTCTCAACTATATTTATGACCCTTCACTACTTCAAGTGGAAAAAACTTGGAGGTCTTTGGAAAAGTAAGAAAGTTAAAAAAGTAAACTTCTACAGAAATAAAGGCTTAAGTCTCCCTGTTTATCATAACCAGCCCTAAAGCGGCTGCTCTAAGCAACAGGAAGAAAGAAGAAACTAAGAAATACAAATAGATACTGTAGAACAACATTTCTACAAAGTAAACAGAAACAGAAATAGAAATAGAAAACAAACAGAATAGTCTGTTCTTGAAACTAAGATAATCAGCTCAGTTGTACAAGTGGGAGATTACAAACCTTTGTAACATCCCTCTCCAGAACCACAAAATCAACTTTGCAAGCAGAATGAGGACTGCATAAAAAAAAATTATTCTGCCTTGAACCACGTATCAGCCAGAATTGCTGTGAGAGTGGGAATTATTCAGGGAAAAGGCTGTGTTTACCCAGACTTAGTATTTTTATGCTATTGTAATAGCACGAGCAAGACTCCTGTTTGGGACTTCTGTGGGTTTTACTATTGTTGTGATTTGATTCCAATGGGAAGTCTAGTGGCCACATACTAGTTTATGGTGTACCACACACACCTTACACAACCACCAGTGGCATTCAGATTGCCCAAACTCTTCCCAGTGTTACACGTGCTCATCGTGTCAACAGAAAACGTGCACACACAAGCACGGTGGCACCGTGCACCAGAAGGGACTGTAAAGCTGTAAAGATAAGGTAGCAAGGACGCAGAATAACTGCAGCATAAACGAAGCTGAGCAATGTTTACAGAGGATTTGGCAAGTACATTCTACTCAGCGCATGGTAATGAAGTAAGGAAAGCAACCTGCTGTTAGTACATCAAACTTTGAGAACCCAGGGATGGATTAAAGAAATAATAATGAAGGGTCGTCCTTCACAGTCACAGCAGGATTAACAAATTGATGATGAAAATGCTGTATTTCAGAGAGTAGTGCTAAATAAGTTTGTTTAAAAACTAGCAGAAAATCCTAATTTGGTGCCACTCAGTAAAAAAATCCTTCCTTTTGCACATTTACTGGTCATTATGCAAACTTTAACTTAAATAATCCATTTCTATTAAAAACCCAAGCAGTTTGGTTTCATCAAATGAAAAAAACCAAACCAAAGCATTTAGGATGTTTATGTATTACTCACAACAGAATAACGGAAAACCAAAAGTATTAAATTAGATGGAACTCTGTTTTCTACCAGATGCAAGCTTTTCCTTCAACAAATAATCTCCAATTCTATAGAACAGATCTTATTATTGCATTTTATACAAACCAAATCGATTTGGTTAAAAGTCACACAATCATTATAATGACACAGATAATTCCATGTTCCGCTCCCTTAGTCTTCCTGACATCAGGAGAAACTCTGAGTTGTACTGGTAAAGTTTGCCTTTGCAGTGTAATACATCAATTATGTAAAACCAAGCTGTGTTTCTACAGATACTGATGAATTTGAGATAATCATGAAGTGACAGCACAGGCTGCAGGTAGGATTGCTTTTGCTTTTCCCTGATAAATTGTATTAAGAGCTTAAAAGCTCAATTAATCTTATCAAGACAAGTTTAAAATTCCCAGTCATCACCTGCAAGGTCAATTCAAGGACTCTCAAATCAATATAAATTCTCTGGCAGCTTTTATTGCAACAGTTAACCCCCCCCTTAGGTACTTGGTAAAACCATCAATCATTTTGAATGCTTAGATAAAGGAAAATATACTGAAATATCACCAGAAAATAACAATGTGATTAAACACACGTGATCACAAGGCTGGGGTTTTCTGTAACTCTCTCCATCCATTACAGAGCTCTTTCTCTATTAAGATGTGAAACCACAATAAATAATGAAATAAAGCCAGTTTCCACTAACAAAAATCAAGACTTTCTTTTGACCAGCACTGACCTTACTGAGAATGAGCACAAGCAGCTGGATTTACCCCTTTCTGTCAGGAGTTCACCTGACACTGGTCCCGACCAGCAGCTCTGAGCCCCTGGGTACAACAAAGATTCCCGTAGCACAGTCTCTTCTTTCCCATCAGGTGTGTATTTCATGGAATATGAGTTAATTACTGCAGTAAGTTATTGCATAATTTTAATTTGATACATTGAAATGGTTTTGTGAGGTGCAACAGAGGAATATACTGATTGTATTTGGTGAATGTTATGAATATGTAAAAGCTATTCACTCTGTAGTGCTTTACCTGTTAAGGAGGTGATCCCCTACTGCATAGAAATAGCTGCCAAATACGTGTTTCAATGATTAAAATGAACATGATAAATGTACTTAATATTATTAGATCAGACCTACTGAAGACACTTCCTTGCTCTTTCACTGTGTAATTTTTCCCTATCAACCTTAAGTTTTTCTTTGGTACAAGAGACTTTAAGAAAAATGTATTGTTCCAAAGGCCTATTCATGTGTTAAAATTTGCAGTAATTAAAAAAATAAGCATCAAGCAAGCATACAAGGAGCATCAGCTTTGCTGCTCCAACTTACAGCAAAAATAGTCACAATTCAACTACCCTCAGATCTTAGAAGTTTCACCATCAAGCTAGGGAAGGTGCTAAAGCTTCCCAGGGTACAAAAGGCTAATAAATGTGGTACTGTAGGGGAAACTAATATTTTCCCTGTCCTTTCATTCCCATTTCCCTCACTGTTAAGTTCATTATTGTATGACAGATTTTATTAACATCTTTACTATATGCTGAGACAGGATTTCCCTATAGTGGATCAATAAATCTTACAAGCTTCAAGAAAATAAGGTGCCGTAGCAATATATCATTTACTAAGCTAACCTTGAAGCATGAAGGTATTTGTATCATAATTTTAGATAACTGGCATTAGACCAGTAAAATCTAACACTACTTCTTTTGGCAATTTATTCCAAAGACATTTAGAGGTGTTACCAGCTTTTCAGCACTGCTAAGGAGCATCCTTCTCCCCACCCACAGGTAAGGAAACAGGCCATTAAATAACCTAGCTTGGCTCAACACCACAGGTAAAGCCAGGAATGACTTTAGCAGAACCTGGACCTCCTGACTATGAACCTCTACTCTTAAGTACTTCTGATATGGCACGACAGGAGTTATTATTTCACAAAAGTAACGATGAGAGATGGAAAAGTGCTGTGTAAGAAGTGGAGAATTCTTCTCTTGCTTCTAGTTGGATATCCTTGTCCTTTTATTCCATATTCCTCTTTGCTGTAAGTACTTCCACAGGCACAAAACAGCATAAAACACCACAATGTGCAGATGCCTGTGGATTAGTAGAATTATTTTAATGTGATGCATTTCTCAGCGGGCACGTCGCAAGGTGAACACAGATCATGGGAATGAAAAAAGCACCAGGACAGATTTGGAGAACAGAGTTCTCATCCAGAGCATCTAAACAGGAGATCCTCCTTAGGTTTCTTTTCTTAGTACTATACCATTAAAGACAGGTTCCCGTGAACAGTGGTATATTGTGAAAAAACAAACCATTTTCTGGTCTAAAATGGTAAGTGCTGGTTTTGCAAAGCAATACCCTGTGAAAGCAGGGTGAACTAATTTATTAAAAAATGTGTTTTCCACTAAAAATATTACTAAAAATCTGTACATTAAGGCTGGTAAGTTGTTCTATGAATCCTTCCCTATTGGTATATTATTTGTAGGAAAGTCCAAGTTTCAGTATTTTTATAATTAAATTATCAGTTTCATTAAGAAGATTAAAAACTGCTTAGGATAGCTTATGTTAATCTGTTTAAAGCTGTCTAATGAATGCGTAATAAAGCAGCCCATAAACGGAAGCTCTTTTCTTTCTTTTCAGTCTGATTAGCATATATACTACTGGGTTGTCTGTGAATTGCTTTTATATACTTATGATACCTCTGTCCACAAGAACGAGTCCTTTAGTAATAAGAAATCTAAACAGTAAGGATCTCCCTTCACTGCAAATGGTCCATGATTGAATTTAGTACCGCTTCACTCCATTTCATTTAGCCTACCCCAGTGAAGGTGGATCTATAGAAAACAGAAGACTGACCATTTCTACATCCTGTCTTTATTCCCTCCCTACCTGGTCTGCTCCTTGAACCACATGTGCTGATAAAACCTACTACCCTGGCAGAAGACTCCTGCAGCAGAAAGCAGACAGGCCAGCTCAGTCTCCTGGATCAGTATGAACTGCCCCAGGAGAAGGTCTGAGCACAAAAGGTCTTCTGCAGCTCCACACTCCTTCAGCAGCCTCACCACACATCACCCCGGGTTACCATTCTGCTCAAGTTCAGCATCTGCAGGAGCCAGGCGTAATGCAAATCTTGGAGCTCAGCCTTAAATCTGCAGGGAAGACAATGAACAGCAAACATAAAACATAGATAATGTTAACAGTTTTGGGCTTGCCAGAGTCAAGAGATTGAACTGGCTGTAAACTGGAAAAACTTGTGCATCTATACATAAAAATAAAAAAAGAAAAACAGGAAAAGGATGATGGTAGAAAGAGCTAACATGATCTAAGTAAGAGAGTAGGCAGGGTGGCCATAGCATGTACTGGGAGAGTAAAAGCACCCCAAACCCTCCTGTTTCCATGCCTTTCTCACTGCTGTTCCCCACAGTAGCCAGACTGAGCCAGCAGAAGCCTGTCAGCACATGCTCTGGTCTCTCCTTCTCCTTGTAAATCCAGCAAAAAGGGTCAGTACTGCAGCAGCAAAAAAAGCAACCCGACAGGAAAATGGAAAACATACATTAATGGAGGATCCTTGGCATGTGCTACAACAAAAGATCATGCTTGAACTCCCTGTGTCTGTTTAGAATAATTAGAGACAGAAAACACTGGCTTTAATATTACTGATCTTAATAAAGATAAAGGATAGTATATGGCCTCTAATGCTGAATGGGATGGGGGGGGGGCAGGATAGGTGTCCACCCTGCAAAAGGTTAGATCTCATGCCAAAAGGGATAAAAACTTTAGGTGACAGCTATTTAAATACACAAAACCATTTTATTCTAAATGATGCACTTAATGACATAATTGACTTGCACTTTAAGAATAGATATAGGAACAGCGCTGTTCTTAAGAAATTTAAAATAAAAATCATAAAGACTCTGGACAGGGAGAGACCACCAGTGCCCACAGCGAAGGAACAGATGTCACACACATACAAGGGAGAGTAAAAAGTTCGGGCACTGGAATAATACAATTTGAAGACACATAAAACTCGCAGTGAAGAAGAAAAGGTCGCTGAGTTTGCCAGTCTCGGGACTCTGAGTCATAGGTCAGTTACACTGGGGCCTGTGAATTTCTGTCTTGAAAAATTACAAGTTCTCCAGCAAAATATTTTTAGAATAAAAGCCTCACCTCTTGTATTAAAAAGACTGCATGATGCTATGCATGACTTATCAGCCCCAGTCTGCAAATGCTGAAAATGGAAATAAAGCCCATGAAGTGAAAACATAAGCCAATAAAATGCCTATGGATTTTGAAGAGATCCTTTTATAAAACAAGATGCCCAACTATAAAGCAAAACCAGTAACTGTGTACAAAAATGGTTTCATCCACATATTAACAGCCATGCAGTCATCATCATAAACTGTACGGCTTTTTTTCTTTTTAATTTCGTTTTTTATTTAAACAGTGAGACTGTAAAACTGCAAGAAATAGGTACAACACCCTCAATTTAAGCTGCTGCAACAGTATTTTGCCTGTCGTCTTAATTTTCACATACAATTTTAGAGGAGTGCTGCTGTTTGCATAATCCATTCAACTACTCAATAACAAAAGCACTGTAATAAAGGTATCTAAGATTTAATTATTATTTTAACTACAATGCTTTGTCAAGGGTCTGCTATCTTCAGTGATATAATTCTCCATATACATTAAGTGTGCCCAAGACTTAAATTCTTATTACCCATATATCCATAATGGAATTGGGTAAAGAAAGAAATAAAGGACATTTGGGTTAAATAAAATTAAAATAAATCCATCCGAACCCTGAGATAAGTAGAAAGTTTGCAGAGGGACTGGAAAGTAAATGCACAAATCTTCTAGAACAAAGATAAAAATCTTTGCTTTGTTACAGTCAACTAATGAAGGCAAATTTAAACAATTACCTAACACTTAACTGCCTATATATAAGCATCTGAATTTATTGTTCCCACACCTGTTGCTATTCAGCAAGTACCAACAGAGGGGAGACCACCTGTGAAACAAGACAAAACTTGGAATTAACAGCACCTTAAACTTTAAGGTGGAAAGGTAAGCAGCAAAATTACCCAATCTGATCTTGAAACAACCCTCCTCCTCAAACAACTCCATTAACAGAGGATTTGGGAAATGGCGTTAATTTTACAAACCCGTAAGTTACTGTAATAATCCATATGGAAAAGTCACTTTGAGGGCATGCTCACACGGGAGCTTAGCAGTACTGGAAAGGATAAAAGACAACATCATAACGCAGTTAACATCTACCATGGAAAATATGCAGGAAGGAAGGAAATAATACATATTTTCTCTGTTTTAAACAAGAGATTAATTAGGAAAGTATTTAGTAGAACCACTTGTACATGCAAACCCTGAAGCTGGTAATAATCCACACTAGGAAATTAAACCCGTAATAAAGAATGGACTATGCTCTCTCGCACGTTCCTATTATTAAACCCTTTCAGTTTCCAAACTAGGGCAGCTGTACCCAAACTGCCCAACGGAGCAGCCAAATCCTCCCTTGTGCTGCCGGATTGTCTGGGTGAACATCTGCTGCCCTGGGCAAAACCGCTCCGCGCTGCGCTCCAGCAAGTTAACCATGTGGGGGACCACATTGCTGTGACCAGGAACGTTTTTGGGCTCTGTTTAGCTGCCCAGCACTGGCACAGAGGTTTGATTATCCATGCGTTTCACGCTGCGGTTCTTCCTATATATCAAGGCCTATTTTTACAATCACAACTGCGACCCCGTGTTCATTAAGTTGTCCATAAACATACGGCCGTCAAGCTAAAGACATGGCCACAGCTTGCCATGTGGTTGGCACCAGAAGTTGAGCTGAAGGCCTGGTTCTGTAGGCCGGAGGCACTCAGATGTGGTGACACAGATGGCAGATCAGAGAGGACACCGCGGCATG
Organism: Nycticryphes semicollaris; assembly: GCA_013400055.1. Taxonomy (NCBI): domain Eukaryota; kingdom Metazoa; phylum Chordata; class Aves; order Charadriiformes; family Rostratulidae; genus Nycticryphes; species Nycticryphes semicollaris. Next base: position 1,298,859 of record VXBJ01001595.1, on the reverse strand, counting down.
AGACCGCACTTCCCAAGCGCTTTTAAAGGAAATTTCACTGCCAGCCTCTCTCCAAACCTCCCTGCTGTTCCCTCCTCATCTCTCTCCCCAAACGCTCTTCCAGCCCCAGTGATTGGAAATTAAGAACAAACTAAAAAGCACAATGTAACTCACCGATGGCTAAAACTAAGCTGCTTGATTAACTGAAGAGAAACTCTCAACTCTGTATTTTTAATAACCTTTTACAAAAATCTTTATTCTAAATCAGTAATTCTTTTACTCCTTTTTTCAGCTCATACTTTTAGTCAGAAAATGACACTGAACTGAGTCAGAAGCCCCAGCACCAAGCACACACAAATTTCTTGCCCTTTCTGATCAGTGGAATCAGCTGCCAGTTCATGGTCTAATGCTTAATACTAACATTAACTAGAGGGAAGAGGCCTAAGAAGTGAGAGTGGCCTCTCTTAAAAAAAATTACGTAAAGAACCAGCACAAAGTCTGATCAACAGTTTTAGTACAAAGGCTACGCTTAGATTTGCCAAAGAACCAGCAATAGCAGAAGACTTTAAACCTTGTTTAAAGGTTAACAACAGCAGTTTCAGCGATTCTACAAAATGCAGACTCAGGAGTTGTCCAGAGTTCAACTCCCTGCTGTTCCTTTGCGAAGTTCACATTTTAAACATCCCACTGAAGGTCATAGAACCATTTTTCAAACCAAAGCAGTACCCAAAAGAGTAGCATTTACTATTTAGTTCATTTTAGACAGTAACAAACCACTCAATTTTGAACCACCCAGACATTCAATCATTTATTTTAAACCCTATTGCATGACTGAATAATCCAGATGGGTGCACCTGATGTGGAAGACTCTGAGCAGCAGTGCCCAAATGATGAAAAGCAGCTTTGCTGCCTTCCTTGGAACCATTTCTATTTTGTTACTGATTCCTTGTATTTTAACTCAGGTCTTTAAAAAAAATAAAAATCCACTCCACAATTAAGAAACTTTATCAGGTATGTGATTGATTTCTCCAGTGTCTAAGCTAAAATTGGGACTAAAGCAATAGAAATTTATTGATGGTGTAACTGTGAACCTAATTCTATCTGATCTAAATACACATTTTTAAAACTGTAGTCAGTGTTTTGAATCAAGAAGCATCCCCAATGGCAAAATATTAATTCTTCAAGAGATGGGGACAACTCAGGTTGCCAGGAGTGCAATACTGTCAGAGAGAACACTTGGGAGAGAACCTTGCCTGAGAACTACCCCAGAATCAGCCTTTCCTCAACAGATTCTTTTGAGTGAGGATCCTTCTGCAAATATCCTTGGGCTGGGTATCAGAGAGGGTTCTGCTCCACTCAATATACAGAGTTTTTTCTGATGCTTTTTTTTTTTTTTTAATGGGAGCTGGACTCTAGATTATAGCCTCCTGCACCTTCCCCTAAAGAAGTGAACTCTATTAATGAGAGTGGCCTTTCACTTTTCTTGCATGCAATTTCAGAAAGTCAGCAAAAACAGAGCGGAGGGAGAGAGAAATCTAAAGAGAAGTCTGCATCCAAAAACCAGCGCGGACGTAATTGTTGTAATGAACATTGCGACATTTCACTTCTTGCTGCCCAACTCCCAAACTGCAACCCTCTGTCACACAGCATGGGACACGCTGGGCTCTCAGCCTTGAAAGAGAGTTCAAACCAGCCTGCATACAGTAGGGCGAGTGAAGAAAAGTGCCAACACAAACGCTGAAAGAAAGGTGCAACTTGCACAGTGTCCTTTACCAGGACTTAGACCCCTTAACTCCAGGGGTTGCAAAGGCGCTTGGCTCAGATCACGATTCATAAAATTTCCTAGAGGCAACCAAGAGTTCTGTTTTTGAAAACTGAGTGCGAGGCTTTTCCCTCAAAACCCAGTAAAAATAAAAGGTAACAGCAGCACCTCATTCTTACCTAAAGAATCCTAAAGAATAGGAATAGTTCAAAAGGTAAAGCCAGGTGCTGCTGAAAACATTTCATGTGCAGATTCACTGAGAGAGAAAAAAAAACGGTTTGACACACTTAGACCCATAGATCTTCATTCTTCAAAGCAGATCCCAAACAGTCCAACGTCCGGATGTCAATGTCCCATTCTGGGAAATGAAAATCTTCTTTCATTATCCATTAGAAAATTTTTAGGTTGAGGGAAGTACCTGCTGCTATAAAATGGGAAGAGGAACAGCTTTTCTTCTTCCTCTGACATGTTTATAAACCAAAGTGCCCGTGGACGCTGGTTTGGTTTTGCACAGCTGAGCTCTTTTGAAGCATTTCCCATGCTACTTTCATAGAGAAATATTTAGGGATCCTGTTAGGTGTCTTTATTTCTCAAATAACACATTAGCCCTTCTGGGGGCTCCTGTGCCCAAACAAACTCAGATTTTAGTTTTCCAGGAGCAATGCCCACCACAACAGCTGCTGTGTTGGCTGAGGAGAACAGGCAGGAAATAAAGAACCTTCTGGTTAGTCAAAGGTGACCTATGCTACTTTAAAACTAATACACTTTGGCAAAGCAACAACAGAAAGGCAAACCCAGCTACTACCCATATTTTAATTGCCCTGGCAAAGAAAAGAACACAATGCATTCTCCAGGGATGTCAATCATGGCCGTATAATTAGTTCAACAGAGGACCACTAATAGATTTTTAGGGGAAGAAAGCATTTTTGTGTGATGGCAGAAGCACGTATCAGACTTATAGGGGTCATTAAGCAATGGGATTCCTCTATTTGCACAACGTTTGCTACACAGTTTGAAAGACAGAGCACAGCTGATGACTGGGAGGAGTATGATGCAATGTGCTCACACCAAATGTTAATAAAGCCACTTGCCAAATTTTCCTTCCCCAAAGCAACTTCTACCAGTGAATATCTATTTAAATCACAAGGAAAAACAAAATCTTTGTCTGCACTATGATTTTTCCTACTGCAATCGTAGAAACAAGTTGAATGCTGAAAAAGGCAAATCATAGCAACACTACAAGATACTTTTTTTTTTTTTTAAATAAATGTACGTCCCGCTTGTAGCCTAGCAACAAAAGCAGCAGTCTGTGTTAAATGGATAGAGCCTGCTGCTGGGACTCTCTCCTCAAAACAGCAGCCATCTTTGGCGTGTAACTTGACGGGAGATTTCATCATTCTGCATTAAAGCTACCTCCAGATGTCAGAGGTTGCTGCAGCCAGCTCAGCAGCGTCAGCTTCTGATTTCCTACCTCTTCTCCCATTGCAGGAGCTGTATTGCAGAGACACGTCACACGTTCACCTTACTTCTTCATCAAGCAAACTAAAGCTTCTTTGCTAAAAAGGGTCAGTGCAAGCTCTTATTTTATCTCAGTCGTGACTGCTGCAAACTTGTCTCTACTCATTTTTTATCCCCTCCATAAACTGAAGTAGGATTATCTGGCTCTACCCAAGCATGTTAATGGTGCTCTTCTGTAGTTTTTCACTATTTCATGTATCTTTTTCTAACAGGTCATTTTTTAATTGCACATTGGCACAAGACCAGTCTTCACTCCCCCCAACCTGGCTCTCCCAATACCCATAATAATAACAGGAAATTATTTATAATTCAATAAATTAAAATAAAAAACACTCATAATTAAAATTTCTGCCTCTGGCTACCAGGTGTCTGACCTCCAAGTTATTTGGCGTGTTCCTCTCCTGGAAAAGGCGATGGCCCGGCAGGGAGGCTTGTTTCTTGCAGGCCCAAGATCTGTGCTGCTGCCACACACTGCCCTGCAACAGACAGCCCATGCTCAGGGGACAAGTGGTGGCCAGGGTCACATTTTGGGAGTGGGTGGGGAAGCAGGGAGCTGTGATGTGTGTTTTCAGGAGGCGGGAGGGGAGGGTGGCAGCAGCCCCCTGCCAGTGGTCTGGCACTACAGGCAGCACCTCCCTGGGAGTGGGGGGGACATGCTAGGACACTGGCTCTGCTCCCACTGAGAGTATGGGGTGACACAGGGGGCTCTGACCCTGCAGAGGGGGCAGGGGTGACACATGGGGCTGGGCCCCTGTGGAGGGGACCGGGGTGACATGTCAGTCTGGGACGCTATGGAGGGGATGAGGGTGACACATTGGTCTGGGCCCCTGTGGAGGAGATGGGGTGAAACACAGGTCTGGGCCCTTATGGGCGGAAGAAAGGTGACACACCGGGCTAGACCTCTGTGAAAGAGACAAGGGTGATGCATGGCTATGGAGGTGACAGGGGTGACAAGGGCCTCTGCAGGGCTAACAGAGGTAACAGATGGGTCTGAGCCCCTGTGGAGGGTTTGGGGTGACAGGCAGGGCTGGGCCCGTGGGGGAAGGATAGGGGTGACAGGCGGGGCTGGGCCCCTGCAGAAGGGACCGGGGTGGCAGATGGGGCTGGGCCCCTGTGGGAGGTTTGGGGTGACACACGGGGCTGGGCCCCCGCGGAGGGCGGCGGTGTGGCGCTGTGGGTGACCGGCGCTGGCTCCTCCGCCCGTTTCCCCGCCCGCGGCCCAGACCCGCAGAGGTCCCCCAGCCGCCAGGACACCCCTGTCCGGCCCCGGCCCCGCTACTCACCGCGGCCGCCGCGCTGCCGGCTCCGCGCCGCCCCTGGCCCCGCCGCCCGGAAGAGGCTCGCTGGGCGCCGCGGGCGAAGGGCCGGGGAAGGCGGTCGGGCCGCCCCGCTCCGCTTCGCTCCGCCCCGGCGGGGCCGGGCAGGGCCGGGGCGGGAGCGGAGGTGCCTCTGGAGCCAGGTCGAGACCGCCCATCCCGCTCGGCCACCCCTTGTCGGGTTGGGGAGGGCCGAGTTGTCGGGCAAGCGAGAGAAAGCGGCGACAGGAGCCGCAGAGCCGGTGGCCAGAGGCAGCCTGGGCAGCCAGGGTGGGTTTCTGCTTGCCCTGACATTTGCATCGGTCCCGCTTTCACGCTTTTTTTTGCAGAAAACAGCCGGCAAACAACCGGCAAACAAACACGGATCCTTGGCTTTGTTGGAAGGCTGAGAATGAGCTCGGAGCGTTCCTTTCCTTTTTGTTATTACGGTCAATCGACATTTTATAGCATCCAATAGCTTCTGAGTTTGAGATTTGGTGTGAAATTCACTAGAGATGGTTGGGATACTCAATTACACTGATATTGTAGGGGTGTAGTAGGGATAGTCAATTCCTATTCTTTCCCCAGCCCAGCTGCCTGATCAGACACACAAACTAGTTTCCTAATGCTCGTTTCAAGAAGCGGCGTGTTAGTGTTTAATTCTGATAGTGCTGTAAGTCAGCAACACAGGAGCTGGTCTGACCCTGTAACTGATGCTGAGTCTTCAGGAAACAGGGGAAAACATCTTCAGACACAGCTATGCTTGCATCCCATGTACATCCTGCAAACAGGGCTAGTTTGCCTCTTTTGTGCACTGGAATAACATGCCAACGTATAGAGACCAATTGCAACTACTGTCCGTAACCCAGCTCAGCTCCTCTGAGGTCTTCTGTTAAAATTCCCATTGTAAGAACGCTGCTCTGTCCACAGGTCTCGTCCCCAGAGGGGTGGAAGCTGGACGCAGAGCAATCCTACTCTGAAACACTCTCCGTCCACGGCTGGAAAGCTTGGATTTCCCTGTCACTGCTTATTGCAGGATGCTAAATGGGAAATTTTATATTAAAAAGCCAGAACACTCCCTAGGTATTAAATACTTATGGAAATATACTTACTGGTGAAATCTTCGCTGTTAAAACTCAGCTTCTGTGAAAAACTGTTGGTTTTTTTTTTTAAATAAAAACATAATTATGTAGGCTGGAGTCTGTTTTCAGCTTTTAATTAGCCTACTCACTTTATGATTTTCAGTGAAAAGTTAAGATTCAACTTTCATTCTTACACAGACACATTAAATGTCAGATGACCACCTATGCTGTTTCCCTGTGGCTCCACAACTTAGGTCTCACAGAGATATATCACAGATATATACATGACAGTTGGGAATGCAAATATATCAGGTGAGATTGCACCAGAATAGAGTAAAAACTGATACCTTTGCACAGCACTTTTCTTGCATAAAGAATTTTGTTCACAATTTATCTACTTTACTGCTAGTGTCTTTAGTTCTTTTTAATCTTGTCAGGCAGATCCCAGTCTCTGTGACCACTGACAGATCCAACACTGAATGCATCCTTAGTGGTATCCATCCCCTCACACTTGCTGCTAAAAACATTGCAATGACTGAGCAGGAAAGAGATCTCATTCAGAAAATGGAGACAACTGGATGCTGTGCATAGAAATGCATTTGTTGTTGGTGGGTATATGGTTTTTACATTCTGAGGACTGATGTCTTCTGCCTCTAATAATTTTCTTGTATGCCAAAGATACTAGCTTGTTAATCTGCTTTAAAACCACTCATGATCCTTGCTGCACATCACAATAGAAACTTGACTTGGAGAGTCTTTAATGTAAATAGATTAATACCTAAATTCTTCCTCTAAGTCACTACACGAAAAGCTACATTCATTCCTCTAGTTAATCATTTGCTCTACAGCACAGATGTTTTTGAACAGCTATGTAACTTCTCTTTCACTAGAATGGTCATTTCTCCCATTGCTGGGAAGCAAATCTGATTTTTTGCTGTGAATCCTGAAAAGTCTTGAGATGGCTCTGACCAACTGACAGCAATTGCTCATGAGCCACAGAACTAGAAGGCAAATGAGTGAATATGGGTATTCACAAGGAGTATCTAATTTTTGGCTACATGTGTTTCTTTGTCTGCACTTTCTCGCGAAGGTGTTTTCATCTGCATTAAAAAATGCAGAATCCAGGAAGATGTGCCAGCTCCCAGATTCAGACAGACCCCATAATATGTGTTTCAGCATATTTATCTGTAGCTGAATACTGTGGATTTGTGCTTCAAAGGTCCTGATCCCCCCTGCCCCACTCAGACAATCCCATGCAATCGATCCATGTAACATAACTTGGTCAGTGTCTCAGGCTCAAGCGTGTCTTTTCTTACAGCTTCATGCAGAATGTAGCATCTTGTGGGTTAAATCACAGTGCAAGTGGTAACGGTGCATACAGAAAGCATGTGCCTAGAGACTACGACTGGATTAATCAAATAAAGCCTAATTTAGCTCCTGTTGAAGCTCTCCTTTCAGTTGCCTTACTTCCCAAGGAATACATGAACAAGGCTCCTGCAAACCTCCAGATGTACATTCAGTCCTTTGCATTTGTTGAACCAGGGATGAATTTAACCACCTGTATGTTTTCATCTGAAAGCAAAGTCTTCTCTATGCTCACCAGAAAAGGAGGATTCTTGTAATACAATTAGCGCCTCACCTAAGAAATGAGCTTTGCTGTATTTGCTTTCCTCAAGCTTTCCTGTATTCATAATATTTATATAGGACAGGAATGCTTTTTACATTTTTTACCATTTCAAACTGGCACTGGGAAGCAACTGAGGAAAACGAAGAGGTGCTGCACGTTGCATTTATGAACATAATTGTCCAGTAAGTGGCACTGCAGGACCAAGTTTTCCACAAGCCCAGGTGGCAAACAGTGCAGACAGAGAAAGTACAGGCAAGCACGGGATATGTCAAGACTCCTCTGCTCCATGAGAAAAAATGTAGTTGTAAAGCAGGTGGGAAACGATGTGTGGTGACGGCCCTGAAGGTGCAGTGCAAGGCACTGGGGTGCATTCAGCTGCTGGCTCTGGAAGATGGTGTTAGGAAGTGGCCCTGGCACCAAACTGACAGGTATCAGGGGTTTGCCAGAAGAAACCAGCAACATTTCTATTCATTGACACTTGCTTGATGGGAGGTGCCTGTGAAGGCTTCATGCTGGGTTTCGCTATCGGGAGCAAAATACTGTGTGAGGTGAACCATGTATATACAGCATTTCCTATGGTCTGCTGACTTACTGAACATTAATTTCATGTAGAAAATCCCAGCCCCGGACTGGAAGGGACATCAGTCCAGTCTAGGAGTGCCCATAAGTTCAAACATTGTTTCTGTCAATGAACTAGGGACTGCTGCCAGTTTGTGTCAGTATATCAAAACTCACCACTGTTTTCCCAGTCTGTGCTGCTAATGAATAAACTATTATCTAAGGAATTTTTGTCAAACCGACAAGTAACACTGCAGTGTTTGGCAATATAAATTGTAATGAAACCCTTATATAAGCTGATGAATATTACTTAAATCAATTAAAGTTTTTGGCTCCATCTGTAATATTTGAACCCAAATTTGGGTTACTCATGCTATACGGTGCCAAGTTAAATTGATGCATAACCAATTTTCCTATTTATCTAGATGAAAACATGCATAGTTATATCAGATAAGACGGGAAGGGAATGAACATAAAGAGCCAATCTGCATTTAGAAGGGACGTAAAGCTGCATTTAAAGGGATAAACCAGTCTTTCAAGGGGATTAGGAAGCTATTTCCTCTATGATGTGGCTATTTTATAAATGTCTTTTGTGGGGTTGTTCATGCCCTGAAGTGTCTGTGCCAGCTGCTGTCAGCAACAAGACACTTGGGTAGGCAGACTGATCTGGGATGGCAACATGCAGATATGGATGTAGTGTGGGGCAAGAGGAAGGGGTGTGAAGCATCGTCCCTTTGGGCACCAGGAACAGCCACAGGATCTAACAACTGCTTCAACCAAGTGTGGCAAAGTATTTTCATCATCCTCTAGGGGCCAGATACCACCTCTTGAGTCTTTCCCTTTGAGTCGTGCAACAGCATGAACAGGATGGAACAACACTTGACACCGTGCCACAGCATGATAGATATACCTGAAAAGCTTATAGAAATATCTAGGGAGCAATGAGAGATTCATAGCAGCAGGAAAATTCCTAGAAAGATATGGAAAATGTCTAGAAAGCCATGGGAAATTCTTAGGAAGCTACAGGCAACTCCTGGAAAATTATGGGCAATTCTTAGAAAGAAGACTTGGATTCCTGGAAAAATGTAGGGGGACACCAGAAAAGCAAAATGTGAATTCTGAGAAAGTTGGCAACAGAATCCTAGAAAGCTGGAAGGAATTTCCTACAAAGTAAGGAGGAATTGCTATAAAGCAATGGAGGTACCTAGAAGGAAATGCGCAGTTCCTAGAAAACTGTGGAAAATTCCTAAAGAGCAGAAGGGAAGTGCTGAAAAGCAGAAAGGGTATTCCTGCAAATAATGCACAGTTACTAGAAAGCATCAGGAAATTTTATAGAAAAGCATTAAGGATTTATCGAAAGCATTTGGAAATTCCTAGTAAGGTGAAAGAAATTATTGGAAAGCAATGGGAAGTTTTCCTAGCAAGGAATATGAAATTCCCTGAAAGCTGGGTGGAAATTCCTAGAAAGCTGGTAGGACATTCACAGAGATCACTAAGAGAATCCCAGAAAGGCAAGTAAAATTACCAAAAAGATGTACACAAGTGCAAGAAAGTAATGGATAAATCCTGGCTGAGCTGTACATCCTGTAGTTCCTGAAGGTCTGGGGGAAGTTTTTAGAAAGTAATGCCAAGAAAAGCACAGCAGAAAATCAACCACTGTAAAGAGTGGGAGAAAAAGTGAAACCAGAAAGTAGATAGGATCAGAGCCCATATTCCTCCCTAAGTGTAACTTGTACCTAGAAGATATCCCTACTTTGAACTTCTCCTAAATGGAGAGGACCGGTGCGTATGCCTGTGTTGGTGGATCTGAGCCTGATGTGGACTAAGCCCAGTCCTGGGCAGTGGGGCATCCCAGGAAGGGAGCCGGGGAAACTTCTTTATTTTTGAAGGTCCCTGGCCCTGAAATGATGAAACAGATGATGAAGCTCAGGGAAAATGTCCAGCCTGGGAAAGTACTGCCGGTTAGAGAAGAGACTGTCACAGCAACAACTCTTCACAGCACAAGGCAGGGATAAGCCAAGGGCATTGAGGCAGGCTGCAAAGATTGAGATGTTGCTTGTGGTGTGACAAGCTGGGAGCCTGGAAGAGGAAAACAGATCCAAATGAGCTAGGGTGAAAGTAGGTTTGGGATTATATCACAGTTTGGGGTAATCCAGTTAGATATCTGCGTTTTTCAAAAGTTACAATGAATGTTGGACTCGATGATCCCAAGGGTCTTTTCCAACCTGAATGATTCTATGATTCTATGAAAGTTACGACGGGAAGATTGAAGCAGCCCTAAGCTTAGACCTTGGTGTGGATTCTTGTTTGGAATATCATTCTAGTGTTTTATTTAACTAGATGTAACATTTCTCACTGCCACTGAGCCCAGACTGTGCGATTTGGTAAAGACTTGGACAACCGGCATCTTGCCTCCCAGAACCTGGGTGAGATCCTGGGTTGATACAGCTGCAAAACCTCAGTAGCAGCAGGGTTGTTTGGAGGGGAAAATGCTTCTGGAGACAGCACATCTCCAGGACTGGGACATTTGGAGTGGTCTGGTCATCACTGGACTGCTGGTTGACCCTGCCTACCCTATAGCTGGAGCTGCTGAGCTCCTGCGTGGGTACCGCAGGGCTGTCCCCCCTTGCAGAGAGCCCTGGCTGGGTGTCCCTGGCAGAGCTGCCTGCTCCTGCAGCTCCCTGCAGCGCTGCTGTGAAATGCTTCTGTTGGTCTTTACTACGGAGCAAGAAGCAACGCTCTGTGCAGTAGGAGCGTCTATTTTTGTGGTAAATACTAGTTTAATTATCTTTAACTCAAGGATTTGTAGCATGCCCAAGGGAGGGCTGAGGAGCTTGGCCATACTGGATGCGCAATTATGTGGATTTAAAAATAATCAGCTGTAGTGCAAACTATTGTTGGCTTACTCCACTAACCTTTAGAGGCAACAGTCTCCGGTGAGTACCAAACACACTTTTCATCGTTGTACGTTCTGCACCAGCAAGCCACAAAAATCTGCTGGTATATGTTAAACAGTTCTTTTCCACCCGTCAGTTGGGGACTGGGCTGGAATATGGGGAAGGATCCATTTTCTGCTGGCACGCAGCTCAGGAGTAAATCTGTAACACCAGCTTAGGAGGCGAGAGTGCCACCTACCAAACCATCTGCTAAGAAAATCGCATTATCTGCAGTCTCATCCACTGTTGCTAGAACTCACTGTAGCACTCATCTGCGAAGAGTTTTGCTGCTAATACATCTATTTGGATTCTATATATCCATCCACTCAGAATTAATTATTTCTCAAATTAATTTAATTCTAGTGAATCATGCTGTATCACTGGCTTTATTTCATTTCTGAGATACTAATTAATATGTCAAAGCCATCTTTAACATTAAAGAGCTGTCGTTTTTTTTCTGTGACTTTTCTTTTGATTCATGTAGTCAACTTCAATTTTTCTGAGGGCCTCAAATGCCTGTCCAGTATGGAGTGAGAGAAAAAATGCAAGCTCTGTGGTATTAAAAAAAATTATGCATATGCAAATGAAGCATAATTTGGGAGGCAATGGCCTAGTCTGTATTTGTGTGTTGGTATGCTAGTTTATGTGCTATTTCATATAATAGGCCCTCAGCAATCAGCTGGGTAGGGTTTTTATATGCACGGATTGGAATATAATATTCAGCAGTACATCAAGTGTCTGCATTTGTCAGTGAAATGATGAGAAAATTTGAGATATTTTAGTCTGGGTTTTAACGAAGGGGTCTTGTTGGTTTGCTGTGGATTTCCTGGTACTGTTCTGCTGTGCCACCAGGACGAAGCAGTTGGAGGAAGCGTTTTTCTTTCCTTAGAGCTCTCCTCTCGGCTATAATTTATTCTCATTATCCTCTGCAGTTTGGCTCTCTACCCACTTTGGAGGGAAGTGTTGGCAGGGCAGTAATCCCCCTCCTACCCTGTATCTGCAGCAGATGGAAATCCCAGAAAGAGAGGGGGGAAATTTTAGGCTTCCCTGCTTGAGCGATCTTCCAGGGTGATTTAAGATCCAGTAACAGCCTTTGGTTTGAGGGAGCGGTTCGAGCTGTGAGGGGAAGGGTCACTCCGAGTGTATGTTGTGGAAAACTTTTCCACTTCTGGCCCTGTGGGAGTGAATGGGTGGAACTGGAGAAAACCCAGAGAAAGTCACTGCATAAACTCCGCCGATTAAATTAACACAGTTATTGGCAGCATTGTACCAAGCTTAAATTACCCATGGCTCCCACAGGCAGGAGGCTGGGGACTGTTTAGCTGACAGCTTCTGCTTGGATCCCCAGCTACAGGTTCGACATTTCTCTTTCTTTCCTGTCTTCCACTTCTTGCCAAAAAGAGCTATTTTGTTGTAAAATCTGGGGGGGTTACAGCTGAAACCAACCAGCTTTGCTCTGGGTTTGTACCTCAAATGTAGAGAGGCGTTACTGGCGAGGGAAAAAAAGGGGGCAGAGCCTGAATGGGTTCTGAGCAGGAGAGGGGACAGAAAGAGAACACCCCGCCTTTCCCTTTACAAACACCCAGGTGATGGTTTCCACCACTCCCAAAGCTTGTGTGTGTGGAGCCCTGCAGACACGAGGCTGCTTTTTGCGGGCCTGCTACCTGATGAGAGCAGAACCCCCTTCTGCAGACTCCCACCACTCTGCTCGGAGGTGGCAGGGGGCTCTCCTGGCTGGGACCAGGGCTGCACTCCCACAGTCAGGCATCAATTCCTTGGGAGGGGAAATGCCAGAGGAGCAGCAGTGCCTGGTCCTGCCTGGTGAGCATCCCACAGCCAGTGCAGGAGTTACAGATTCCCAGAACCAGTAGTGAATGAATGGTTCATTCATTCATCATCAAATCCTTCCCATTTATAGCCTTCTTCCATTACTCTCTGTGTCCAGCTTTACTGCTGCCTGAATTAGCCACCTTGAAAAATTAATTTAAATTAAGCCTTTCATAAATGGTGTTTCTGTTTGGGTTTTTTTTTTTAATTCTCTTTTTCCCTGACAGTGTCCAGACTTCTGCACATGCTTCACTGGTGACCTGATACCCAGGGATGCTTTGAGCAATGGTTGCCATTAGAAATTGTGCACAGAAATGTGATTTTTGAGATCAGCCCTACTGCATCCCCCAGACTCTAAGGTCTAGCTGCAGATAACAGGCCTATAATCTACAGTCAAAAAAAGAGAAGCACCCACACTCAATACTGAACACTTGAGCCTCTTCTCATCAGTGTTTGGGGACTATAAATCATTTCTCTCACTGATCCTGTCTCTCTGCTGGTGAATCTTTATCATTCAAGAATGAGTTTAAGATCCTTAGAGATTTGGGGTTTTTTTGGCAGCAATGTAATGGTTTTTTCTGCTGCTACTTTTTGCTCTGTGCTTTTTTGTAGTCATTGCTGTGGTCTTCCCTGTGGAATGCCCTACATGATAATATCAAATTAACCAGTGTGCTTCACTGGTCTTTAAGAGAGTTCATAGCTGTTGTTAAATTTCCAGGAACCCTTGATTTTTCCAGGAAGGTTAAATTGAGGCTACAGTTATCTTGTCTTATTAGTATAGCCAGTTATTTAGAAACCTGACAGCTCTTTTAGACCTTATTTGTGCTAAGATGCTTCAGACGATTCCATGTTCAATAAGTCCAATGCATGCAGACTCAAAAAGTCATCCTGAGAGTGACGTGAGTACAATTTGTATCCATGTTTTGTAGTATTATTTTGTAAATTAAGCTGCCTTTCCCCAGCTCTAGTATTTGTACTATTTTGTAGATTAAAGCATGTTTATCTCTGAATGGAAGACCTGGACTTTGTTCAGCTCTGATTTGATCTTCCAGTAGCTAATTACTGTTTGGATGAAGATCGTTTGGATCAAGGTGCTACTCAGTATTTATATTTTGAAATCTTCATATTGACCAAACGGGACTTTCTCCAATCAGAGTCTCCTGGGAGGAGCGGGTGCCTGGCAGGGGGGTAACAGAGAGACAAAAGCTTTCCTTTGCTGGGCATTGCTTTGATTCCAGCATCAGTCAGTAGTGATTGAAAAGCATTAAATAAAATTAAAGAGCTGTTTTATGTGGGTACCCAGGGAGAATTAAACAAGGTCTGTGCTTGTTTTTGAATCTGCAAGAAACATCTGCACCATTGTCCTGTTGCTGGCAGTTTTAGGCAAGTTCCAACCTGGATGAGACCTGATCCTTCTCATGCTGGCTGGAGGCAGGGTAGCCAGAGAGCAGCAAAAGAAAAATTCAACCTAAACTTTGCATAACTGGCTCCCTTAGTCGTGTCAATCATCTGCCTAATCCCACCACTAAATTTACCTAAATAATAGGGGTTTAATGGATTTCATTTTTGTTCCTCACCTCGGTATGACTATTAAGTCATGAAAATTTTAAAAGCTTACAAATCAGCTGAAGTGACAAGTGAGTACAGCAGGGAGCCCTGCTTGAAATGCTGGTGCTGGAAACCTGCGTAGCTGTTGAAGGGGCTTTGCTCCGCTAGTAGGGTCTCAGCTGAACCAGACCTTGGCATCCCTGAACTGATCCCACAAACTTAGACACAAGACAGGAGAGAGGCTCTGACTTCTGAAACAGGCAAATAACCATCGGGAGATTCTTAAAGGCTGCGGTGAGCAGGAAGCTAAAGGGCATATTTTTATGTGAGATTCAAAGGAAACTTTTAAACCCTCACCCATATGGGCAGCTTTAGGGTCTTCCAATGCTGAAGTCAGCCTCTTCCCCGGGGAAAGGCTACTCCCCAGCAAAAACTGAACTGAAAAGAAGAGTTCTCTTGATGAGGCTGATAAGCTGATGGTTGAGAGCAGACTGCTCTCTTCTCTGCAATGTGTACCTCAGCGTTTCTCTCCAGTACACCTCGAAGACTGTGCTGTTTGTGTGATTTTCTCCTGAAATAACCCAAGATTGCTGTGGTAGAAAGCCATTCTGGAGGACCCCCTAGAAGCTGCTACAAATAAAATCAAATATGCTCAGTGACTTTTTACGTGGGTAATGTTTCCCTCAGCCTGGGGATCCTACTGAAAGGCAGGAGCGTGATACACTTTCAGAAGGTATCACACAGTCAACCTCACCTGTGTTGTGCTTTAAGAACAGGAGAAAAGAAACTAAAATCTTGAAAACAGAAAAAGAAAGCTCACAATGAGTCTCATTAGAGATCTCTATTACCAAACAGCACAGGATTCATTTTCCTGTCTATCTGCATGCTCCTCTAGGGATGAATGATGGTTAAAGGACAGGATAATAAGAAGAGGGGGATGAAAACTTGCTGAGAAGCTATCCATTCAAGGTTAGTATAGCACTGTATCTGCTTTAACTGACATTATGAAAAATATTATAGATGACAGAAAAGTGACTTCATTAATGCTGGACTCTACAAAATTAATCTTGACAATTTAGCAAGCTTTTATTCTTCTAGGAGGTTTTTAACCTCCCTGTGGTTTTTTTTTTTAATCTTAATTTTCTGATTTTTTTTCTTGAGTAAGATTCCTACACAAAGGTAGCAACTTGCACCTCAGCATGTTCACCTTCTTTTGTTGCCTGTTGTGGATAAGGTAGGAAAGAAAAATCCCTTTTGTAGAAAGAAGGGCTCTGAGACATAATCGCTCTGGTTTTGGTGCTTGCTACGGAACTTGAAGGATTTTTGCAAAGGAGAAAATTACGATTTGAAGAGAGTGACAGATTTTTGCGCGCAAGGACGGCAGTTCGTTGAACTGTTTGCTCTGCAGACACAGAACCAGCTGCCCGAAAAATCGCAGCTGCCATCAGGGGTTGCGCGCTCCGAGGCTCCGGCGGGTCCGAAGTTGTTCCTCTGTTGTCCCCTTGCCTGATGGCGGACAAGTTAGTCGGGATGCGGGTCCCCAGGCAGCCACACACCACTGGGAACCGGGGCGTTGGGGCTCCCCCCCTGCCTACGCGCAGAGATAACGATGCCCTTCGCCTGCGTTACCAACCCAGGCTTTAAGCTCGCCCGGCGGGGCGGACGCGGAGCATCGCGGCACAGCCCTGCCCCTCGGGGCTATCTCGCTTACCGCCGGGGCTGGCGGCCGCCTCCGCGAGGCGGCGCGGAGGGGCGCGGAGCCGCGGCCGCCCAGGAGAGGGAGCCCGGCGGCCGCGGCTGCGCCGGCAGCAGCGGGGAAGCAGCGCGGCGTGGAGCGGAGCGAAGGGGAGCGGAACGAAGGGGAGCGGAGCGAAGGGGAGCGGAGCGCTTCCCCGGCTGCAGCCAGCATCGTCCCGCCCCGCCCCGGTGAGTACCGCCGCCCCTTCTCCGCTGTGCCGGGAGGGGGTCCAGG
>VXBJ01001595.1:1197565-1282709 GCA_013400055.1 Nycticryphes semicollaris | reverse complement strand
CATTCCGGAGGGTGCCGTGGGGTAACGCTGCTGTCCTGGGGGCCGGGGGACTCGCGGGTGGCTCGGCCTGCAGCCCGCCTCCTGAGCATCTCCCAGCCCGACGTGAGGTGTCGGTTACTTACTTTCCGCATCAATTAATGGAACTCCGCGGCGCGGAGGCGTCACGCAGCACCCCAGGCATCAGCGGAGCTCAGGACGGTGCAAAGTAATCCCGTTTGCGCTGAACTCCAGGATAGCCGCTCCAGGAACCCGGCTTTGCCTCCTCCCTGCTGCCTGGGAAGGGTTGTTCCCAAGGAAGGAAGAAAAAGCGGAGAGAGGCTCCCCAAAAGAAGCTGCGCCCGACCGAAGATGTTAGAGGAGGTGAAAGGGGGTTGCATTTTGCCCGCTGCGTGCCTCCATGCCCATCTTTCCCTTGTCTTAATCCTGTAGGAAGGAGACGCCGGGCAGACAGACCTCCCCTGGAGGGGCGATGCTGCCGAGCCCCGCTCCGGGCAGGAGAAAGCCTTTGCCGCCGGGACCCCCCGGCTCCGGAGATGCTTGTCCCGGGGCAAGCTGCGGGAGAGCGTGAGGAGCTGCCTCTGCCTGTGCTTTTCTGAGAAGGGGAAAAAGCATGTTAGAAGCTGGACCTGATGCCTGGAGCGCAGCCCCGCTGAGCAGGAGGTGGGATTATTGCAGGGTAGTTATGGGGAACTATAACCTGGTAGCGGAGTGTTGAAGTGACTTGTCCCCCGCTGGAAGAGGAACCCGCTGTGGGCACCGCCAAGTGTGGCCGAGGGGAGGTCACTCAGGTCCTTCTCCTCCTCTCGCCCTTCTTTCTCCTTCCAGTGAATGACAGAAGAAAGAACTGATACTCGGCTCTTGCCAGTGTTGGGAATACCGTGCCTTTTTGCTTGGGATGATTTGCCCTGATGTGCCGCTTCGACGGGATGTACAAAGTGTGACTGGGACTGATCCAGCCAGCAAAGTTTGCAGAGTGATCCGTGGGGGCCGTGGGATGGAGGTGGCTGGGGACATGCTGGCAGGGTCCGTCACGCAGGGTCCGACAGCACAGACCTGCTGCTCCCTAGAAAACTAACTCCTGATGGTCAGATTCTGCCGGCTCCTGTTTTTACTTCTCCCCTGCCAATTTGCACTTTCAGGGAAAAAAAAACACACGCAGGCACCTGATGCAATGCAGGGTTTCTGTGTTGGTTTTGTATATGAGATTTGCTATGCAATTCCAAAACTAAAAGAGGAGGAGAGACGGCCCTGCATCCCAGAGCAAACAGAGAATCAGAGGTGAAAGGTAGGAGCCAGCATTTCTTGTTTAAATAAAACTAAGTAACTTGAGCTGCTTCTTACTGAAAACTAAAACACACCTACTGTATGTTTATTGTCTTTGTCTCCGAAGTGTAAAACTTAAACAGTTTGAAACAAAGTGAAGAATTGCTCTTTGATGCTGCCCAGAAACTGAGAACTGATGCGTTTTGTAACGGAGTGTACTCAGTGTACTGAGGAGGAAGGATGGAGTGTTGAATCAGCAAGACATTTCGGAAACTAAACTAGAGAAAAAGCACCTCAGATAGTACACTTCAGTAAATTTGAAGGGCTAGTGCAATGGACGCTGGAAACACTCGATCAATAGCCTATTTAAGTGGGAATATATGCAAGCCTGGGAAAGTGATTGCTTTCCTCTCTGTGGGGTCTATTTGCAGAGCACAGCAGCAGAACATCTGCAGGTGAGCTGTCTGAATTAGGCTACTTCATGGTGGTGCAGTGTGTTTCTAAAGGGATTGCTTAAAAACCCCCCCAGTCTGGAGGGTGTACTGTATTTGTGCATTTTCAGTTCCTGCTCGTAGAGCTTTCAATATTGCTCAGGATGATTCAAAGTGGGTGAAGTCCTTCTGGGGATGAAGGGACTGTAAGAAAAGACCTTTGGTCTGTTTGTTGATGAGTAATTAACCGACGTCTGATGTCTCTGATCTCTGCAAGGAAAGGAGTTGATGTCATCATGAAAATCATGGTATGATTTTCCCTCAGGAGAAACTATGACTTGGAACGACACCACTATGGATGGGGAAGGGTTGCTGGTGGAAAGGGACTCTTCCTTTCGGATCCTCACGGGCTGCTTCCTCTCGCTGCTGATCCTCTCCACGCTGCTGGGAAACACGTTGGTCTGTGCAGCTGTCATTAGGTTTCGCCATCTCAGGTCCAAGGTGACCAACTTCTTTGTCATCTCCCTGGCTGTGTCAGATCTCTTAGTGGCAGTTTTGGTTATGCCATGGAAAGCTGTGGCTGAGATTGCTGGTTTCTGGCCTTTCGGTTCATTTTGCAACATCTGGGTGGCCTTTGATATTATGTGCTCAACAGCCTCCATCTTAAATCTCTGTGTCATTAGTGTGGACAGATACTGGGCCATCTCCAGCCCATTTAGGTATGAGAGGAAAATGACCCCCAAGGCAGCCTTTATCATGATCAGTGTGGCGTGGACTTTGTCTGTGCTGATTTCCTTCATCCCTGTGCAGCTGAACTGGCACAAGGCTACAACCACAAGCTTTTTGGACCTAAATGCCAGTTTACAAGGCATAAGCATGGACAACTGTGATTCTAGCCTAAACAGGATGTATGCCATCTCCTCTTCTCTAATTAGCTTCTATATACCTGTGGCCATCATGATAGTAACGTACACGAGGATATACCGGATTGCTCAGAAGCAAATACGACGCATCTCAGCTTTGGAGAGAGCAGCAGTGCATGCCAAGAACTGCCAGAACACAAGTGGCAACAGGAGCAGCATGGACTGTCAGCAACCGGAGAGCAACTTCAAAATGTCCTTCAAGAGGGAAACGAAGGTTTTAAAGACTTTGTCGGTGATCATGGGGGTGTTTGTGTGCTGCTGGTTGCCATTCTTCGTATTGAACTGCATGATTCCCTTCTGCGAGCCTACCCAACCGTCCAAGGGAGCAGAAGCTTTCTGCATCAACTCCACCACCTTTGATGTTTTTGTTTGGTTTGGATGGGCTAATTCTTCCCTCAACCCCATAATTTATGCCTTCAATGCTGATTTCCGCAAGGCGTTTTCAACCCTGCTGGGATGCTACAGGCTTTGCCCTATGTCCAGCAACGCTATAGAGACTGTTAGTATCAACAATAACGGAGCCGTGGTTTTTTCGAGCCAACATGAGCCCAAAGGGTCCAGTCCCAAAGAGTCTAATCTGGTTTATCTGATTCCACATGCAATTATCTGTCCGGAAGAAGAACCTCTCAAAAAGGAAGAAGAGGGCGAACTGTCTAAGACCTTGGAGAAAATGTCTCCAGCACTGTCGGGTATTTTGGATTATGAAGCTGATGTTTCTTTGGAAAAGATCAATCCCATTACACCAAATGGGCAGCATAAAACCTGAACAGTACGGTTTACCCAGCAAGACCTAATAGTGTATATTGTAATAATCTTTTTTTTTTTCTTTAAAAAAAAAAGATATACAAGTTTTTTTTTTTCTAAGAAATTAAGCTCTAGGGAGAAATACACATTTACAACAAGCCCAGAATTCATTTTCCTGGCATTCAAAGCAAATTTAACATTAAAAACAATAAACAGGAAAATATACTGAAAAATGGTAAAAAAAAAAAAGGGTATTTAACTGTGCTGTTTGTACTGAGGAAAATATACAAATTCAGATATAGCGCAGTGACAAAGAAAATATTCTCTCCCCTGAGAAGCCAATTTCTAGCTTAAAATGAGGCAAAAGATAAATGTTAAGTATTTAAAGATTACTGTTTACTAGAAGTTCAAAGATTGCTGTGTTTTGTGATAGTGGGTGTTAACAGGTCCTAATTAAAGACTGAGGGATTGTAAAGGTAGGTAGATGCCTTCTTAAAATTATTTCTGACAAATAATTGAGCCTTATAATGAGAATGGTTATTTTTAAAGCTTTGGGAGGTAATATGTTGATACTGGTTTTATTTATTTATTGTTTTAAATTGATATTTTTCATATGTTATAACAGATCTAGCTTTATTTATGTTATTTAAGATGTCTAAATAATGGGATATTTTTGGAGTGTCATAACTGCTTTTTGACCAGTCAACCAGTCAGCACTTTATTACAAGCTCTGATAGTCTGGAGAGCCAGTGAGGGGAATGAAGGAATGTTAAGAAGCTCAGCAAGAAATGAAGGAATCAACAAAACCTATGCTGTGTGGAGTCCGTTTGCTTGTGGGCTTTTTTTTTTATTAATTTTAAGTGGGATTTCTTTCGAAAGATAGGACCAGCGTTGACTGAGTTGTGAATTCTCTTCCCTTATAGAAATAAAAGAAATTGCTGCTATTTATTTTTAAAAAAGTTTCATGTTACAAAGACTTTGCTAGAATGTCAAGTTTGTGGATCTGTAAATACCTTAAATATGACTACAACCTTAAGAAGAATCCAATTTGAGAAGAGAAGCTTCTTAGATAACAATTCTTAGTATATAATGTTTTGTATTTATGTAAGATAAACAGCTTTCTCAGACTTTTCTTATTTCAAGTCTTGGATATCTTTTCTGAACAAACACAATTGGTTATAATGGTAGTAAACATGCCAGACCTCGTTATCATCTCTCTTATTGCAGTACCACCAGGATCATGCTGTCTGTCTGCTGCTGTGTCCCGGTCAGAATTAAAAAGTGAGGTACCTGGTGCTTTACTTTGGAAAGTAGGAGGACATTACATTTTAGTAATTGCCATGTCAACAGTCCATTCAATAAGGAATAGTGCCTCATTACCATTTTGGATTAAGACGTTTCTAAATATGGATGGAACTGCAGCCCCCAAAACGTCCTGTGAGCTCCAGAAAAGTTGCCAATGTCTGATTCAAGAAAACTGCTACTTTTCCATTGTCCTTCCCTGCTGCTTTCCCTTTGTAATGCCAAAAGCAATCAGTGAACGGTAGCGACAGAAACGTTGGATGTTAATATTCAGCAGCAATCAAAGAAAGCTTTCTGTATTCTGAATGGGAGAAAATACCCTTTGGAGCAATTTTTTCATAACATATATCAAAAAACGTGTTGTCAGGAAAAGAGAACTGAGAGAAAAAAAATAAAGTCTAATGAACTATATACATCCTGCATCAGGTCTGTGTATTTATGTATTGTGAATGTTTTCATAATTTTATTGCCTGTATGCTGCTTTCATACATATAATAAAATTATTTTGTGAACAGAATGTCAAATAAAACAATCTACATTGCATTTACTAAATACATGCTGGTTTTTGGCAGTTGTATTGATTGTGTCAAAGGCAAGGATGGTTCCTCTTTTTCCATTTGCCCTTATTTGGGATCACACCCATGAGGCAGATGGGAATTTTTATTAGAAGCAGGAGAAAGTCCTCTCAAGAGAGAGACCTCTGTGCTCTTGCTCTAAACTAGGATTTGGAAGCAGTAAAGGCAGTTTGGAAATGACCATACTGTGCTTTAATGGGACTAGTTAAAATGTGTAAGGCCTGACCTACCAGTGACTCTTATTTCAATAGTTTTTTTGCTTTGATGTAACAGAGTGGTGAACTTGGTTTATAGCATGCTTTTACTCTTGCTTTTTTTCCCCCTTTTTTTTTTTTTTTTTTTTTCCCCAAGCTGTGCAGTGCTGTTCAAGGCCTGTGTCTGTTTTGTGGAACAAACTGAATCATTCCTTCAGAATGGAGCCGACGGTGGGTGCGGCTGAGGTAGAGCAGTGTCCCTCTGTTTGTGGGAGCCCTCTCCTTTATTTTTGCCTCAGTCGGAAGATTTGTGTTGAAATGAAGAAACAAACAAGCGTGGTCACTTCTGCCTGGAGCATCACTATTGTGACCCATTCAGCACTGGGATGTGAGCTGGCACAGGAGCTGTGGTGCTGCTCCAGCTCCCCCTCTTCCACGCTGACCTCCCTAGGCCGGGGCAGGCAGCAGGGCTGGCAGCAGGCAGGGAGCCGTGTCTGCCTCCAGCCCTTCTCAGCTCCTTTCTTCCATAAAGTTTCCTGCCATGGTGGTGATGCCTGATTTATTATATTTATTTTTGTACCTTTGAAGATTTATTTTACTCCTTAAAAAGCGCACAGGCCAAAGATGAAGTTCTGTGGTTGCTTAGTCAAATGTATCTGCCTTCAAGGGCTTTTACTCTCAAAACTCCCAGCAGTTTGATATACTAGTAAAATATGATTTAAGGAGATCTGGTAAAGCAAGGTGATTTTTTTGTAGTAGTTTGCATGGTGATGATTTGTGTTCTGAACAAGTGGTTGTTCTAGTGTGACCAAGAGCCATCCCTGGACCTCTCCCCTTGCAGATGGACCCGAGTTTTGGAGGAGTCTGCGGGGTTGGAAGGGAAGTGCTCCCTGCTCTTGCTGCCAGGTGCTTCCCTCGGTGTGATAGGCTAAAGGCAGGGCAAGGGAGACACTTCCATGAGTTTATTCTATTGTTTACTCTCTCCTGTTTAAACAGATTTTTGCTTCTGCCTCCTTTCCCTTACGTACATTCTAGAATACCATGAATTCGCTTTGATCCTCATTTACCGACATACACCGTTTACCACTTCATTTTCCAGCCTTCCCAAGGTGGGTTTCTTTATCTGCCCTCTCTGTCTTTCCTCCCACCACTGTTCCCAGCACAGCCCAGAGTCCCTTTCCTGCAGCATGCACCCAGAAACGCTCTTCTTACCTGTTGCAGAGCCTGGAGACCAGTTTCAGGGGTGACTGGAAGGGGCAGCAGCGGGTGCCTGCCAAGTGCTACTCTATTTATCTGCTGAATTAGTTGGTGTGAAGCTGGTGTTACCAGTTCTGCGCCTGCTCCCCAGCTGCTCAAGACCAAGTGTTCTGCTGAAATGACTGGTCACACCAATGTCAGGGTGCACCCCAGGGGCTGGAGACCAGCCAGACCCAGGCTGAGAGTGGGGATTTAACTGGTGAGGTCTGGCCATGGTGATCCTGCGGGTCACCTGTGAGGAGCCAGTGCTTATGGCTCGGTGTGAGCAGCCTCCCTGCTCTTCTGGAGGTGGAGAGCAGCAGAAGTTCATTAGCAATAAACGTCACGTTTGAGGTAACAGCTGCTTTGGTGACACACTGCCCCAGGAACGTTTTTCTCGCCGTGTGTTGTGGTGCAGAGGCAGAGGTGCCAGGACAACAGAATGTCACTGCTCCCACCAGGATGGCTACCTTCTCAGCCCACGGGGCATCAGGAGGCTCTTCTGCCCACCCCTTACCTTCAACAAGCAGTTATTTTCTGCTGCAGAGCGTGCCATGCTGTCTGCCTTTCCGATGTGCCTGCAAATAACCCATATAAACCCGTATAACCTTTTTTTTTTGGCGTTGCCTCCTTGTGACTGAAGGTATTTTTCTATTTGTGGATGGAAGAGGTTAATAATTCACCTGATGGCCTTGATGAAGGAGCTGTTTGCAACAAGTGAACCATAAACACCAGATTAAATTGGAATATATTTCTCCCTTCTTGTGGCAAGCATTTTATGCTGATTTGGGTTTCTCACTGAACAAAGCATACAAAGGATAGAGGATGAAAGAGTAAATGCCTTTGCTGAAGTACAGTTTTAATAATACAGTTATTGGGAGCCAGTCCTGGATTTTTTTTTTCAAATCAATGTTTTTCAGAAGCACCCAAATCTGATTGCAATCCCCAAAAACTGCTTTGATTAGTATCTTGAGAGACAGATTATTACAGTAAATATTTCGGGGTTTTGATATAATGATAGTAGAATATATTCCTAGCGATACCACTTAACCGTGGCCATGCAACGAATGTAATTTAAAGAACAGGGGAAAACCACGGTGGGTGTTTCTTAACTTTTAAAAGATTGAAACACGTAACGTGAAATGTTCTTGCGCTGTTCTGTTGCACTAGAGACAGGCTGAACCGAGCCTTGGGCTCTGGCCACAAGCTTTGGATCATCTCGGTGCTGATCCCTTCTTTGCAAGTGGGTCTGGGCTGCCCACTCGCCCCCTCCAGCCCCATGGGTGGCTGCTGGGTTTGCACCCGTGGTCTTCTTTCCCTGCCCCAGGTCTTCACGCCAGGGACGCTCTTGTGAACTCCAGCCTTCCCACTCAGATCTGCTCTCCATGGCCAGGCACAGCTCTTCCCAAAGCACCACTGGAGGCATCTGTCTACATACACAGTTTTGGGGCTCAGTTGGTTATCTCTACAGGCAGCATTCAAATGAAATGATACTTTTCTGCCATGCTGGTTTTCATTCTGTTTCTAGGAAAAAACTCTGGGCAATGATGCAGGAGAAGGCTGCTGACCCCGCTGTGCTGCTGGCCATTGCTTTTCCATTTAGATTGCATTTCCAATTTCAGTCCCACCAGGCTGTTCCTACCCCTTTCCAGGAGCTTACCCAGAGCCCAGAGTGTGGGCCATGGTGGTGGATGGTGGTGGCAGAGTCGTGGTGTAAATCCTGCTGCAAGTCACGCAGAGCAGCAGCACCGGACCTGGGCTGCAGGTTACACACTGGGATAATGGTTTGACACCAACAGCACCACTCGTTTCTCTTCCTCTGAATGGGGGTAACGACACGAGGATCAGAGAGACACCTCATTCGTCATCGTCCCATGGACGCGGTGAGATGGATGATTTGAATTAAAAAGAAATTACATTTGTAATAATGTGTGTGGTGGGGGATTTGTACCCCTAACTTGCACTTTGCTTTGCTCCAAATAGCTCATACATTTGTTTTTCTCAGATCTCCTATACTTGATATGTCAGTAGCTCCACTTTAAATCAGTTGGATTTTTTCCTGTTTGAATAGCTCCCACGCAACAGCTCCCACACAACACTCCCAATTTGTGGGATATTGCAAATTATAAAAAAAAAGAAAGAAAAAAAAGAAAAAAAGTGTTGTTTGGATATATAATTAGAGGACGTATTTACATTTTCAAAATTAATTTCTTAATTTTTAATTTACTTTCAGTTTGCAGTGCTAGATTTGTAAAACTCAGATGAGATCTCTAGTTTGAAAATACTGACTAAAAGTTAAATGAAATTTTTTAACACGACTTTAACAAAATAGTTAGGTTGTTCAAAACTTTTTCCAGCTCCCATCCCTTGATTTTTAGATCATTAAACTCTATTCATTTCGTATTTGCTGAAGACAAGGAAAGGTTTGGAAATCTTGAAAGATAAAGAATGAGAGGAATATTTGCTTGTTAGATTCTCCTTCCACTGGTGTGAGAAGTTAAATGTTTCACTGAACTAAAATACCATTGCAAAGTTTTTGTTCATTTCAGGGAGAGAGAATTGCGGATTCTCTACAGATACACCCAGATGTTTTCCTCAGTTTGTTTTTATTTTATTTCTCACTTAATAAAGGAGTTTCTGATGGTGCTACTTTTCTGCATCATTTGGATGCCATTCTGTGTCAGTACCAACAATTTTACTTTCACGTGTACATACATTCACATACATTGTGCTCCATTAGTAGATTCATGGAGCGCGGGGAGGGGGGTGGGTGGGGGGAAGCTCCATGGGAAGCGACAACAGGTAAATTTAAATTAATACATTTCTTTGCTGCAGAAGCAGACCACAGAAGAGGAACCAGGCCTGCGTTGCCTGCATGAAAAGGACAGACCCGTCAGGACTGATAGATCTTTAATGCCAGCGGTCCCTCCCCTGTGACCTTGGGCTCAGGAGCACGTTTCAGCAGCCGCGCGCTGGAGACGGGCTGGGGCTGGTGGGGCAGCTGTTTGGGAAGGGTGGTTCGTCAGAGCTGGTTGTGCCCTGCCTGCTTGGGAGGTGTGTGTCTGAGAGATGAGATATTCGGAAAACTGTGAAAACATACGCTTTGAAATTGCTCCATAAAATGTGTTCTAAATTACAAACAAAAAAACAACACAAAGAAAGATTTGAGGTTACTTTTTCACTTTCTAGTTTTCTAAGGCTTTTGTAACTATTTCCATAACCATTTTGGAGTTGTAAATTGTACCATCCAATTTTGTTCTCTTTGCTCTTCTGTGGTTATATTAGACTTTGATATTGATTTGTGTTCTCAGCTGAACAGACTCTGCTCCAGCTGCTCCTCCAGCCTGATGATGCCTGCTGAAACCCTGGATCCCACCAGGTCCACTGGGATGTGGGACAACAGTGAAAGGAGCACCCTGGAAATAGCTGCTTTTGAACAGAGGAAAATTATTTTTGAGGAAAAAACTCTTCAAGTTGGTATCTATTTTGTAGGTCCTAAAAAAAAAATACCTATTTTTGTATTTTTCATTGCTTTGTGAAGGTGTGTAGCGCTAGTAAAAGCATTTTGCAGCGCAGTGCAAGCAGTCACCTCTAGACATTTGGCAATTCCGCTTGTGCTAGTCAGTACTCCTTGTGCAATATCAATTATATTTAAAAATAAATTATTATCTAAAGGTAACTTCCATCATAATAAGTACCATTAATTGGCCTTTTTCTGGGAATTTCGACAGACACCCCCAAGGATGGAGTCCTGCTAGGACTTTAGAGGGACCCTTACCCCTCTTAAGTGGTATTTTCATACGTGGGCCACAGCACATGAATTCCTGCCCTCTGTGTCCATCCTGCTGCCTTTCAACAGGAATAAATTCCTTCTTCTCCTTTCCCTGTCCTTTATTCTCTCCATTCTGCCTCTTTCACCCTCTTTATCCCATGTTAGGATAAAGTAAATTGTAGGAACGTGATTTGAACTGATGCAGGGAATTTTACTACAGCAGCACAAGACCCCTTCTAACGCAGCCAATTGTGATGTAAAGATCTAAGCTTGATGCTGATCCTTTTCACATTCCCTGCCCATGCACACAAACAGGGACAGAGCTTGTCTGCTGGGACCTCCCCACTACAGCCCCGAGGTGAATGGTGCAGGTATGGAAGTGGGGTGGGAAAAGCCCCTGCCAATGCATTGATTGAGACATTTTCAACAATAGGCTGAAAAATCACCAAGCTCATAGTCTTTTGTCAGTGACAGTATACTTAAGCCCTGAAATAGCGCTCCTCAGGTACTGCCAAGCAGCTGCCCTTCCCAGCTCAAAAATCCCATATCCACTGACTTATTTTATTCTGCAGTATTTACTGGGCTCTAACGTGCAAACACACATACCTTCTACATGTGATTTAAGTAAAGACCCACCTGCACAATAAAAGCAGGTAGAATATAAAGTGTAGCTACCAATCCTGGCACCCTGGGGAAAAAAAAACAAAACAACCAAACCCAAAACAATAGCAAAGGGCTGGATTCCCACCCACTTGACATGGATGTAGACCAGGGTGACTGCAACGAAATTGTGCCGACTTGGTGCAGTGAAAATGAGGAGTCTGTGCAGTGCACAGGCATTACCCCTTCCGAAACAACACAATCAAAGAAATGCTTTACAAGCCACGGGCTGCAGTCAATGGGGCACTCAATACTTCAGTCACTTTCTTTTTCAAAATGGCTGGTGATTCCTCTCCACCCCCCCTTTGCTGGCTGTGCTCAAAATTAAATGTAGGAAAGAGTCACCAGTAAAGCCTCTGGGGTTTATCATGCTGATGAGCTGTTGCAGAGAGGGATGCGCTAGGTGGGGTGACTGAAGAGAAAATGCACTTTTCTTTAGAATAGAAGGGCTTCTGTGCTATTTTATTTTATTTTATTTTATTTTATTTTATTTTATGGCTTCCCCTTGCTCACAGCTGACAGAAAACTGTTCCTGAAAGCTACTTTTCTATGTGCTTGATGTAATCTTTTAAAACTCTTAGCTCCTGTAGATAATGAAGGTACCAGCTCACTCCTTAAGGCTAGCCCCAGTCGCTTGGGAAATGCTGCCCCAGAAATGTGGTAGATGAACCTGGAGACCCTGAGCTGAGGAGGAAGGTAACGTTAGGAAGGAGGACCTTCCTTTCTGAGAAGCTGTTTCTGGCCTCTGAAGTGAGGATGTCCCTTCCTTGAGTTGAAGATCTTATTTATTGTGAAGGACTCCCTTATTTTGAGTGTGTTGTTGGGTTTCCCCTTCCTCCCTCAACTGACTGGAACTGTGGAATTTAGCATCGTCTTGTAATGTTGTAATGTTGGTTCTTTTGACAGCAGCAGGATAGATGTTTTGTTGTATCCATTGCTCAAGTGCACTGAGCAGACTGTAATTGCTTCAACACTTAAGTTAATCAAAATGCCCCTGATATTTTCATTCCTTATGGAAACCAAAAGAATGATGTGTGTCGCTGCAGAGCAGTTTCTCAGTCTTGAAGTTATCTCTCAGGCACACGTGAGCTACAGTCTGCAACGCTGCACCGTCACAGGACGGGCTGAGAGTGTGTGTACAGGGCATGGAAAAGCTGTACAAGGAAAATATACAAATTAATAGGCCTTATGGTACACAATCCTCCTCCCCACAGACAGATCTGGGGATTCTCATAGATTCTCACACTTAAATATTATGATTTCTGTGGCTGTTATTCAAGCCACACCCTGCAGTGGATGTAGGGATGTCAGGGAGGAGATGGTAACCGTTTGTTACCACAGACTCAGGGTGTAATGCCATTTCATACTTTAGTTCCAGCTTGTTCCAATCTGTCTCAGTGGGAAGCTGAGACAGGAGGAACGTACATGAGGAGGTTCTGGTGCTGCTTTCATGTTGTAATGTTTTGTGGTTCTTGGAGGAGCTCTTGCTCCTGTTACCACAGCAGTCCCGGGTGTTGGAGTTTGGGGGATGCACATTAGGTTTGCTACAAGGGCATCGTTGTAATGCTCCCTGATTTGTCTTCATTACAGCTGTCACATTGTGCCCCACGCTTGCATCCCAAACCATTTGTGTTTCCTCCTTTTCTATCTGAAATCAACTTCTCCTGCAAAAAAACCCTAATTACCTGTAACAATCCCTCAATGAGCAGATTCTGGGCACAGGATCAGCCAGTCCCAAAAGCTCCATTTCGAGTAGATGGAGAAATTCCCACCTGTGTACCCGGTATGTGATCACTGACAGTATGGGTGCTACCAAAGCAACTGCTCTGTGGTCCCTTTGTCTCCCATAAGTGGAGATCAGGGGACAGCTTTCCATCATTGGCAAGAAATCATTGCTGTGACTGCTGCTGCTGCCATTAATGGGGCTGCCCGGGCATGCAAGTGCTTCTCTGCTGGGCAGAGACAGACCAGGCTGGCCAGGGGTTGTTCTGCTTTAGAAAAACGTGGTGATTTCAGGAGAAAAATGTTACTGATCCAACCCCACAGACTCACTGCAGCTGTACATGGAGCCCTTGGGATGCTCTGCAAATGCTGCCCAAGCACGGTGCCTTTTGCACGGCTGCTGGAGGGGGTACCCACAGCCCCGGCTCCCCAGATTTGCCTCCCTATATCATCTCCCTGCCTGCAGCTCAGGAGATACAGCAGGAGCTGTTGCTGGAATTTCAGCAGAAGCCTTGATTTTATTAATTCTGCAGCCAAAATTAGGCCACTAATGCTGCCGAGAGGCACGCTTTTTTGGTTTGATACACAGAGAATGCATTTTTAATGCTATGAGTGCTATTTGCTGCCATTTGATGCCCATGTGATGCATAACTGCAGTCAGAGCCTTGCAGTAAAACACCATTTGCTTCCAAGGAGGGTACAGAGAAATACAACAAACAATATATTTTCATTAAACTGGAAAAATACTACTTCTGGCTGGCCTCTGACCTTTTTCAGATCTCAGCTGCCAAGTAGTAATCCTGCCTTGTGAGGCTAGAACTGCAGTGAGAACAATTTTCTTATTAAAACCTATGTTTACCATTGTGGGAAAAGTTGTATGTCTAGACATGGACACCAACTTTCAGTTAAAACTGAGAAACATTTAGTATAATATTTTTTTTTTCTTTCATCCCAACCATGCTGTGGACTGCTTTGTAGGAAAGATTAGGGATTAAATGTGCAGGCTTCATTAATCTGAATTCTCAGCTGGTAAGAACAGTTTTAATACTGAAAACTTAGCCCCCCAAAATCCCAGTTATTCTCCCCACCAATGCAAAACTTGCTGAGAGGTGGAAACAACCATATTTGATTCTTGGACATCTGTGATTGCTTTCAGTCATCCCTATGAAGTCTAAGATAATAATGGCAAAAAACCCAAACAAACCAATAGGGGAAAGAGGATTAAGAATTATTTTCCTGCATGAATATCCACTGTGCTCTAGATGGGAGAGAAATTCTTGCCTTGGGTTACCCCACAAAATAAACCTTTCTGGGGCATGGACGGTTGCCAGCCCTTATGCAGAGTCATTACGGACCACACAGCGCACTGCACTGATTTTTGCTTTCTCCATGGGAACTGAGAACTGGCATCAAAGGCATTGGGGTGCTTGCAAAAAAACCCAAAACAGTAGAGCAAAAACTTGGTGGTGATTTTAAGTCAAAATTCCCAGCCCTTGACACAGCCTGCTGCTTCTCGCTCAGTCTGGGTTGCAGTTTGTCACCAAGTCACCCTGGTGGGAAAAGTCTGTCCCAGAGATTTTCTGGTTGCCAAAGGTACCTCATTACTACCTAGAAAGAAGAGTCATTGCAAGGAATTAATAAGCCACCTGAAATTAGTCACATATAAGTATGATGTTCGCTGGAAAACAACGAGTTAACCAAAACCTAAGCAATAAATTGTTCACTTCATTGTGCCTGCTGTTCTCCCCAGCCAGGGCAGCAGCAGTGGGGAGGCTGGATCTGGCCGTGCCACGGTCGCACACAAAAGCTGTTCCCTCGCTCCTGTCTGACGGCAAGGGTTGGGAGCGGAGCGGCTGCACCATGTGGGATCTGTGTGCAGTGCATCTGGTTAGCTCGACTGTCTGTGTCATT
The DNA here is from genome assembly GCA_013400055.1 of Nycticryphes semicollaris. NCBI lineage: Eukaryota > Metazoa > Chordata > Aves > Charadriiformes > Rostratulidae > Nycticryphes > Nycticryphes semicollaris. The sequence goes on along the minus strand of VXBJ01001595.1, from coordinate 1,267,976 downwards.
TGGAACAAGATTAGAAACTACGGTCGGGCAATCCCCGCTCTGCCTGGGAGCACTTTCTAATCAGCAAGTTTAAGGGAAGAGACAGAGCCCGATGAGCAGCTACTTAATTTCTGATGCATCCTAAAGCATGCAGAAATCGGAGTGCATGCTCCCAAGAAAATGGATGAACGGACTCTTTCTGGATTAATGTGACAAATGTGTTTTCAAGGGAGAAATGCAGAAGTGTGTATCCTCTTGAGCTTCGAGGAGTTTCTGTTTCAGATCTTCACAGCCTGAGTTTATCGCCTTTTTCCATGTGGGGGCATGGTTACATATCTGCATTCATTTGAGACAGGAGGCCCTGTTTTAGAGCAATTGCACACTTGAAATTCTCTCATTGAGCAAAATGCAATTGGTTTCTTCTCCTGTTTCCTGCTCAGCAGAAGAGATGGTCCCTCCCGTGGGGATGCATTAGCAGGGAAGAGACTGTACACACAGGAAAGAAATGTTGGAGTCACTCAGGGACAAATGTTGATCTATTACAGCTGAATAAATCCACAGTAATATAATCTATTCCTTGGGATTTGCATTAGACTTATGCTGGCTTATATGAAATCACAAAGTTCTGTATGCATGGTTCCTGATGATTAGCACAACGCCATCCAGATGAATTCCAGACCACCTTAAGACTGTCAGATGTTTCCCTCAGAAGACCCCTTTTTCAGCTGTTTATCTCTTTGCTGAACTTCAACCATTTGGATAGAGATTTTTCTGTGCTTGGATATGTGCCTCAGGCAAATCTACAAACTTTTAAAGTGTCAGTCACAACAGTGAAGTCAATGCAGCATAAGAAAACAGGAGAAAAAGAAAGTTGCGTTTCCCACATGAAAATTCATGGCTGTTGTGAGAAGAAGCTCAAAAGCTGCTGTGCTTTGGAGCGAGGGCACACCGTTCTGCAGGTGGCTGGTGCTGGGGCTGCCTTCTGTTGGATTTTGCTATTCCAGCAGGGAAAAATACACCCAAACTTCAGCAATTTAGGGGTTTGTGGAACCACCTCACTTTGTGTGTGCTCAGGAGCACGTTGAACACAACAAATGCATCCCCTCCAAATGTACTCCTCCTTCCATCAAGAGCGGGGCTTAACTCCACTGAGCTTTTGAGTGTGACCTAACACAAGGTCAGTCTTCTGCAGGGACAGAGGAGCATTTTTCCTGCCTTGACTATGTTGGTACTACAGGTGAGAGGAGAAGCAGAGTCCATCCTGTGCCTTCAAAAAGACACTTTGATACCCTCAGGGAGGCCTGCACCTAAGACATTTCCGTTAAAGCATGAGATAGATGAAAACTGTTGTTCTTGCAGCAGAATCACCTTATTGCAGAAGCAGGTTAACAGGAAGGAGCAAGAGTATATTTCAGTTGTTCTTAGAAAAGGTGAAAGAATAGGGCTGAGGTTTCCGGCTTGGAGATGGTTGTCCAGGTAGACGAGGGGCTTCTTGGTGAATGGTACAGAAAAGCTACAAGCAAGTAGGAGGGGTGGAAGAAACTGGGAGGATGGGAGCTGGGAACCCAGCACCCTCCACTCCCAGTCTCACTGCCCCTCTGTGAAGCTGAGTTTTCCCCTCCAGTATTAAGGTTTTATTATTAAACAATAACAGAGGGAGAGGTTTTGTTTGCCCCCTCCCTTTTTTTTTTTTCCCCTAAATGAAAGGACACAGCAGAGTGTCAGAAAGGGAAGATATTGCTAATCACTTGCTTCCATGTGTGTGTTGAATTGACAGTTTCATGCCCAGGGTGATTCCAGCATTGTGGTCCAGGAAATGAAACCAGAGGCTGACACTGCTGCAGAGGACTTAAACTACAAAACTAAAAAGGAAAATGAACAGCTGGAGCTTCCATTCACGTTGAGGCAGAAGATGAGGGGAGAGGCATGAGGAATTTAGTGGATCTGAAAAAACGTAGTGTCCCACTCATAACACACTGCCAGCAGCAAAGATGAATGTTGGCTCTGCAGGATTGTGTTGTCTTGCAAAATGTTGTACATTTAAAATAATCTGTAATATTAAAAAAACCCAACTCCTCTGTGTGTTTCTAGTCTCTCTGAATGGGATTTTTACTGATGAAGACTGTACAAAGGGGTCTGAAGTAAAAGCAAGCTGCATACTTGCTCTGTATTCTGACTAGATGTGGCCTTTTTGAGGTATTAAAATAAGTATAGAGAAGGGAGAATTGTTTAGATTAATTTTTGTGCTTCTAGGCATCAGTTTCAATTTTTTTTCTTAGCTGACTGAAAAAAACATTTAAGTGACCTTGTTTTCCTACTGCTCCCATCAACTTTCCAAACCAAACCTTAAAGAAAGCAATAAATTGCTGATATTTATCTGAGCCTAAAGAAACAGAATCCATTACAATTCTTACATCACGTGAATTGAGAGGCAGCAAAAACATGACAGCTCCATAATTTGGTTTTACTGGCACACTGAGGCAACAGGCATGATGTCTTGCAGGACCAAAGGAAGATTTTAAATTACCAGAACTGAAAGACGAATTCACAGTTCCTTTCCATGATTCTTTTCCACTTCAAGCATCCACCTCTTTTGATGGAGCTGATAGGAAAGGAGAAGGATGAGAACTACTTAGATTCAGAATCTGAGTTTGTCTCAAAGAACCCAGAAATGAATGAAGATGCAGTTTTCATTTCCTGGAGCATCTCAGCAGGAATGGACACCTCAGCCCTTTCATCTCTAGCTCCTGAAAATATTTCTTTTATCTTACTGATGTTGTCACTTTCTTCTTGATCAATTTCTACAGTGTTTGAAGCTTTTTAGAGAAAAGAAAGCCTGGAGGATCTACTCCAGTGTTGCAGAGTGACCTCATGCAACAGTCCGACCATCCCATACATTATTTCTTCTTTAGACATCCAAGAGGTAAGTATCCCTTCCTGCTGGGCTCTAAGCCTGATATCCTGGCCCATCACTGGAGCAACCAGCTCCTCTCTGCCTGGGCTAATGATTCATGCTGGTCTGCTTGTTTCCTCTTAAAATTTACGGAAAGCACAGGCAAAGAGAAATAAACCATCTAGGCTGATGGAAAAGCTGCAGTCTCACAGGAAGAGAAAGAAAAGGAGGGAGAGGACAAAAGCAACCTTCATATTCCTCTGGGTCACATTCCTTCACCCACATTTCTAGCACCTACACTGTTTCTTCCTGTGATGAACCACCCACTGGTCCATCTCCCTGCCATGGAACAGGAATATTCCCTACCAGCCAAAGCAAGCCGAGGCCTGGCCATTTCCTGCAGGGAGCAACAGGACGCATTCATTTATGTATGGGTGGCCTCCTGCTTCATTGAGAAAAGCATTTCCTATCAGCTGGAGTCAATGGCCAGGTCCCATCCCAACCCGTGGGCAGCTGAGCAAGGCTGTGACAGCTACAGAAGATCCTGATTCTGGGTGCTATGGGTGAAGCACGAAGCCTTCAACCCTCTCCCTGGTCCCTACACCAGTGGGCATAGCCCTGGGGTTCTCTGCACCTTGCTCTCCTGCCTGTGTTGGAGCTGTCAGTGGCTTTACAGACTTTGAGTAGAGCTGACAGGCTCCAGATGGTCAGCACGGTACCTTACAGAAGAGTCAAATCATAATTAAAAAAAAGCCACCATGAGTGATTTTGGAAATAATAAGATAATGTTGCCAAAGCACGAGGAACCTGGGATCAGAAAAGCAATCACTTTTGGATAAGTCATTCAGCCATTTAACCTTCTTAGCATCAGAGAAATCCCCTGTAATGGACTCCCGGTTATATAGTACCACCCCTTCTGTGAAGCAGAGACTAATAATGTCATTGCTTTATCCCTCTGTCAGTTAACCACTCTTTTCTCTGCTAGATAATAATAAAGCCGATGTGCATTTTACTGTGTTCAGATATATTGCTCTCTAAATGAGACGAAATAATTTCAGTTTAATGTCAGGCTCCAGTGAAGGAAGAAATGAACATGAAAAGCAAGTACCCCTTTGAAATATTTGTTCCAAAAGCAAAATTTATTAGTGCATCTTGAATGTCCATTTTTTACCAGTGTTTTGTGCAGTTGTGGTGAATTATGTATAAATTGTCACAGCTCCCTTGGCTTTGATAGTGCTGTGCTTACAACTAGCACCTGATGTGGAAACACACCTTTGGAATGACTAATATTTAAATATGGGCGTGAATAATAGGAAACTGCAAAATTGAACTTTTGCTGAGGCCCATGAATATTATCTTGCTACCACATCTCCTGTCAGGCTTCACCTATTTTCCCAAAAAAGGGAAGATCTGCCAAGAGCTTGCTCCATTTCCCACTGCCCACACAGACAGAGCTAGCTCCCCTTCCATACTGTATTATCCATCACCTGATTTTTTTTTCTCTCATCCCTTTACCAGCATTGCTACAGTGTGTGGGTGCAATGGGGAGAAGGTGCCAGCCTGGACCTGGGGTCCCTGGCTTTGCTCCCTCTGAGCAGGAGCTGCTCTCTGTCTCCCCGGCTGCTTCCCTGCTTCTGCCCTGGCCTTGGGGCACTCGGAGGAAACATCAGAGCATTAGAAAGAGAGCAGGGAATGTCACTGGAGGCAGGCTTTCACCCTGCAAGGTGCATGAGTGGTTATCCAGTGACTGTCTGCTCACTGTCTCACTCTTGGCATGGAGCAAGTACCTCTCTCTGCACCGGCTCCCAGGGAGAAGGTAAAGTGAAGGGCTGTTCTCAGTTACTGCAAAGAGGTTGCACAGGCAGCACTACATTCAGCATTTCAATCTGTATTTTCACTTTCCTCGTTATACTTTTAGCATACCTAAGTCCCCTAAACTTGCCTAACAATAAGTTGTGTGCATCTCTGATTTTAGTTTGAATTGTCTTTCACATTATTGTATTTATTGTCTAATATTCAGACAGCAATAGAAAGATCTTCAGGAGCTTCTTTAAAAAAAATGAAGAAAAAGAAATTCTCTGATTGGAATCAGTTGTTCATTATTTATTCGAGAAATGACTGTTTTTGGATTTGTAATGTAATATCATAGCATATGTAAACTATGGTAAACATCTAAAGAAAAAGGCAAGCAGCTTGTGTTTGAGAAACAAGCAATAAAACAAATTTCAAATTTAGCATTCTGTTTTCTGTAATGTGCTCTGCCCTTCACGCGCTCTGCAATCCACCCTGGGGGTCAAGTAAGGCATTGTCTGAATGCTGAAATAACCAAGGAGGGGAATATTTCACCAGGGGATATCCCGGGATCTCTATTCTGAGATGTATTTAACACAGTCTGCAGGAGATGGGAAGTTCAGGCAGGGTGACGGGCTTGATTTGTTTCCAAGATACTCTCTTCTGGAGCCTTTTCTTCTGCCAGTGAAGGCAGGCATGTCTGATGGACAGGACCAAGAGCTTGAAAAGCTGAATAGGATGGCTGCTGGAAAATGTACTCAACAAAAGCAGCAATTTGTCTCTGGAACAATTTGGCATTTGCAGTGAAATCCACTTGGTCCTGGAAAGCAGGATAAAAGAGATTAAGGATGAAAAACATGAGAGGTCTCCTTTCACGTATGTAGATACATGATGGGGCTCAGGCTGAATGCTTCAGGTGCAGTAACAACACACAGTGAAGGCATTCAGCAGAAAGGGGGAAGTGGATTAAGACAAAAAAACCCCTAAATTTTCAAAAAAGGCTCACAGGCAGTGTATCTTTGCAGTACTGTAAAGAGAAATTAGAAAATGGCCTGAACCCCAAGGAGACCGAGGCTGTAATGCGTGAGTCACAGGAACTCAATCACAAGCCTTAGAGGTAGAAAGTGAGCTCAGATTTTCAGTCATCCTCTCCAGGCAGGAGTGAGTCAGGCAAAGAGACATTTGATGATGCTCATTCCAGAGAGGAACTGGAAAATTTACAGCAGGAGAAGAGCAGCCCAGGTGGCTCTGTGGAGCACCGGGAGATCTCAGCCCAGGGCTGCTCACCAAGGGGAGCCACGGAGAGGTGTCCGAGGGCAGAATTCTCACTGCTCCAACCCCCACCACGCTCTCATTAGAAGGGATGAGGTAAAATCCTCATCTGGATGTAACTCTTGTTGCTCTGGCTCTACTACAGTGTCCCTTAGCCTATCTTATATAAAGTGTGAAAAAACAAAACCCCAAAACATTCTTGTATCGTCTTATTACTTGATCTGTGCTTGCTTCCCTCTGGAGCTTTTGGCAGTGACTGCAGAGCTGATTTGCGTTGTGGCTCTTTCTGATATGGCACTGGAAATTTACAGCAGGAGGTCAGTGAGGCGCCTTGAAACCCCCGTCCGCGGGCGATGTGCGGAGCGGGACCTCGCACCCTGCCTGCTGTGGCAGGAGGGAGGCCGGGGGAGGACTGATGATGGGGATGCAGGAGCTATTGTACATATTGTTTAGCAAAGGCTGTAATAGAGGAGGCCACTTCAGGGAAATAAAGCGCTGGAGACCCACGCAAGTGTGCTTTGCTGCCTGGTGTGCCCCTGTACTCGCTCTGCCGCAGGATTTGGGGAGGTGTGTGCGTGGGGAAGTCACGAGCCTGCGCTCCTGGCAGGAGGGACTGGCTGTTAGGTGACACAACAGGAGAGATTTTGGGAGCAGCATCCTGGAGCAGCTGCAGCGAGGCTCTTGCCACCTTCACCTCCCAGCAGGCTGAACACTGTGTGCACAGGGACAGGGAAAAAGGAGAGTTCCAGGCTAAAGAAGTCAGACCTGCAGGAATTGTCCCCTGTGATTTAGTGGCTGCGAAGGGGACAAAGTCATTAGCACGCAAGGCACTGGGTTGTAGCAGCGAATGTACTGCTCCCCCTGGCCAGATTAGACCTCCCTTACTATGAGGAACAGTGGGGGGAACTTTGCAACGACCTCAAGTGAAACAAAAAATCTGTCCCAGTCTATTATTTGCTCCTGGCACTCAGTGCCATTGGCCCAAGGAAGCCCTGGCAGGCTCTGTGCTCACCGGTCAGCAGGGTAGGGAGGTCCAGCCTCACCTCCAAAGGCAGCAAATTGCTTTTCCCCTTCTCCAGAGGCATCAGGTCCAAGCAGAATCACAGCTGGGCTAATGCTGAACCACAGAGTCTACTTCTTAACATGAAGCAAACGCTACAAGCTTAACCCTATTCAAAATATTCCCCAGTATCAAAGCCCCTTTTAAAGGTTTCCTCNTTTTTTCCCTCTTTCTCTCTTTTTAAGAGTCTCAAAGAGAATATGCCGTGTTGCATAACTCCTGCTATTTTTCCAAATATTAAAAGCCACAAGGCAAAGCTATGCTGGAGACGAGTCAGGGCTGGTTACAGGTGATCCCTGAATTAGGTGATCCCTGAGCTGGGAGGTAGATGTGGCACCAAAACTAGGCCACCAATGGCCAATGCAGAACAACCATAACAGCATTATTCCCTATGTTTGCTGCCCTTACCTCTTTGGAAATTTTTTATGAGATCCCAGGCTCTGAGCCTAGATAAAGAAGTTCTCCTCCCACAGAAAATGTAAAGATAAATGATTTGGTTATAAAAGCATGAATTTTTATTTAGTGTGAACATTCTCCTGAAATAGAAGAGAGAATTATAAAACCTTTTGTCTTATAAAATGAAGCTCTTTCACAAAAAGAAGAAAGAGTGTTAATTCATTCAAAAGGCTCAGGGTTGTTTTTTAAGTATGTCATGAAATGCATGCAGCAAAATGCAAAATACCTGAAATCTGAGCATTTTTGAATGTCCCTGAAAAGTCAGAACAGGGCTGGCTTCGTGAGATTTTCAGTCAAAAGGTGATATTTTCCAAGCATGTTTTCACAAGACATTTTCTAAACTGTGTATGTGTCAGAGTGGCGATTTACCCAGAGTGCAAATTGAAAGCTACATCAAGCAAAAGTAAAACCTCTGTAAGTTCAATATATATTTAAAAATAAAGGGAAATAGCCAAAATCAAAAAGTAATAAAAAGAAAATTTTGCAGCTTCAGAGTAGCACAAATTTGAAGTGGGTTTTATCACTTCAGATATAATATCTAGGTTATTAATACATCACATATAAAAAGTGGGCTATTTTAGAAGTAACCTGAAGGTTTGCTGGTGAAGGTTTCTTTCAGTCCCTTCCTGAGTAACAGCATTTCCTCAGTTCAGCTCCTTTGCTTATGTTGCCCAAATGTATTAACGTTCACCAGCCGGATGAAGGAGGGTCCGTAGAGCCTGCAAAGATCATCTTTGCTTTTGTATCCCCAAAGTGCTGCTCTTCATCAGCTGCTCTTCCTCTGCTGGCCATGCATGCAGCTTCCCTCCCCACTACTGAGATTTTGAACATCTGTATTTTCCTTTACCACAAGGGAGCTCTTCTGTTGTGCTCAGCGTGCAAACGAGGGCAATTTGTCCTGACATTTTCGCTGGAAATTGTCAGATGTAGCTGTCACTGGGGCTTGAACTCCAGGACATCTGCAGCATCTCTGACCTCTCCCACACACGGGCATCTTCCATTAAATTAGTGCCCAGGCTTGGCTTTAATCCTGTCAGCAAACCCGCAGAGCGATGGGAGCGCTGTGTTTGACTGCTCTGTTCAGTGAGGACACCGAACAGCATCCAGCCACATCCCCGTCCCTTCTTGGGTTATATCCCAAGGCTGATTGAAGTATTTGTCGAAGAGGAAGAGGACTCAGCTCAGACAAAGAACAGGATTTTTAGTGGCATAGATCATTAAAATCTGGACAAAATATAGCCCTGTCAGGGCTAACTAATTTCTAAAACAATTCAGTTGCAGTGATTCCTGAATGTATCAAGTGTGGTTTTGTCCACTTTAACTGAATGACCGCATATGCAAAATATGTTTTTTTTCTCAGAACTCAGAACATCTTGAGGGCAAATTTCATTTTAACATACCTTTTTTATTGTCCTTTTCAGCACAGTTTTCCAGGGAACTGTCTAAAAAATTATCCTTTTATCCACCAGCTCCATGCAGCCCCTTCTGGGCTGAAATAACAGTCTTTACAACGTACATCACTCAGCGCAAACCAGCTTGGGGCAAGAAGGGAAACAATATCCTGTCCCTATTAACTTTGAAGGAGAATTTGAGATAGAAGGTAGTTAACTGTTCATAGATAATTTCAGCAGAACAGAAGAAATCGTCTGTGTTAATTGTCAGATCTTTACTAAGCAATGAGAGCCAGATCTTTGTTTTTTGCTCATATAAAGAAACCTAACACAGCCTGACACTAAGATGAAATATGTGATTGCCATGGATTTAAGTAGAGAGCTAAGAGCAGATGTATTACCTTTCCTAAATTGCAGCTACATGAATTTTTCTTTAGAGGTCTATCATCCGTGACAGATCCAGCAGGATCTTGCTTAAGCTGTGATGATACAAAGAAATCAGAGACTGTTGGTAGGCATGTATGTATGTGTGAGGTTGTAATCAAATATTCAAAGCTGCCAATAATGAGTGATGCCAAAGATGGCTAAGATGTAACTGAAGTGACAGTGTAGAAATAAGTCCTGTGATCTGACACATACAAACTTCAGCTAAGCTTCCTCCCAACAACTTTCATGAAGTTGATTTGATGCATATTTTGTTTTTTCTACTAAATAAAATGACGTGTACTCTTTTGCCTGCAGTTCCCTACCTCTTCTTGTGAAGTCTTTCGGGATGCTGTTCCTCAGAAAGTTCTCTTCAGTAAGTCAATACACAAATGAAAGCCCAAGTTGGGAGGTCAGTTTGCAGGGAAATAACGACTCAGTAACAGAGGAGTCAGCATGTAGAAAGATGCCACCCTATAAGCATTCCATGTCTGATGAGTGTTTGGATGTGCTCCCCAACAGAACAGTTGTGACTGAGCCACGAGTTTGTCATTACTATCAAAGGCTCTGGTGTGCACTGGTCCACATACTCAAGACATCTTGGCTACACAAAACTGCCCAGATATTTGTGAATTGCCACTTTCCTGTTAGTAGTCTGCCATGTCTGACCCTACTCTGAATTTATATAAGCTGCATGGTTGATTCACCTCTGATTTACACTGCTGTGTCACCGAAGACCTGCTAATGATTTCCTTGCCCAGCAGAAGTACTGCCTTGCTCTACGTTCCCTGCTTGGCATTAGCGGACAGGGAGGGTGTCTCGTACACACTCAGTACCTGCAGCTCCCCAGAAGATATATTTGCAAGGATATTGAGTGCACCCATGTCTTTGCAGAAACAGTGGCTTGCCATGTGACCCAAGGAGAAAATTTGCTCATGTTCATTTACCTCACCTTGTATCCTTGGCTGTGGCATTGCTTATAGAGAAAGGGAGTGTAATTGCCGTAAATTGTGTTAATAACCAGCCTGCCCTGTGTGGAGTTGATGCTGTCAGGTTTCAATATTGCAAGCCAGATTGATTTTGTACATTTTTATTTTTAAGGCAAAAGTGCAGCCAAAAATATTTCAAGAATGAAATGCTTCTGCTGCATAAGAGCCAGCTGGCTCAGGCAAGGCAACTGCTGGGAGCCACCCTGGTGCAAGCGCTGGTGGAGAGTCTTGACAGGGCAACCAGTAAGTGGTGGGTTGAGGGAGTCACCGTGCTGCTCTGCAGCTCCTTCCAGCCATGGCCATGGGGATGCCAACAGGCTCTGACACCCTGGGCAGCCTCATCCATGCACCCACTGGCCACAGAGCTGCATTTCGTCTCAGCCCCTCAGTCCTTGCTTGAGCTGTGCTACTGGGGTCTCATGCCCAAACCCTGTGCCTTGACCTTATGGCTTGATTTGCTGTTGCCCTATCACTATGCGCTTGTCTGGGCGTCTGTCCGGTGACTGGCCCTGGCTGTGGCCACTGGACCTGCTCAACTCATGCCTGAGTACTGAGGGGGCTGCATCCCTATCTGGGGGCTGCTGCCCTGCTGTCCCCCTTGGTCCTGCTTGCTGTCCCCTCCTTCACTCTGCCATCCACGCTCTGGATGCAGCCAGCGCAGCAATGAAGCAGCAATGAAAACCCTCAAATCCTGGGCCATGAAGACAGATAAGCAATAATAATTGCAAGCAATTCTGCAGTAATTGCAAAAGCAATTGCAATAATAATTGCAAGCAATAATAGTTGCTTTCCAAATGCATAGTTCCTCCTAAGTGCAACTTTTTCCTCTGCACATATGGCTGGAAGAGATGGCTACAGAAATCTATGAGAGAGCACAGGTTAGAAATGTGTTAGTCCTGAAACATGTTAGTCAGTTCATCGCCAAGAAGAAGGAAGTCTCCAGCCCTTGTCTTGGTGACAACTTTTTTACCAAGAAAAAAATGCAAATCAAAAATGCTCTTTTTAAAATCTGGAGAAAGGAAAGAGAGATGCAGAGAAAGTACGCATCTATAAAACCGGGGAAATGTGATTTTCTGGGCTTTGGAAACTTAACACCTTGTCCAAAGCATTTGGATGTCCTTATCTCATCCAAAGCATGTTACATGGCTGGGTGATCCAGCAGCACAGAAATGTGCTGTCACTGATATGGAAGCATTGTCTGAGGTAGCAGAAGGCACTTACAGTGCATCCGTGAGCAATAAATCAGGCAGATACACCCAGGTAACAGCACTTGCCAGGCTGGAGGGTCTGGAGGCTGTTCCCCTAGAGCTCATGGAACTGTGGTTAGAGAAGCCAACAAGGCAGTAGAAACGATGCTTTGGACTGAGATTTTCTATGCTTTGCACCTTTGTAAGTGTATTTGGTTTGTGTGGTAAGGTTCTGGTTCCAGAGAGGCAACAGGGATGGCTTCTGTGAGAAGTTACTAGGACTTTCTTCCATGTCTGATAAAGCTAATGCCAGCTGGCTCCACGGCGGATCCGCTGCTGGCCAAGGACGAGCCCATAAGTGATGGTGGTAGCACTGGGATAACACAGTTAAGAAGGAGAAAAAATTGTTGTGCAACAGAAACTGCAGCTGGACAGAGGAGTGAGAATGTGTGGGAGGAGCAACCCTGCAGACACTGGGGCAGAGATTCACCTGCAGCACCCGGTGAAGACCCTGGTGAGACAGGCTGTCCCCCTGCAGCCCATGGTGGTCCACAGTGGAGCAGATATCCACCTGCAACCTGTGGAGGAGGACCCCATGCCAGAGCAGGTAGATGCCTGAAGGAGGCTGTGATCCTGTAGGAAGCCCATGCTGGAAGAGAGCCCTGGCAGGACCGGTGGCCCCTGTTTTCTGGCAGGACTTGTCACCCCCTATGCTGGAGCAGTCTGTTCCTGAAGGACTGCGTCCCGTGGAAGGGACCTATCCATACCTGAGCAGTTCATGAAGACTGTTTCATGGGAAGGACTCAGGTTACAGATGTTCATGGAGGACTGTCTCCCATGGGCAGACCCCAGGCGGGAATGGGGGAAGAGTGTGAGGAGTCCTCCTCCTGAGGAGGAAGGAGTGGCAGAGACAAGATGTGATGAACCGACCACAATCCCTATTCTCCATCACCCTGTGCAACCCGGGGAGAGGAGGGAGAGAAATAGGGAGTGAAGTTGAGCCCAGGAAGAAGGGAAGGGTGTGGTAAAGGTGTTTTTAAGATTTGATTTTATTTCTTATTATCCTACTCTGATTTGCTTGGTAAATAACTAAATTAGTTTTCCCCAAGTGAAGTTGGTTTTGCCCATGATGGTACTTGTTGAGTGATTTCCCTGCCCTTATCTCGACCCACCAGCCTTTCATCATATTTTCTGTCCCCTGTCCAGCTGAGGAGCAGAGTGACAGAGAGNGTAATTGCAAAAGCAATTGCAATAATAATTGCAAGCAATAATAGTTGCTTTCCAAATGCATAGTTCCTCCTAAGTGCAACTTTTTCCTCTGCACATATGGCTGGAAGAGATGGCTACAGAAATCTATGAGAGAGCACAGGTTAGAAATGTGTTAGTCCTGAAACATGTTAGTCAGTTCATCGCCAAGAAGAAGGAAGTCTCCAGCCCTTGTCTTGGTGACAACTTTTTTACCAAGAAAAAAACGCAAATCAAAAATGCTCTTTTTAAAATCTGGAGAAAGGAAAGAGAGATGCAGAAAAAGTACGCATCTATAAAACCGGGGAAATGTGATTTTCTGGGCTTTGGAAACTTAACACCTTGTCCAAAGCATTTGGATGTCCTTATCTCATCCAAAGCATGTTACATGGCTGGGTGATCCAGCAGCACAGAAATGTGCTGTCACTGATATGGAAGCATTGTCTGAGGTAGCAGAAGGCACTTACAGTGCATCCGTGAGCAATAAATCAGGCAGATACACCCAGGTAACAGCACTTGCCAGGCTGGAGGGTCTGGACGCTGTTCCCCTAGAGCTCATGGAACTGTGGTTAGAGAAGCCAACAAGGCAGTAGAAACGATGCTTTGGACTGAGATTTTCTATGCTTTGCACCTTTGTAAGTGTATTTGGTTTGTGTGGTAAGGTTCTGGTTCCAGAGAGGCAACAGGGATGGCTTCTGTGAGAAGTTACTAGGACTTTCTTCCATGTCTGATAAAGCTAATGCCAGCTGGCTCCACGGCGGATCCGCTGCTGGCCAAGGACGAGCCCATAAGTGATGGTGGTAGCACTGGGATAACACAGTTAAGAAGGAGAAAAAATTGTTGTGCAACAGAAACTGCAGCTGGACAGAGGAGTGAGAATGTGTGGGAGGAGCAACCCTGCAGACACTGGGGCAGAGATTCACCTGCAGCACCCGGTGAAGACCCTGGTGAGACAGGCTGTCCCCCTGCAGCCCATGGTGGTCCACAGTGGAGCAGATATCCACCTGCAACCTGTGGAGGAGGACCCCATGCCAGAGCAGGTAGATGCCTGAAGGAGGCTGTGATCCTGTAGGAAGCCCATGCTGGAAGAGAGCCCTGGCAGGACCGGTGGCCCCTGTTTTCTGGCAGGACTTGTCACCCCCTATGCTGGAGCAGTCTGTTCCTGAAGGACTGCGTCCCGTGGAAGGGACCTATCCATACCTGAGCAGTTCATGAAGACTGTTTCATGGGAAGGACTCAGGTTACAGATGTTCATGGAGGACTGTCTCCCATGGGCAGACCCCAGGCGGGAATGGGGGAAGAGTGTGAGGAGTCCTCCTCCTGAGGAGGAAGGAGTGGCAGAGACAAGATGTGATGAACCGACCACAATCCCTATTCTCCATCACCCTGTGCAACCCGGGGAGAGGAGGGAGAGAAATAGGGAGTGAAGTTGAGCCCAGGAAGAAGGGAAGGGTGTGGTAAAGGTGTTTTTAAGATTTGATTTTATTTCTTATTATCCTACTCTGATTTGCTTGGTAAATAACTAAATTAGTTTTCCCCAAGTGAAGTTGGTTTTGCCCGTGATGGTACTTGTTGAGTGATTTCCCTGCCCTTATCTCGACCCACCAGCCTTTCATCATATTTTCTGTCCCCTGTCCAGCTGAGGAGCAGAGTGACAGAGAGGCTTTGGTGGACACCTGGTGCCCAGCCAGGGTGAACCCACTACAGGGAGGAATAAAAACGACCTGTGCTTTTCCAGCAGGCAAGAGACAGAAAGTTGTTTTAATATGAGATTAGAATATAANGAGTGATTTCCCTGCCCTTATCTCGACCCACCAGCCTTTCATCATATTTTCTGTCCCCTGTCCAGCTGAGGAGCAGAGTGACAGAGAGGCTTTGGTGGACACCTGGTGCCCAGCCAGGGTGAACCCACTACAGGGAGGAATAAAAACGACCTGTGCTTTTCCAGCAGGCAAGAGACAGAAAGTTGTTTTAATATGAGATTAGAATATAAAGAACACATGAAAAAATGGAGAGCTGTGAAAAGCGAGGGGTGCAAAGAAGGTATTGGTGCAGTGACTTTTGGTTGGAAATGGGGAAAAAAAGTCTCATGGAAAATTGCTGCAGACAAAGATGCTGTCTTCTGCAGCAGCAGCACAGAGCGAGTCTCTGGCTGTTTTGAAGGAATGAAAATAGTTTCAATTTCTTTTCCTTTGACATGCCATCTGAGGGCTTAGAAGATTTTCATGAAGGACTTCACTGCTGGTGAGGCTGGCAGGCATCTGCCAGGCTGGTTGCCGGGGGCTGCTGGCAGACCCTCCTCCTCATCCTCTCTCGCTCCCCACTGCAGCCTTCCTCCACCCACCCCGCTCCCACTGCCAGCTCCTCTCCCTCCTCGAGGCTTGTCAGCTCCCTTCCCTCCCTACGGGCAGAGTGTGAGATTGAGAAGAGCCTTCCAGGCAAGCAGCCCAGGAAATGTCGCAGGAGAACACCAACACTTTTTCCAGCAGAACTGAACATTTCAGGCAATGTTGCCAAAAAACCCCCTAAGCCCAACAATCCAGGGAGCTTTGTCCGAAAGAGAGAATTCTTGACCCAGGAAAGACTGCCAGGTGAAATGATGTTGAGGGGCTGGGAGGTCAACTGGAAGAGGTGCAGAGAAAGTCCACCAGGATGGTCAGGAGAGCAGAAAAAGCCTGTTGAAAGCCAGGTGTGCTTCCACGCCTGACGTGAGTGGGACAGCAGTCTAGAAATGCATTAAGGAATACACATCCAGGAAAAGAAGGGGGAAAGCAGTTCACTTCAAAAGGGCAGCTGATGAAGAAGCTGGTACATAGAGGTCATGGAAATTGCCAAGTCTCACCCTGGGGATGCTGAAGCTCTGGGGAGCTCATCTCAGTCCTGGGGTGTAGCGTGTGTGGGAGAGGCACACATGAGGGCTCCGAGCGCATCTCAGCAGCTCCACTGGGTTGTGAAAGTGGCTGCACGATGCTTGTGCCTGGAGCAGCAGCTGGGCTCAGTGGCTTGGGACGTCCCTTTTAATACCATATGTCTATATTTGCTTATCTTTCATGTTTTCTCACTAGTGTCTATTTGCCTGTTTCTTCAGGCAATGGAAATTGTTCTTACCTTGTGTGAAACTTGCTAATGGCAAGAAAAGAAAAAGAGAAAACAATGCAAGAACTGTCAGAAATGTTTCACTTTTTTTCCCCAAAGCCACCACAAATCCACTCCATTTTTCAATCCCTTTAGAAACATCTGCATTCAAAAACTCTGCTTCATCTCAGACATCTTGTCTATTATGTGCAAATCATTCACTCACTTAAAACGTTAACATAAAATAACTTTGTTCCATCATAGAACTCTTTTCCTGGAATTTATATATGGATTCCTTATTTTGGGAAAAAGGGGGCATGCTGGAAAAGCACGAAGCAATGATTGATCAGAGAGCAGTGGATCAGAAACCTCTCCTGAGTTGTGCTGCATGAACAAAGGGATGTTGGCAGGGGGAAGCTGCCGGCAGTGGGGAATAATCTCATGGAACATTCACTTAAGCAACAGTCATTGAGAGCAAGAATTTTGAAAAGAATTCCCAAGGAATTTGGGGTTTATGGGAATATCAAGAATATTCAGTTTTCATTATCGATTAGAATTAGAATTTTGGAAAAGATGTTCAGCCTTGTGCATTACATTGCTTATGACCTTGCCAGCAGTTTTCAAATATTAAGCAACTGCCTTAGTCATAAACTGACATTAAATCCAGATAGATGCTCTCTGAAAGCCCTTTCTGTTTGAATCCCCAATCAATGGCCATTTCAGTAGATCAGTGGTTTTATTCCTGTCCTCAGTGGCCACATCTGGATATGGAAGGAAACACAGGCCACAGCTGCCTACGTGGCTGGTAGCCTGGGTGAGAAAGGGAGCCACTGAGCAAGTCATGGATGCTGAGCTGTTTTATCAGCTACATAGAAAGGCCGAGTCTTTCTATGTATTAAAAAAAAAAAGAAAAAAAAGAAAAAGAGAGGTGGGTGAGAACTTGCCCTGCTGCTTCTGTGGTATTACCATCTTAGAGAACAAAGATCTTCTTTCTCATCATGAAAAGGGGGAAAAAAACTTGCCATTATCCCCAAAGCTCATTCATCTATTTAAATTCTCACACTCAATTCTTTCTTGCTGTCAATCTGCTTGTATCTCTCCCTGAGAAAGAATTAAGGACTGCAACACTCCTCATATAATGTTGGAAAATGCCTTAAATAATAAAGGGACAGAGAAAGAACAAGGGCAAATTGGACAATGGGGACAGGGATGGTTAAAACTCAAAATGTCTGAAATCATGAAATGCTGAAATTTTGTGATGTGCTTTTGTTTCATTTTGGAATGAAATACATTTTTTGGGGTAAAATAAAAAGAAAATACAAAAAGTGTCTTTTGTAAATTTTTTTTTTTGATTCAGTAATGGTGTTTTGGGTCTGGTTAG
Source organism: Nycticryphes semicollaris (assembly GCA_013400055.1). Lineage (NCBI taxonomy): Eukaryota > Metazoa > Chordata > Aves > Charadriiformes > Rostratulidae > Nycticryphes > Nycticryphes semicollaris. Next base: position 1,250,834 of record VXBJ01001595.1, on the reverse strand, counting down.
AGTTGTTTGCAGATGCCTATTTTTATATTGGTCTCATTATATTGTTTCCAATGTTTCAATGACCAAGTATGACATGAAAAAGTGTTAGTGACCTTATGAATCCGGGATGAAATACAGTACTAATCCAAACTGTCCATAACGATAATATTTTGGTGCTTCTACCATCTCCTTCTTGAAGTGGAGGTGTTTTCTATTTTTTTTCCATTTTTAAATAATTTGAAAATACTTTTGTCAAAAAATAAACAAACACAAATAAAATAAGCCGAACACTTTGTCCACTTATGTTCAAACACAATGGTCCTGACTTCCAGTCACTACACCTCTTCAGTCTCCTGATGGACCCTGGTGAATAACTGAGCTCTGAAAATTGCGAGCTTCTGGAAAAAACTTGGAATTTTGCCCAGGAAAAACTCTATTTCAGCCTCTTTTATTCTTTGAGTCAGGAGAGCTAAAGCAGAAGGAGCTGGAGGAGCAGTAGTGCCCTGACCTTGTCTTGGAGGGTGGATCCTTCTGTGTTCCTTCCAGCAGGGGTCCTTGCTTATTTAAAACTTTACATCTCATTAAAGTAGTAGCAGGAAATTTGTAATGAAAATTTGGGTGGCATAAATGCACTTTTTTTTTTTTTTTTATAGCTCAAACTTGATTATCACTTGTTACAAACAAGCTCACAACTTTATATACCTAATGTAAGTGAAAACGAAACCATCTGTTGAATGGCTTCCCACTATGGAATAACAGATGCATAAAACATGTGCCATAAACGGTGCTGGTGGCTTTGAACTTACTGTGGGATGCCAGATTGTTTTCAGTCTTCTCCCAGGGTGATTGATTACCCCGTGGGTATTGCTTAAGTGGCGTGTTCCACTTTTTATCTAGCATGAGGAAAATCTGAGTAAATTGGTAGCTATTATACGGACTTAAGACACAGAGTTCAGCATCCACTGGACTTCCTCTTTAATACAGCCCATCAGGCTTCACACGGTGGTTTCTGAATCTACCTCAGATCTAGCTGAGCTAAATAAGTGGGTTTTCAGCCCAAAGAGTTTGAGGATTTCTGACAGCTTTGCAGTAGAGCTATTAACTCCCGTGTTTCAAATTTGAATTATAGACACCATATACTATTGAAATAACTTCTTGCATATAGTTCACAACAGTTGTGAAAATGATAGGTTGAAAGCTCAGAGTGGAATTATACCTTTTAAAATGAAATATATGTGGGGATTTCTTTGCATCATGCCAACCCATGTTTTGTTTAGTGACAGGGTAAGCACACATGAAGATACAGAGAAAGGATAATATTTTAAGCCTTTTTGTAAGCCTTTTAATTTATTGATTTATTTATTTTATTATGGCTACACCCATGCTTTGATTTAATCTCCTAATCTTCTGACTTTGTCCTGGAATTGTTCCATTTGACACCCACCATGTTTTGAAGTGCTTTTGTTTCTGCTGCCTCCAGGAGACTGGAAATGCATTAACTGAAATGCCCATCAGATAGTTCATCTTTGGAGGTGTGAGTACAAACCACAATATTTCAGGGTTATTTTAACAGTTCTACTTGCCCTTTCCCTTCATTGACAACTTCTAATAGATAGGATAGAGAACAACCAGTCTCCGGTTTATCTCAGAGGTGTCTTATCTTGCACAATCAACACTTGAACAGATTTAGTTTGGTGACCTTTGTGTTGGAATAGACAAGAATTTCTCAAGAGCTCCATAATAGGATTTCTTTGAACATATATCACTCCTCCAATCTCTTCATCCTTTCTTCTGCTCCTTTGTTCCTCAGTGAAAGTAGCATTTGCTATAAAATATTATTTTCACTAGCTACAGGCATACAGAAATTCAGATAATATTTCTTTTAAATAAATGCTTTGGGTTTTTTAAATACGTAAATACATGTAAGCAAGTTCTTTGAAGATCACTTTTGGTCTGCTGAGGCTCATATAAATTACTGAATATTTATAACAACCACCACAACAGAAAGAAAGAAGAACGATATCAAGCAGACTAGGGAAACCGCTTAAAAAAAGGTCTTTGGGAAGTGATTTTGAATGCAGTTGTTAAAGAAACCCAGGAAAATTACATGCTCAAATTCCATTAAACTTCATAAGAATGTAATCACCTCATCCCCTTGGTCTTGTACGTAGATCCAAGATATGTCCTGAATATTGTTATAGAAAGAAGTGTTTAGAAATTAATGATTTGGATCATTTAAAAATACAGGACGATTTGATTTCCTCCTCATTGGGAAGGTCAGTTGTAGTTTTGGTTTGCGATGAAAACCTTTGTGAAACAAGCTAGAGCAACACTGCAAATCTTTTTGGTAAGAATTTAAGGATTTTTTACATTTATCCAGAATTTCTTGATGGACCTGAAGCTCAACTGAAATGCTGACAAGGAGTGCAGAGGGGCTGCAGTATGTCAAGGGTCCAGCACAGATCTAAGCTGCTTTGCTTGGGAAATAGGTGAGGGAACGATGAGTGGGAGACCAGCTGGCAAAACCCCAAGTTCTTCAAGAAGGGTGATAACAAGCAATGGATCTGATGAAAACCAACCATGGGTCTCACTACTATATTTTGGGATGAATCCAAGCCTGAAAATACCAAGTTATCACACCAATAGAAAATCTGTTCTTTTATAGGTATAAAATGGGCAGGATCAGGACTATGGTTTGCTCTTGATCGTGAATATCTGAAAGAAATGGTTTTCTGAATGGAGCTTGTCACTGTGCCAGCTCATCAGCCTGGGTAAATTAATTCATTCATTAATTACATTGCAAATATGATTTGGATGGAAGAAAAAACACAGAAAAATTAGGTTTGGATTTAAAAACTGCATTGCATTAGATCCTTTAACAAGGCATTCATGAATTTGTTTCATTTAGGGATGAATCCTTCCTTTAGAAATGTATTTAAGTTAATATCTAAAAATAATGTTTTTCAAAGGAGGAAAAAAAAAACCCACCCTCAGGCTTTTCATTAGAAAAATATCAGAACCATTTGTTTTTCACTTTTGAAATCTCTGTCTCTGGCTTTCTTAGTCAAACCAGCTCAATGAATTTGACTCTTGCACTTGTGAATGGCTTCTCTTGATGCACATGTTTTTTTTTCTTTGACTTGCTGTAATGCTGAATGGCAAAACTTGCACAACATGGTATTCATCTGATAGGTTAGGCAATTAATTGTTACTTCATTAGTTTTGCTTTCCAAGCTCCCACATGCCATTTCTTCTTAAAAAAAAACATTAGTAGGTTTTGAGGCAATTTGAAAAGTCTTTGCTATTCAAGTTCAGTTGTAACCCCATTGAAGAAGCATGAAGAGCTTTGGATTTTTTCCTAGCAGAATTTCAAACTTCCTGCTTGGACAGCAAATAAATGAAGGAAAAAATGAAGGAGAATGAGAAGAAAGCAAAAAACTACTTCAATATTTTTAATGACGAAGATACTTCACTAAGAAACCAAACTTGAAAGGTTTATTTAATATTTGACAGAAGCCAGGTACTAAATGTTGCCAGGTATGCCAAGGATGGAAAGCTAAGGGTCTTACACAGCATTTGTTAGAGTTGACAGTGTCCCAGAGCTTGATCATTTCCTATTAACTGTTGATATATGAACTACATTCCTCTCAGCCTTGGCTTTTCTTGGTACCTGCAGCGGGCTGAAGTCTAAGCAGACTGTTGTGAATGGCAGTCATGCCACAGAACATGCCAGAAACTCGTTACTTCATGCTGTAAAAGCTCAAGGCCCAACACCATCACACTGTCTCCAAAACCAAACTGAGGTCCACAACACCTACAGCACTTTCCTGCATATTTTTTCTAAAATACAGTATGAAAAGCTCAGCATAATTTTAGAGTTTGGTTTTCAATTTTCTTCCCAAGACATGGGTGTAGAATTTGTTGCTTTGAAGAATATCAAGACGAAGATGTTCTGATGCATCTGTGACTGCTCTGGATCTGTGGTTGAGGCAATGCTGATTTCAGGGGGTACAGCACCTAGAGGTGGAGTACCTGGAACCCCTCTGCATTGGAAGGACAGTCTGCTCTGAGGTTCCAGACTTCTGTCATGCAGCACTGTGGGAGAGGAGGAGGAAAACGTATTCACCATCATAAGGTCCTAGGTCACAGCTGCTGTATAATGTAATTATTTGAACATTTGATCTGTTTAAGGGGTGGCAGGGCTAGGAAACAAACAAACAAACAAACAAAAAAACCAACTCAAGGAAATGGTTGATGGCAAAAGGCAATATCAAGCATCAGTCCCCTCACTGAAAGTTGACTTCTCCAAGAGACTGGGTAGACGGTGTTTTAGAGATGCTCTTTGTCGGGGATGATTAGCTGAGACAAGGTGGTATATGTCATTCTTGTCTAAGATGAGAAAAAGTAAATCCTGCTCTGCTGTTTAGTTGACTTCCTTTTTGCTTGTTCTCATCATTTTGTGACAAATTACATGATGCCAGGCATTTTTCTCAAAGCTCAGTACTTTCAGTCATGTGAAAATACCAGTTTTGTCTTCCCAATAATCCTCTGACCTTTGTGGTTGCAAAGAATAAACAAACAAGATCTCCAAAAGATCACATATATATATAATATATGTGTAGATGATAATAGAACAATTATCTTAATTTTTTATTTTGGACTTGCAGAAGGCTGGTACTGAAATCCTGACAACTGTGTCCATTTGACTTAAATGCTTTTAATGATCAGCCTTCTACCATATATTCAAAGGGTCTGATTTTTTTCCCATTAAGTTAAGGGAAGCTTTGAAAATTAATTCTGTGGATGTTTTTAACTTTAATTAAGATATTTAATATTCCAAAAGTGCATTGTCTAAAAACCTGTTCCTTGAATAGGAAAAAGAGAAGGAGCAGTCTCCTATTTACCTTCTGTTGGTCTGTCCCCATGTAACAGGCATTATCCTTTTTCACAGTTTCAGATTATTTCTTTTTCATCCTTCCCTCTTTATCCCTGTTACTGAATTCATTATTCATTTTCCTGACACATCTACTAAGTGATCTAAGCCCTATTATGTTAGTTTCAAAATATGCTAATCAAAAAGCTACAGTATAAATATTTAAATTTCAGATTTTAGTAAATCTACCTTATCAAAAGTAAAAGGAAAGAAAATGAAGCAACAGAATACATGTATTATGTATACTATTATTATAGGAATATATGAGAAAGACTCCACAGAAAAGCCTCAGGTTTTAATTTATTTTTTTAAAAATAAGGGTCCTGTTGAGAAACATTACTGCAGTGAGTAGGTAGGCAGCCTGTACCTACGCAGTGATGGTAATTAGAGCAGTGCCTCGTTGTTCTGACAGGCAGCACTGCTATTGATCAATCGATCTGATCAGCTGGATTCAACCCAGCCATACTTTCACACAGAACGGTCAATTTCTTTAAAAATATTTAATTGTATTTGCCTTTGGATGACTCTCACCATACTTTTGGTCAATTCAACAAGGACCAGAGCCAGTTCCAATACCCACAAGGCACATGTGAGTGCCTTTCCTTCTTCCCACCTTGTGGGGTGGTTGCAAAGAGGGGGGGATGCATGTCCCCATGCAGGTACCACTGTGCAGGACATGGGTCAGCAGGTGGACGGGCTAAAACCTGACAGGGAGATGGAGACAGCCTTGTCAGAAGGGGAAGAGAAACAAAAGCTTCCTGAAACATCCTCCTAAAGATGTTCTTCTTGGCCTTCATACCTTGATGTGCTCAGCATTTTGCTGGGAGGAAACACCTCTTTCCCAGCCACGTCTGCACACTTTAAGAAGTGCTGGACAGGGGAAAAAAATTTCTGTTGAAAAGATGCAGTCTTTGGTATGTATATTTGTTTGGTTGGTTGATTTTGCCTCCAGAGCTTCCCATAGTTCAATATTCAAATGTCAATTGATTTAACAGTCCATGACCTACAGCATTTTTTTATAGAGTATTTTGTGAGTTGCTCGATTCCTTATGTTTAGCACATCATCAATAAACATAAATTCCCTTGATCTATGGGTGAGAAGAGACTAACTTCTGAACCAGTATTTAATCTCATCTTCTGCTGTCCCCAAGGGTTTGGGGCCATCATGCATTGCCAGTGAAAGGACAGAAAAGAGGAAGAAGAGGCTGTCACATGGCTTGAATATTTGACCTGACACTAAAAGAGAACATTTCTATAGCAAAAGCAGTTCTGTGTCCCTTGTTGTTGACAAAAAGAGGGAAAATGTAGGTATCAGAGAAGTTTCATTTGCATCAGTTTATTTCCTTGAAAGCCTTTAGGGACTACTGTGCACACATTCATAATTGATTAATGGGAGTTTTTAATGTTCTTTTGGTCTGATGTATCTACAAAAGCCTGAAATATGTGAATTCATGCAAGGCCAAATTCTCAGCCTTTTCTAGGATGCTTTAATTTGAAAAGTAGAAACCTCAGCTTCCTGCAGCTGTTTCTGTAAGTCTGTTTCTGTACACAGGCTTATTCTGTTTTAAAAGCCCAAAAGTTACCATTAATCTTTTCCAGGATGCATTCTGTACCCTATACTGTACCTATATCTTCCACTGAATGATTCTTCTATAACATTACAAGATTGTGTGAGAATGAAGAACCGTGTATCTCATGCTGTGTGTTTTTCATATGTGGTGTTATTCTTACATATCTATCTGAAGCTGTAGAAACATTAAAAGGAAATAAAAATCCACTTTGATTTGATTTTCCAGAAATATTTTTACAATCAAGAACTAAATTTTAAAAGCCACTAAGTAATTAGATCAAAGCAGAAACCTGATATGGAGTGCTGGTAACGATATTTTACTTTTTCCAATCATAGTAATTCTTATTGGTATAAATCTTTTCAAGCCACATGAGAGAGCACAGGATCCCACACCCCTACCAACCTGAAATAAAAATATGCACAGTATGAAAAATATCAGCAATCAATAATTCCCAAACTGGCTTCCATCAGCAGCTACCCAAACTTATCATACTGCCCGAGGACAAATTCCTGCTGAAAACATAGTCTGAAACAAGCGATTAAGTGAACTAGTGATGATAATGTGCTTTGAAAGTTAAGCCAGGGGTGATTAAATGTCTGTGGGTAATAAACAGAATTATAAGTATTTAGGAAACAAAGCACAACTCCAAACACAACCAGAGCATAGTACATCATTAGCTGTTGTAAGCAAAAGACATTCATTTGTGGGACAAGATAATAGTTGGATGTGAGAAACTGTCTGTTCCATTAAGTGCTGTTTTCTCCACTCTTTAAAATGCCTCCCTGTAAGCTAAGTGCTGTGTTATAAGCATTTAACATGCTCGATGATACATTTATACATTTCATAATTTATAGCTGCTTCCATGCCCTCAAAAGTCTCTTTGCTGTTTTGAAAGGCTAGCTTAACAAGAAGAGAGTTTGGCTCTTTTAAAAATGAGCTTGCTCCTATGTCACATGGATCATGGTGAAATTTGATGGGGACGGGCCCTCGGGATTTGAACTAGAACATATCAGCTCACATTTTCAGCCATTCACTTGCATCATATTTTCAGACAATAAATGATAATAATTCAAGATTTAAACTTTGATGGCTTCAATTGCTTAGCAACAGATTTAGCCAACTCAGATGGTTTCGACTATGAAATTGAAAGAACTATTGGGATCTGGAAAAAAATGATAGATTAATGTAGCTGATTTAATTCTTCATTTCTTTTGCCTTAATACAGGATAGCAAATTAGGTAAAATCCAGTACAAGCAGTCATTGTAGGCTGAAAAAGCAAAGTGATTTGTCCTTTAGGAAGCTCTTAGCAAACATTTCTATTTTGGAAGATACAGGCAATAGCGCAGAGTTACCAAGAAATAATCGTCAGAGCTTGGTGTAGCTCTGCAGAGCACAAGGTTTGAATTAACAGGTCCTCATTGTTGTCAAACAGATTTCCTGATTAGTGTTAAAAAAAAGTACAAATTTATTTCATGCCACTAGATAGAGTCAGTTGAAGCCTGGGGATTTTTGCTATAAATATTGATACGCCCCCGCAATCGCTGTTCTGACTCATTCGCTTTCTCTTTCCTCTTCCCCTCTTTGGCTTCAGCTTCATGCTAACACTACACTTCTTTCTCAACAAGGGGTAGAGTCACTGTTGCCTTCAGCACCGCTTTAAAAGCCTTCCTTTCAAATCTTTGGAGACAAAGCACCATCTGACCGATCACCTTTTATTTATCCTGTTTGCTTCGGGAGCCATCTGCCTTGGAAGCAAGGCTTGTATTGAGGCAGCACCTTGTGCCGTGGGCCTGGGGAGGAGGTCCTCCCATACCCATGTGGGGTCTGGTTGCCACTGGGCTTGTTGAAATTGTTCCCCTTACCTTTGCTCTTCCTGTTGCTCTGCAGCCTCATGCAAGCGCTGCTGGAAGGGTCAAAGTGGAAAATTTCCATGTGGTACAGTTCGGTTGTTTTTTCCTCTCTTAAAGAAAGAAGTTGCTTCAAAAAGAAAGAGGTTGCTCCAAAAAGAGTCAAAAGCCACAAGAGCTTCCCCTCCAGTGTTGGATCAGGGTGAAGCACTGTGAAAGGCTTGAAATTTTTAAAGGAGGGTGCAGTCACCCTGCTTGTGACTAGAGGATGAGCTGGTTGGAGCATGTGAAGCGTGGAAGAGCCTGACCAGTTCTTTAGATAAATGGGTGCATGGATTTCACAGACCTGTGTTTGGAGGTCTGCAAAACCAATGGCCATTTACTTCTCTTTTCCAACTTTAAGCCTGCAGGTTTTCCATGTGCTTCAGCTAAAATCACAATTACACAGGAGATATGAATTACTGATCTTGGTTTTTCACCTTCCTTCATCTCTGAATCCAGGTTTTCTAAGGTAACTGCTTTTCACTTCAGTGGTTTTTGAACTGAGGTCTTCAACAATTTTCAACCAGAACAATACTATCTCCTTGCATCAATACTTTGTTTAAGTATTAGCATTTTTTGATGGACCTTTTTCAAGGAAAATCCAGATGGACTGTATTGCCTATTTTTTCCCTTTTATTCATTAAGTAACTTTACTGGATGGGACAAACAATGTTCTTCTGTAAATAGGTATTCTGTTTTGTTCATAACTTACTGTGTTCTTCTAGTAGTTTTATTAATTTATCTCTTTTTATATTATTTTCCGTATTTTCCACCCATTTCCTTGCAAACTAAGTAAAATTCAATATTTAAAAATTCCTGTAATCAACATCCTACCCTTCAAAAGAGGGGTCCAAGTCTTGGCTACAGTTTCCAGTTTCAGCATTTTATTGACATTGTCATTAACCCCTTTTTGTGATCCTTCAGATCGCTTGAATGAGTAATCTCTGTTCTAATGACCACTGTCTGGTCTTTAACCAATTTATGTTAGTCACTGCCCCAGGCCTTTTCAATTTATTACCTTGCTCTGCCGTGATTTGAGATGTCATTGTCTGCTCTTGAAATAAAAAAAGAATTTAAAAATAAAGCAAGAACGTCTCCAAAATGAGATGTTAAGGTATGCAAACAGAGCTGACAATTGAATCAACTGTTCACAGGCTTGCAAGCGTGCAAAGATTTCCTCCCAAAATTGTGGCTGCAGAGATGCAATCACTGGTCTGTGGAGGCTGTGCTGGCACAGGCTTGAGAAACTTGTTTTAGTCTTACCTGAACATTTCCCCTTGAAACCTGGTTTCAGATGAATTTATGATAAACTTGCTGCTCTGTGATAAATTACACTCCCGCTCCACGCTAATTGCTTTGTGATTAATTGTCCTGCTGTTGCACCCTCACTCTTCAGTCCTGCATTGAACTGCAGTAACCGCATTTCTACACCTTTCTGGCTCTGGCCTGGCAGAAGCCCACCCCTGACTGATTTGATGGACTTTATCCTGAGCTTCTCTACTGCATTTCACAGTCTCTTCACATTGTTGACTGCACGTTGGTTGATCACCCTTGGGCTGAGCACCCAAAGATGCAGGGTGATGGCATCTGCCCCAGCGTGGCAGTGGTCATCACCTCCTGTGTGGGCATCTCTGCTGGGAAAGCAGGAGACTCTACATCTGCGCTCCCCAAGGGACTTGGGACAAGACAGAGAGGAGGCAGGGAAGGGAGGAAACAAGAGGACATCTGGGCAGGCACCTGCCCTGCTCTTCCCCTTGTTTTCCCTGCTCTTTGGCTATGAGCAGCGATGCCAGTCACAGGAGCTGTCAATCTGGCATCCTCCACTCTCTACAAAAGAAAGTAACTTTCAGAAAGTGACACGGATTGAACATGTAAAATGCTTTTTAATTTTCATGTAAATTCCATCTTTGCTCTCCTGAGTCTGGAGGTGTCCAAAATTTGAGAAGCAGAAAATAGATTCTAAAAGAAACATTAAGCTATTTGCTAGCTTCTCTGTATAAAAAGTACTTAAATGTGCAGTCTTTAAATACCATGCATTTGGTTTTGTACTATTTTTTTAAGCTTTGCCCATGAGTTGTATGTCAATATGTGAAGCTGTCGTTGTTGCCTGAGCACTTTTACCTTTTGTTCCCCAGACTAAGTGTCATCTTTGTAACAGGCAGCTCTATCATTTCCCTGTGTTTGCCAACTGATAAGTTAATTACTGATCCTGGCCCTCAGCACACTGTGTTATGCCACCCAGCTGAGGTTTGAGCAGGAAGATTTGCTGCAATATTGTTTTAAAGTGTTTATTTCTCTGTATTTTAAGAGAACAGGAACTGGGCACTGCAGGACATGAAGAAGAAAATTAATCAATGCCCCTTTTTCATCCAGCCACGCAGCAGTTCAGGTATCGTGAAGTCCTCTCCCTGCCCACCCCCCGCCGTTGCGTTGCTGCAGCAAACCAGGGCCGTTCCTGCAGGGGTGCCTTAGAGGAGAATACAAAAGACCTCAGGAGCTCTCAGCACTTGATTCACTTATTTCTGGTTAAAAAATAATTAATTGCATGGGAGAGCTGAAAGCCACTGTAGAGCAAGGCAGAGCCAGGCAGCAGCACTGTGTGTGCCTGCAGGCAGAGCAGCAAAGACTTGCGAATTATCAGAGGTCCCTCTCAGAAGCCTATTTTCCAGGTTTCCAAAAATGGAGATGAAAATTTGTCATCTCTGAAAGATTTTGTTAAGGATACCCTGCTGTGCACGCACACGATTCGCCTTGGTCTACTGGGAAGCTGAGTTACAAAATGCAGCATCTCTAACCACACTTTGGTTTTGGTCCCATCTTAGAGAAATACTGAAATAGGATTAGTGTTGCCTCCAGTCATCTGAGGATCTGGTTCATACAATGTGATTGTTGAATAATGCCGAGGAGGTGAAACCATTTACATGCGTTCCGAAGACTGAAACGCAGCGATGGAGTATACTAGCTCTTCTGTATTATTATGGGATAGATGAGCTCAGCAAGAAGAGTGTGCAGGCTGGCGTGTGAATTGCTTTGTCACAGGGAAAGCCCCACAGATGTTTCAGTTGACGGGTGTCAACTGATATATGGTGATGTTTTGGAATTTTTCTGTCTGTTCTCCAACCATTGAAATAGGGACTGTGTGTGTTTGTGTGTCTTCTATACAGGAGTTTTCAAGTTGTCTCAGGATGTTTTCAAAAGAAAAGGCAATTCAGTGAATTTTGTCTTTTTCTGCCAGGAGACCACCTCAGATCTGTGGGTTTTTGCTCTCTGCCCACCTTAATGAAATTATTTATGTGACTAGTGCTTGGTTTGTGTCATGCTATAAATAACTCATAATCCTTAACTGATGTATGATATCAGATGGCAAAACACTACTCCTTTTATTACACATTATGGTCATATACTATATATTTCTTACTTGAATGGATTTATAAATATGCAGAAAAGCTTTTCTGGGGAATATCACACCATCCTAATTTTACTTTAGTTGAGCGATGTCCAATCTCTGCTTAAAATTCCCTGTTCTGATGGGTATTCCAGCTGGCAAACTAGAACAGTCACAGTAAATTCATTTCAAAGTGCAAATTAATATTTGCCAAGATGCACTCACTCTCTTCGCAGCGTTCAATCCGCTCTCCCTCAAGCATAACGGGTGGAGAGACTGAAATGGATGAGATACCTATTGCAATTTCACATTAATGTTACCGATGGGAGTTCTAAATGAGAATTGGATCAGGCACTAAATGAATGAATATGTCTCTCTAGTACTTAATTAATCAGTTTATCAGTAATTATGAATACAGCACTTCTGATCTTCAGGAAAAGCTCATCCCCTTCCTAGAAACCACACACACATCTGAATTTAATGTCTGAGAAGTGTACATTTATGAGATGCTCACTAAAATGATGATTTTTTATTTTTCAACTGAAAAGTTTCTTGCTTTGGTCTGTTTTTAGCAAATGGGCTTTTTCATGGAAAGCACACATTGCCACTGGAGAATTTATGCGAAAACAGCCTTTTAATTACCTTTTATCAGAAGTGTTTTGAATATTCTCTAAGCAGTTAAAGAATTTGCACAAGCTGAGTGTCTGCATGAACCCGTGTTGTTTTAAGAGAGCAGGTAGAACCATTTTAATGTAGTGTAGATGTTTTTATTTTTCTTAGAGAATAAATAGAAGTGTTGTGCCCAGATGTTTTGAGATTGTATTAATTTATGGTATTTAGGACTGATTTTTATACTGGTATTTTATCAGACAGATACAGCTTCAGTGGGAGATTTCAAAATCAGTGATATATTTCTGTTTGATTTGGAATGAAATGACTTGTTTTGGGATTTGAAGATAACAACCATAAGGGTTGAACAAGCTTCAGCTGATTTGCTGGATGAAGAAGAGAAAGAATTTCACAGTAAAATGCGTTCAGATCCTGATGCCTCTTAAGTTTTAGGTGCTTAGTTGAGCAACTTGGCAGTTATGAAGCCAATATAATTAATTTTAAGATTTCTGCTTCTTCTGTGGCTTGAGGTTAGTGGGGTATTCTTTAACAATGGCTTTATCTTGGCTGATTTATTCTACACATCTTCTGTGTTGGTCTCTGTTGCAGTGGGACGTAGATCAGGACCGAGACATCCAGGAAGGAGTGGATTACAGGCTACTAGATTAAACTCAGTGGTTGTCATCAGTAAAACTCTCTTTTGTGGATGATTAGTGGGAGAATCAAATGAGACATTTTAGATTCTCCATGTGGATAATCTGAATAACCATAGTAGGAGCTGGCAAACTGACTTTTTTGGTTTGGCATTACTTTTAGCTTTCATTTTTTTCCGTCTTTTCTAACTTTTGTATGTGTTTTTCACTTACAAAGATGGCTGTATTTTCAATATAAAATATGTATTTTCTAAAAAAAGGAAAAACGACTCAAATTTGTTTCATTTGAAAACTGGACTATTAGTTGTTTTTTTTCTAAACCTTCTGTAAAGTCAGCTTGGTTTCAAACTTATCAATTTGGGTAGTTGTAGAATGTATCAAAAATTTTGAATTTAAGGAAGCTAGCAGGCTATATATACATTTTTTGAAGTAAATTTCTCTTTCAATTTCTATCCAAACTGAATTTAAAGTAGACTTGCATTGGGTAGAAATTTTCACATGCCAGTAATCTGCCTTATGGGCTATTCTCCTTCTATAAATATTGAAGTTTACATTGAGTTTATAATGGAGAGCACAAAGCTTTCCGAAGGTGATAATACTGTGCTCTTGAATTACTCAATTCATTTATTGTGTTGAGACATGAGGGTACTGAGGTATTCTGTTACAGCAATCTTACTCAAGCTGAAAANCCCTTCCCTTCCTTTCCCTTCCCTTTCCCTTTCCCTTCCCTTAGGCTGCTAACAACTATTTAATGACTGAGTAGCTTTGAAGTTCTGCTAATATGCCTTCCTTTGGTCCCTTGTAGTAGGTCTTTTCCAGTTCCCTAAGCTTGTTCACTGCCTGGTTGAGCCAACAGTTTTGCAATTTTAATGAGAAAGGAATGGCTATCTAGGCTCCAGCATGAAAATATTTATTTGCATTGTCCATGCAGGCTGGAAGTAAATCCTTTCATTAAAGACCTGAGAAGTCAGAGAAGATACACGGGATGAATGAACTCAATTCATTTATCGGTATATGTATGAATATGCACAGATTCAATGAACTGGTAAAAGCACAGCAAATTTAATTCATGCAGTGAAAATTTAAAACATGGAGGAAAAGTCTACGAAGGCTTCTCTGCCTAAATAATGAAAGTGAGAACAGAGCAGAGATCAACTTAAAAAGCACACATCTGGCCAGATTTCTCTGTGTTAGAAACACCTCCAGAATCACTGTTTACTTGAGAAATAGAATTGTACACTTTTCTTCTCTTTGAATAGTGTTTAAATATTTTTAGAATATTTTAATAGATATATTAAATACAATAATAGAAGAGGAGAAGGACATATAGTTACAGAAATATAGGCTAGTTCTGCCCTCTGATAATACAAGGTTGCATTTAAAAACTAATCAGTAGTTTTGGAACCACCAAACCTGAATGGGCTTTCAGTAGTGAGGGATTCAGCACAATACAAGGTCTGGAGGTCTCTGTAATGGCATGATTCTATGAAGCTAACAATTTACAGTTGAAAAAAGCAATCTACTGTCAGAATGACCAGGCAATTTTAGTAAAGTGTGCCTAATTTATAATTTAATAAATGTTTATGGTTTTAATAAATTTTCTTTCTGTAATGGAAACATAAGGGTCCTCCAGCTCACCAGTTACAGACATGAAATGCCATGAAGTGCATCAAGGTGCTATACATCTGATCTTAATAGAAACCTGTAATCACAGAACCATAGAATGGTTAGAGTTGGAAGGGACCCTAAATATCATTGAGTTCCAAAACCCCTGCCCTGGGCAGGGACACCTCCCACCAGACCAGGTTGCTCAAAGCCCCATCCAGCCTGGCCTTGAACCCCTCCAGGGATGGGGCAGCCACAGCTTCTCTGGGCAACCTGTTCCAGTGCCTCACCTCCCCCAGAGTAAAGAATTTCTTCCTGATATCTAATCTAAATCTATGGTCTTTCAGTTTAAAACCATTGCCTCTCATCCTATTGCTACGTTTCCTGGTAAATAGTCTCTTCCCATTTTTCCTGTAGGACACTTTAGTTACTGGAAGGGCTATAAGATCAGATTTCTCCATATCCCAGGTGACCAGGTCTCTTGTTTCCTTCCAGAGAGTGCCAATGTTTTCCATAGTCTTCCTTTTACCACTGACATACCTGTAGAAGCTTTTCTTGTTGCCCTTGACATCCCTGGCCAGATTTAACTGAATCTGGGCTTTAGCTTTCCTAACCTGATCCCTGGCTGCTTGGGCAATTTCTCTGAATTCCTCCCAGCTTACCTGTCCTTGCTCCCACCCCCTGTAGGCTTCCTTCTTCTATTTTAGTTTGTCCAGGAGCTAACATGGATGGAGAAACTCCTGTCCAGAAGTGGAAGAGCAGATTTGCTCTGAGGCCTCCCTGCAGTGAGGATCTGAGCCAAGGGACAACTGAACATCTGTTTCCAAACATTCATGTACTTCACTCAGAGATAAAGCAATGGGAAATTCTGGCTGCAGGGAATCACCAATCTCTCATTGAGCTAATGACATTGTGATGAGCACCGTACTGAGACTAGAAGAGTCCTTTATGGAGTGTAATCTGGGTATTGCCATCTTTTGGATAGTTCTGCTTTTGGTTGTCTCTTCCATACCTCCCCCTCACCCCCTGTTATTCAGATAATCCATGTTACTCTCTCAGTTCTGTCACTTCTCACTCCCACACACATTTATTTTCCTGCCATTTTGGGCCCAAATCTATTCTTGTGTTGATTATATTGTTCATCATCGTAGTGATTTCCAGATCAACAGAAATTTGACCCGTCGTTCATCACTGCCTGTAAACTTTTCAGCTTCTTTATATCCATTAAAAAATATAAAGCAGATTCTTCGTGTCCAGCCTCATTTCTTGCCTTCGGTGGATATGCTCCATTGACTCAGAAATGCCTTTCTCTGGGGGGTCTGGAAGCCCCCTTGCCCATGCCCCTAGAGCAGAGGCTGAGCCTGTTGGTCTCATGCTCAGCGCTGCGCTCGGGGACACGCCGTGCCTCATGCTTCGTTTTGTTCATTTATTCACATGGAATTAAAAGTACGTTGCATCAAAAATAATGAATAAGTAGGGCAGGGTAGTGAGTTAAAAATAAGCTGTGACACGCTTCAAGCGTTCCTTCATGTCCAGTTACATCTGATTACTGTACTACGTGCAGTGACCACTGTCACAACCATTTCCCTGGCACGGACAGAATCGCTAATACAGCAGCTTCCCCACCGCTGGGCTTCAGGACTGGAACCGCGGAGGAAAATGCAAAGCTGCACTATCCTAACCATAGCACGTGATGAGAAACAATCTCTGTTGGCAAATCCAGCTTTAAAACGCTGTGCTGAAAACATTAGTCCATTATTTAGAAGGAGTGGGTGGAGCAGGCCTATTACCAGTCACTGCTATTACTCTGTTACTGATGCTCTAAAAGTTTTTGAAGACGACAAGTTGAAGTTGTTCAGTTATTAATAGAGATGTTATATTTTATTCATTTCATATGAAAAAAACATAGGGTATGATATAAAAATCCCTGAAGTTGGAGGGAGACGAGTTTTCAGTACATTGAATCATTGAAAAGAAGTCAAGTGAAGTGACATCACGAACCTCGCATTTTATGGATGCTTTTTCTATGCATCTCTTTAAGCAGTCTCCTCCACACCACCTGGCCAACCACAGCAGCCATCCTTTAGGTCCTCTTCTCTCCATGGGGGACTGTTACAAGTGTTCCTGTACCACATTTACCATGCAAAGGGCTTGAGTATGGTCCTGCACCTCTGCCGTGGCACCCAGCTAAAGCAGGTGGCTGTGTGCGACAGAAAGAGCACTGTGTGACTTTATTTACTGTCCTGTGTGTTGCCAAGTTGTACCAAGAGTCTGTCTGGAAAACAGAGGGCTGTGTTTTCGGTCATATGCCTTTTGCCTTTGGTTTAGGGCAAGACTCTGAATGCTCTGATGGTGTTGGGTGGTGGAGGAGGGCACCTGCAGAGCACAGACATTTCCTTCTTCTGTGAGCTGTGGCGTAGGATACGTTGGGTTGTGCTCATGTTGGGGAAGAGTCCTTTTGGGGTGTTCATAAATGCACCCTTGCCCACAAATGTGGGCAACTCGGCTGCGTAGTAACAGAATTGGTTTTACTGGGGGTAAAGTTTGCTCACGACTGACAGGTTTGATGGACCAGATTCTTTCAGCAATAGAACAAATGCTCAGTTTATACTAATGCTCAGAGGCTGTGACAACTGTGGTGCACTTTGGGGTTGACACCTGTTCAGCGCTGGTTAATCCTGAATTTGTTCCATTAAAATACAATCATGCTGTCATTTCAAATGTGGCTGTTTTCTGTACAGACATGCACAGAACTGAAAAAGCTTTTTTATTCCACTCCAGCTGCCTGAAGGAGATAAGTCCTTTCCATATCTCAGTTCCTTGCTTTATATCTACCAGAGGCAGGAATCCGATACACAGATATCACTGAGGCATCACTGTGTTAAAGAGTGGACAGATATAAATATGGGACTATGGACAGATGCATATTTTGCAATTCCCCTTCACAGATTTTATTAAGGTGAGTTTGCAGGATTCCTCCCCTGCCTTTTTTTTTTTTTAACAATCAAAAATGGCTGCATTTGCAGCCCAGCAGAATTTGGCCCAGTTTCTCATTTATTGGTTCCTGAGGGTTAATCCAATACAAACATTTTTCCTAAGTGCTAAAGGCAACTAGTATCTTGCAGGAAGAATAAAATGCGTCATCAGGTAAAATGCTGATACCAAAAATAGCTGCACAGATAAATTGAGCGCTAAGAAATAATGTCTGTTAATCTGTTGGAAAAGTTCTGCTGGTGACATCAATATCCGCATAGAAAAATCCCAGCGTACTATAAACGTTAGCAGTTGCAACCATTTTGAATGCATAAGCAAAAATGCCTCCCATAATATTTAAGTGGGATAAACTTCTGAGGAAACAACAAAGAACATTCTTTAGTTCCTTATTCTTTTCCATTTCACTATTTTGTTTGTCAGCCTTTTGGGTGTAAAATACTTAGTATATTAGTAAATGGCATAGCCTGTAGGACAGTGGTAATAGTCCATTGCAAAGGAAAAGAAGGAATTGCTTCTGACCCAGAGGTTTCTATTTGCTGAAACTATTACTTGTGATCCTGTTTTTTGGTCCCATTGCGTATACTGTGGTTCTTTTGGGCCACAAACAGGAATGGAGATGCTGATGTAGGAATACGATGCTGGTGTTAATGTGCTTTAGTTCACTCAAAAATCACAGTGCGCTTTAGAGACCACTTGAACTGAGTCTCTGCCTTGCCCATGGAAGGTGTGAGATTTACTCCCAGGGAAAAGGCTGTGCAGAAAGAGTAAGTGCTTCTGCTGGGTGAGGTGTGCCATTTACATTTTGTGCCATGGTCACGCTCCAAACCATATTGCCTTCACGTATTAATTTAATACCTGTACGTCAACTCAAAACCATATGTACCAGCAAGGTGAGATGCCAGGATGGAGGTGAACAGTTGAAACTCCCAGTGAGACAAACCTTGAGGACTACTTTAAATAATATTTTCCCCTTTGTTACAGCAAAAATAAAGATCACAGAAAGACTTTTCAAAGTATAAGCAGAAACACCTACTCACAACTGAACATCAATGGCAATCACCTGCTATCTGCGCACACACAATCACAATAGGTCAAAATTAAAGTGGAATAGCCTGTGTAAATTTATCTTCGAATCTGTGTGTTAATATAGAAGTTTTACTATAGCATTTTTCAGAAGTGATAAAGAATGAAAACATAGGAAAGGAAATGCCCAAACCTAGAAAGCTACAGGAGATGCAAGCTTTTAAATTCATGGGGACTTCAGAAAATTAGAATAAACCCCAACCTTTTCAAAAGATCTACTTTAGGTCCTGGATAATTGTTAATGAATGGTTACTGGTGGTGTTTGGCTCCTGTTCTCCCAGACATATGCAGTCTCATGCAAGGAGACATTAAAACTGGTACCATCTGTGGCTGATAGTTTATAAGCCTTAATTAGTCAAAGTTTATCCTTACACTGAACACAACCAGTGTGTTTAACAGACAGTAGGCCCACACATGTCAGCAAGAAGATTTCCTCTAGATACGCCATTATCCATGCCAGAAGTGGTGAGCTTTAAGGAGATGGCTACAAATGACTGCAAAGAGAGACTTTTCCTTTTGATATTCCAAGGGCAAGGTTAACGCAGTCATTTTCATATGCCCCATGGAAGATATCTTCTTTGTAACTTATTAAGAGATAATTGAGCACTTGCATTTGAAACTATTGTAATCCTTCAACTAAAATGGATAGTTGGTGTGAACTCATCTTGATGATGTCTGTCATCTCTAGTACTTTCCCAGGAAGACTCTAAGGTCTAGAAAATCAGATTTTAACTTCCTAGCCTACTGTGAATTGTGATGAAGCTCTGTCTTGGGCTGGGATTTATGCAATCTGATTTTAGCCAGGCTTGACAGCTATTTTAGCATGATTGTCAGCAATTCACCCCATCCTAAGATAAGACAAGACAGACGAATTTTCTGTCTCTCTCCTTGGACTAGCTGACTGGTTTTGATTAAACCTTCTCCTCTCAAGCTTAAGTGAGAGGAATCCTTTGGTGTAGAGGTACTTTGCAACATTCTCTGTTGCTTCCACCCTAACTCTTGTCAGGATTTAACTTCAGGTGTCTGGAATTAAAAAAAACCCGGTAGTCCAATCCTTAACTTCACAGATCCAGTTAATATTTTTTTTTCTTGCATTGGTTCCATCCAGTGCTAGTTTGATGAGTATCAGCAAGGCTTGGCCAGTGGTTTGCTCCATGTAGCTCTGTTGAGAAAAGGAGATAGCAGAGCTTATAGTTTGAAGGCTAATCCTTTTCAAAGCTGAGGGATCATAGCAATGATCCTCATCTAAGAGAGCACGAAAGATCTCACAACTTTGTGCTCCTGACTGATAACTGGAGCTGGGCTGGCTGTAGTTTTGGAGGCAGATGCAAAGCAATTCTTCCAGATGGAAGCCAGAGTGAAGCAGGCAAGGTGCCATCTGGAAAGAGAGGAGCTTTGCTGTGCAGATGCACATTACAAAAATGATAGTAATATAAAATTGTAAAAAACCCCATATCTGATGAATGGGATAGTTCACTGAATGTCTTCTTGCTGACTCCAAAGAGGAAGCGCAGCAGGGTGTAGCCTGGTAATAAAGCTCAGAGTAAGAATCTATTTCTACTCTTCTGAATTTGCTGTTTGTTTTTTGTTTTTTGATTTTTTTTTTCCTGAGACATTATTTATTTTTCAGTATGGGGGTTAGCCAGATTTTGCACCCCTCTGAATGTCATATTTCCAAGAGCTGTTGTAAAAGGTGAGAGCTTTGGGTTGCATTATACCGTTCCATGCTCTCCACTGTATTTTGCCCAGGAACTGAAGTGATGGACAGGAAGCTCCCTGCAGTGAATAGAGGGAATCTCACCATGGAGTTAAAGAACGTGTGTCTTAGAAAAAGTACTTTTCGGTTTGGACATGCTCTCAAGGATCTTATGGAGTCAGAAACAAAGAACGGACAAGGAGAAGAAAGTGAGAGTGCAAGGATGGTCCGGCTGATGAACACGGGAATCCCCAAAACCAGGTCTCTGTGTGTCAAAGTTATCTCCCAGGTTATTTCTATACTGGTATTTACAACTGATCTTAGGGTCAGGCAAAGTTCACGCCAGCGGCTCTTTGTCAGCTCAGCCTGTGGCACTTGTCTGTCCCAAGCTTTGAGGCTGATGAATTGGTTGCCTGACCCTTCCTCTCCGGGGTGTGATGGGAACTCATCTGCACATCATAGCCCTGTAGTTTGCCCTGACAGGCAGATGGCTTGCGATTTATCTTGAAACAGCATCATTTATAGAGTATTAATTCACAGCAATCTGAGGATTACTGGATGTTAATTCGTTACAGACTGAGAAGGATAGCTTTTTGAGGCAGCTCTTGAGTGCAATCCTGTCTGTAGATTCATGAATACATTTATGTTCAAGAGCCATCAAATCTCAGACAGACTGCATCTGCCACATCATTTGTTAAAAACTTTTTGTCATGGGAACAAACACGACAGAAGTCTGTGAGAAGCAAAAATAGCAATGATCCATTTCAGCCACTCTTCAAACACCCTAATGAATTTGAGACCACGCACAGACGGAGTTGGAACTGCTTGTTGGTGTGTCACAGTCCATAAGATCCTAAACTCTAATGAGGACTTGCTTTTAGGACCATTTTTCTTTCAGGTGGCAGACCTCTGCTGTCTGAAAGCCAGCAAAACGGAGTTGCTGAACAGTGCCTGAGACTGTAGAACAACAAACATGTGACACATGTGAGTGTCTTACTATCAAATTCAGTGACTTATTATCAAACTCCAACAGTACACAAATAAAAATCGAAGCTTTCTCATATTGTTCTGCTGTCAGTGGGACAGCACAAGGCAAGTAAAGCTGGAGTAATGGTGTGAGTAGTCAGGAGAAAGCTCTCAAATTGGATTTTGTGTTACAGGAGAGCTGGCAGTATGGATACATAATGAATACACATCTTTCTGACGGCTGTACCAGGGCTTTGGTCTTGCCTTTGTTTTCTGAAGAGAATGCTGACAACACAGAGCTGGCAGCACTTCTTACCTGCTCTCTGGGCTCTCAGGTGTGAAGCCTCAGGAGCTTCAGGCTTTTATCTCCTCTGGGATGGAAAATCCAATGGTTCTCCCATTCTTATCCCAGAAAATTAGACTGGAAACACTGTGCTTGAGGCAATCTTGCCGCAGCTGAGCTTACTGGACTTAAGAGATATAGTTCCATATAATAGTTTTAACCAGTAGTAAATATCCAACTGTAGGAATCTCAACAGAAATTACTTAAGATTCACACTCTGGAGGGATGAGTTTTGCCCATTTAGAAAATCCAATAACATCTACACAAATCCCTGGAAAAATATACAGGCTTTTCTTGCTCAGAGAAAGCTACGCTGAAGGGTCAATAGACTGAGAGCCACTCAGTAGAAGTTCTGAGAACAAGGACTATGATGCATCAAAAGTCAGAATAAGAGTGCTGGGGGAAGAGATTTTTGACTCAAACCTTGATGAATTTTAATGTGAAGATACAATCTAAAATGCTGTTGTTTATTCATACCAAGCAAAATAGCTGCTTGTGTTTTTCATATATGGCCGGAGAAACCTGCTGTTGTTTGAGACTGAATGCACTGCTTCTAGGTAAGCCACTGTAGAGAATGCATACACTAATAAAAAGAAAATTTGACATGAGAAAACACCAACCAGATAGCACTTAGAGCAGTAGGTAATTTGCTCTGAACCCAGTGGTTCCCACTGTGTGATGGTTTCCTGCTCACACAGCGCTGCAGGTAGATGGCAATTCCTGCACCTTGCTGCCTTTCTGCAAGAAAGCTGGACTTTCTTCTGGGTGAGAGCTCCTGCTGAGCCCCTGAAAGGACTGCACAGAGGGCTAAAAGCAGCTGTCCATGTGGCCAGGAGACCAGCTGGCCAGCCATAAGTGTGGGGCTCTGGTTCAGCAGCCAACTGCATCCCCAGTGCCCACATCAACTCAGAGGCAGTGGGAAGGGTGAGTTGGCAGCTGCTCATCAGCAGCATTTTGCCCTGTGGAAGGCCCTGTCCACTGCTGTGGTTTTGTGGGTGATGAGAAGGCAGCTGTTTACCCAAAGACTGTTTATAATCCCAGACATTGCACTCTGAGCAGTGGACTCCAGGGGAAATCGGAGGCACCACTTTGCTGATAAGACTGTGAGGTTTTGTTCAGATTAGACAACAACAACAAAAAATGATACTGGAAAAGGTTAGAGCAAGGAGCTTGGAAGCAAAGCCTTTTTTTAGTGTTGCTCTTAATGGTGTTTCTAGGCTGGAACAAAGAAGATGAGAGCAGCAATTCAAATTTTCAGCTTCTCTACTAAGCAGTATTAATTAGGGTCTAATGTCAATTGACTGCTCTGTGCTTTGAATCAGACTGTTAGTGCTGGACTGACACCTGACAAACGGAAAAAAATGAGCAGCTTTTCAAATCTATTCTTTATATACTGGCAAAGATTAATAAATCAATCAGGGATAAGATGGAAACTGCAATATAGGAGTGAAAGCTGTCACAACACTGGCCAGATGTACATGAGTGATCAAAGAACAAACAAACCATTAAGTGAAACAGTTTCCTTCTGGTACCATTACTTATCTGAAGAATTGAAAAAGTGCAGCCGGTTATTTAATGATTTTAAATTTTTGGTGTATTTATCATTCTGAATGTCCCATTTCCAAATAGGAGCAGTAGTATAAGAAAGCACAGGAAATATCATGCTGGATGAGATCAACAGTCCAGTGCTCTCTATCCGGCAGAGACAGCAGGAGCTGCCATTTAGGAGAAACACATAAAAATGGTCACTTCCTCCAGTCCATTCCCCCCATATCCCTAGCGATTGCAGTTGCTGTAGTTAGGATGTGAGAAGGCAGGTCACTACCTACGTAACTACCTGCCTACCACTCAGACATCTGCTGTGCAGGAATTTGTCTTATCCTTTTGACATCCTGCTAATACTATTAGTGTCCACAGGTGTCTGTGGCAGCCAGTTCAAGTTGTTCATTGCTGTGTAATCACTTTGATTTAGTACTGCAGCTCTGCATTCACTTCATTCACTCTCTTCGTGAATTTTGTCTGCCCCAGATGCCTTCTCTCCAAACTGAAAACACTTCTTTTTTAGCCACTTATAAAACAACTTCTTCTCCTTGACCATTTTAAGTGCCCTTTTTATCTTCTCTGTCTCCACTACTTCTTTCTTGAGGTGTGGACACTGGGATATCCACAGTACTTGGACAGGAGCATGATACACGTTTATATAGCTGTAAAACAATGCTGTCTTGGCTCTCACTGCACAATCCTTATGATTTCTGAGAACCATCACCGACAACTCCGAAGTCTCTTTCCATAGGTGTCAGTGCCTGACCTAAGCTCAGCCTCGTGTAGGCACAGTTTACATTCTCTTCTACATGTATCACCTAAAATTTATCCATCTTAAAGTTCACCTGCACGGTTTGTGCCCACCATTTGGTTTTGTTAGGTCCTCTGAGTCTGCAAAATTTTGGTGCATTTGCCAGCTGTCAGAAAACCCGGCTCAGTTGGAGGAGGCTTCTGGTGCACAGGTTTCCATGAACTTAGCTATAATATATCAGGGACCCAGTGGCAAAATTTTGTATTGGAAACACTGAACTATCTCTGCCTTTGGGAAGAGCAGTCAGACACACTCTAGCTCCCGTTCCTAAAGAGATGGAGCACTGTGCTTTATTTTACACATATCAGAAATCCCAAGGAAAGGTTGCGTACACCTAAATTTAATATCTCAACACCTTCCTAAACCAAAAGCATTGTCTAACAACCTGCTTTGGTTACTCAAGCCCTTGATTCACTCTCATACACACAAATTTTACTGAGTTAATCCAAGAGCTGCAAGGGGCCTTCATCTCAGCAACACGCTGTATAAACTGTCATCTTCAAAGATGGTGACAAGCTGACATCTTTCTAATAAGAGCCTAACACATTAGCACTGCTGCCCCAAGGCAGGCAGAAGAGCTCTTCTGCAAATGCTGCAAATTAAAACCAGCATGTCTTTGTAATATGAGATAGTGATGTGCTGGGAAGGAGGTACCTGGCATTGACAACAGGCAATGAAGATGTTCAGTTCAGTGGGGAAACTGGATGCTGATCAGAAATCTGCCAAGAGCTCTCTATATACAATGAAGCATCTGTATCGAATCTCCACCTTGCCTTTTTCTGTGACACAAATGAAATCTTGGCCACTGGAAAGCTGATTTTTAGCAGTAAAAATAGATTTTATTTAGTTCATAAGGCAGTGGGTGGTGTTTAGCCCAGTCTGTGTTTTGAGAGGCATCAGAAATGATCTGACTGGGAGTTTGTACACAGCTTCAACTTCCATGTTTGTGAACGTCTACTTAAACCAGCATTTTGAGACCCCCAGCTGTGCCTCCCCAGCTCCTTCACAGCGCCTTTCTGTAGCACAGAAAGAAAAAATACCAGAATGTTGATTTTCTCTGCTTTCCCAAAACACCCGTGAATTAATTACTGTGTGTGGGGATGAGATGCAAAACAAAGCATAAAGATAAAACTACTTGCAAATATGTCTGCTGGCTGCTCGAACTGTAGTCGTTCCCTCACCTTGTGATCAATAACATGCGATCAATAACAGCTTATTGACAGTTCATTAAATAATTCCTCCCTGTGGTTTTTTATCTAATTTTTCATTAATAGGCTTACATTATCTTTTATTGCCTTCTGTCTAACCACACGTTTGTTCTGTTACAGCTTGCTTGTTCACAGAACAAGCTGTTCAGAGTAGAAAAATCCATATTCTATCAACAGTCCTTATAATTCCACCAGCTCCCCTTCACAAATCTCTCCAGTGATACTGTGAAAATTACTTTCTGAAAGTTTATATGGCTATTGGGTTTGTAGGCTCTTTCTTAACAAAGAACATGCATAATTTTCTCCTGAAAGATCTTAAAAATATTTGTCGTATCGTGTCAAGCACTTCAAGGTGTGAGCTGGGGCAGAGCCTAAAAAGAGCTACTTGAAGATGATGGAACTGACCTAAAGTCAGGCTGGGATCAAGGAGGAATAAATGTGACTTAAGTTCACTTTTGCTTGCTCGTGTCCTAGACTCCAA
This sequence comes from Nycticryphes semicollaris, assembly GCA_013400055.1. Classification (NCBI taxonomy): domain Eukaryota; kingdom Metazoa; phylum Chordata; class Aves; order Charadriiformes; family Rostratulidae; genus Nycticryphes; species Nycticryphes semicollaris. The sequence continues at coordinate 1,225,085 of VXBJ01001595.1, read as the reverse complement.
CTGAAGACTGGATGAAACCAATCCAAATGATATGCCTGTGTATAAAAAAGAGTGAGAATGAGAAGAGAATGAGTTTTTTACTCCAGTTCCCCTGTTATTTTCATCACTGACTATGGCAGCACATTGGCCATGTCTTAGGCACTTTGTTTTACAGACTCTGTAAACCAAAGAAGTTGGCAGTCACTGAAGAAATCTGTGGAAGGTTGTTTCCCCAAATGAAGAGTAAGAGAAGGAGGTGGAGAGGGAGCTGCTTACTTCCTTCACAGACTTCAGCTTTGCACAACATCTTTTCTGCAGTTGAACCCTTCTTTAAAGATAGCATGGCATGTTCCTGAGCTAATTGGACAACTGAGTCACACGAAATCATTGGAATCACCATAGCGATAACAAATACATCATTTGAAAAAAAAATCAGCTGTTTAAGATGGACCACCAGTGTCCCTTAAATAGATGCTTGCTTAACATTTGGGATTTGGAAATCTCCATGAATAGCAATTCTAATGAAAGAAATGCCAAGTAATACCATCTCCTTGTGTGACTGGCTTTGACATTTCCAAGCATAGCCTCTCTCCTGGGCCATCATTTTGCACCCACACTTGTCTGACAACTTGCTGAAGAAATGCATCCAAACAGACAATGAAATGCCTGGATGATTTATGCAGGAGGGAAGTAAACAAAATATCACTGAGAATAAAACCTTTTCAAATGCAACTATAAAAAGCAGTATCAGACAGTTCCAAGTGCTGGAAAATTGCTTTTCTCACTGCCGCTTGGCTCATTCCAATTCACTCTTTTGGGATAAGATTTTTCTTAATGAGGTTTGACCAGACTTTGACTTAAACATCTGAAGGCTCCACAACAATTGTTGCTAGGCATTTGGTGCTGTTCATCTTTGGACAGTTAGCTCATAGCCACAGCACAGAGAGTGATTTTCTTAGAAATTTGCTGAGAACAAAGACATTCAGTAAACTGGTAGGACAGGGACTGTGAAAGCGTCAAGTTCTCTGTCCTGTTCTATTGCTCAGTTTTCATAAATGATGATTACATTTGCGCATATTACAGCTAGAAATTGTTTTGCCTAAGAAATTCTCCATACTTTAATTTTCACTTGGACTCATAGTCTTAACACCTTTCAAATAAATCATTGGTTCCCAGTGTTAATCTTTTGTGTGCTCTCTCAGTCTGTCTTTTTCCTTCATCCCATGTTACTTCTCTATTAATAATAAAATGCAAGAATAAAATGCAAATAGTGATTTGCCCTGTTTGACCCAGACTGTGTGTCGAGAAGCTATGCACGAAAACTGTGCTGCGCTGTTCAAACAAATAACACATGCAGCTGAGCACACGAGGAATATTGAAGATGATGTGCAAACTGTAAAACAGGTCACCTTCTTCAAGATAAAGTGGATTATTTCAATGCAAGACATAATTAAATGCAAATTCTTTGAACTCTTCCTTTTGTGGTCTAATATATGCTTATTTGGGAAAACAAGATTACTTTTTAGCAATTTTGACTTTCCTGCTTGTGGATATATATGCTCTAAATTCCTTTTAACTCCCAGGGAGCTTATCATTTACAGATCAGGATTTTTCTGTGCGACACAGAATGACATCCTAGTTTGAAGAGATCTGTTTCAAATGAAAAGACTGAAATATGGAGAGTGATGTCTCCCACTTGTGAAATGCAGTTCCTGATGAACGTACTGATTTCTCCATTGTGTGAGAAACTGGTAATACACTATGTAAAACTGTTTGAAATGTTTCAAAGCTGTTTTTTTGCAGAAAATTCTGCCTTTATATAATAGTTTCACCCAGCCAAGGCCAGCAAAGTAATTTAAAATGTAGGCATGTCCAAAATGCTTTTGTGGTGAAATTTTAATTCCTTTTTCTGAAAGTGCCAAATGATCCCAAAATTGGGTTGACAGTTTCCAAAATTTTCAGATCTGTAGGTGCTGACAGAGCAAATATAAGAGTGGGCAGAAACTTTGTTCTTCATGTCACCTTTTTCAGACTTTCTAAAGCAGACTGCTGCCTAAAACCACTAGTCATTAGACAAGCACAGGGTGAAGGATAATGCTCTAGAGAGCTTTCCATCTAGATAGGTAAGACACATGGCACAGAAAAGCAGAGGACAGAGACATTTGAACTAGGCGCGTCTTAAGTAACCAAAACCTTCTCAACTGCTTTTTACTCTGAGGCACCAGAATATCGTAGGTGCCATATTTTAGTTATTTATTACCGTAAGTTTTCCTAGATGCTTATAATCGTGCTTGTGTACCAGCTGAGAGTGGCCCAGGTTTGACAGGACTGAGTTGCTTGTACATATCTCCATTTGAGGTTGAGCAATGGGGCACTTTTCCGTCCTGGGCTCCAAAGGGAGGAGGTCTGGACTTCACGGGGATGTTCAATATTTGTTTTGCCAGCTTCTTTTGAAATATGGTTGTTGGAAGGAGGAGTTGATGGTGACAGCACCCCATCATATTGAGAAAAGGGAATGATGCACGGTCAATCCTCCCTGTGCCCAAAGGGATTGAATCCTGCCCCCAGTTTCCAGGCTCCGGATTACATTGGAAAGGGTGCGCGTGAGAAAGAAAGTCTGTTTTCTACCTGCAGTGGAAACAGGGGAAACCTGGGAAGCTGCACTGCATGTGTGAAGAGTTTAAGACTCAGAGCAATGCTCTGCCTGGTGGCCAGGGCTTTTCCCTGAGAAAGGTTGTCCTAAATTTTGTATGAATCTGCAGGTAGGAGGAGGAATTCCTGCCAGTGGAGGAGGGATTGAGTGTACTACCCACCTCCTTTGGTGATGCTTCTAGCCACTGGTATTGTGTAAGGCAGGGTTACTCTCACCTTCTCATCCTCCAGTGACTGTATTTCAGTCAGTCATTCCTGCCAGTCCTGTGAAAGGAAGAAAATTACCTCAGCTTAATCCCTGTTTCCTGAATTTCTCTATCGACGGCCCTCAGCTGATGCTGGCTGCTTGGTTTAGAACCATGGATTCCCTATAATGTATGTAGGGACTTTATGTGCCTATTAACTCGTAGGCTGCCTAACATTTTGTAGCAAAACATATACATTTATTTACTGGATCTGGCCTAAAAAGGTTTCCAAGATCATACTATGTATCAGCACAGGGAACAGGACAAAAAAATTTATTGAAAACAGATCGCAATTAGTAATCAGATAAAACTAGCTAAAAGCTTGCAGGAATGCTGTGAACGTAGAAAAGCACCTGTTTGTCTTTATTCCTCTCCATCCTCTCCCTCAGCAAAATCCCTGCTTTGTCTGTACAGGGGGAGAATAGGCAAGAGCAGTGCGGTGTTGGTCCTCCCAGTCTTTGCCATGGAGAAGTCAGCAGGTTTTCAGACGCGGGAGTAATGCATCCTCATGATGTCTTCTGACTCCAGGCTGGAAAGGAACCATCTGTTTGTTATACCACACACTGAGCCTGTGCTGTTGGCAATCTTCTGGGCTCTGATGAAACCAGCTAAACTTTGCTCTGGGGACTGCATACAGTGGGGCATGAGGCTAATTCTTGTGTTGGAAGCTGGTGAAAACAGGTCCAGAGAAGATAGGCGAAACAAATATGCATTGAAAACAGGCCTACTGCTGCATGGAAACTAAGTGAGTAGCTTGAGGAGTAGCACAGGGGGAAAGAAATGATATTCTGTGGTATTCACAGCGCATGGAGGCTCTAGGGAGGAAGCATGGTGAGAAGATGCTAAGTGAGAGCATGCACTGTGCAGAAGAGTTGGGAGGAGGAAGGGAGATGCAGCTCCAGAACATGGTGGGCGGGAAAGTTGATCCCAGCAGAGTGAGGACAGGCAAATTAATCTCAAGAGATGGTCACAGCAGCAGTGACAAACCTTAATTTCACAAGATGTTGCTTGTTTCTGTGTGCATGTGCATATGTAAATAACAACATTGCAATTTCAATCAAAAACCCCACAACCTATCTTCAGATGAGAGAAGTTGCAGAAATGGGGGTGGAAATGTCATCTGCACTGAGTGTTGAGACTTCAGATTCACTGACAGGTGATTCCTTATACCTGCGAGTACTACAAGCACTTAGCCTGTTCGCATTCTGCTCTGGCTTCTTATCTATTTTTTTTGTTCCCTGATGGACTACTCTATGTAGTCAATCATGGCATATACTGTGACACTAATAGCTAACCACCGAGTGCTCTGCAGCAGAGAAACAGGGGCCTGTGGTATTTCAGTTAACTAAAACTGGCATTGCATTAATGCCAAAATGAAAATGCTGAAAATAGACCCTCTTTACTGACAAATTCTCATTTAACAGAATCACTAATCACTCTTCAAGAAGGTGCTAGTGCTAAAAGCTTTGAGGGTAAAATTGTAGGAAGAAGAGATCAGAAAACAAGATGTTGTCCTCTATATAGAGCAAGCCTATCAGGGAGGTACAGAGAGTCCTGGGGTCTTTCGGTCATGCTCCAATTTGTTAGATGCAAAAGACTTCTGGTTGAGATGTCACACTCATTAACCCAATGCTATGCACAAGCAAATACATTCTGACTTAGATAAGCTTAAAAAGCCATCCCAGCAGGGCATATGAGGAGACTAGCACTGGTTGTGCCTGAGTTAGGTTAGGAAAGTAAGCCTTTATACACACATGCATATGCACACACACATATGCGTATGTAACTCATACATAATATGTATAAATATAAAATGCAATTTATTATTTCCAAATACATTTTAAAAACAGAAAAGTAAATATTTGAATATGTTTCCTGAAATTTGATGGCCAATGGATGGTCAATGGCTCATAGCAGCAGTGGATCAAGCTTTTGAAGGCAGTAGGAATCTGGTGATGTGGGAAGCCATCACCCTCCCTACCAGCTTGTCCGGGGACACAACTTCAGCAGCAGTGCTGTACAGCTGCAGCACTAGAGATGATCTGCACCTGGACAAATCCAAATGATCACGGAGGAGCTGGGTCTGCTTGCATCTGCCCATATAGACATGCCAATAGATGGCAGACACATGCTATTGGCAAGGTCCAATGCCAATATTCACATATGGCACTACACATAAGTGTCACTGGAGGGAGGATCGGTGTAAATCTTTATGATGGGAATGCTTTGATTTGTGCCTTGCTGCACAGCAAAGTGCACAGAGGAAAGTTTGGAGGCACAGAGCCCCAGACTTAGGAATGAAGGCAACAAGAAGAACATCAGATGTATGAGCTACATGGCGGGGGGTGAGATGGGCTCTCATGACAGCTATGGAGGGGAAATAGTAAGTGGCATAATCATATCTGATTTAAAGGGTGACAGAGAAGTCCAGACTGCAAAGGGGCTTCAAGCAGATTAGTGGACATCGTTTGTGAATCTGACTAGACAACAGCTGAAATAAGATGGCAAAGAGATGTTCCAACGGCAATGTGTTTTGGAAAGCTGACCTAAAAATCAAGGGTCTTCCAAGAAACTCTCAGATGTTGGGTGTATCCAATGCATTGTAGGTCTGTGCATTTCTCTAGTTCAACTAAGGAATTCAGACTTTGACATTTTGTTAATGACCACTTTTGTTAAAAAGGTTTCTTTTGGAATATGGGTAGTCTTCAAGTAACAGCACTGAAAGTGGTGCTCCTAATTAGGGTGATCACACAGTTATAACAATTTAATTCAAGTTTTGAATGATATTATAACTGAGATAACATTTTAATAAATAGCAAGACAGGCCTGGAGAGCAGCCTTATCTATTAAGTACCTGCTTGTGTGGTGAATTCAAGGAACATCTCATCTGGCTTTAATACAGACATATAAAAAGAAAACTGTGTTTCTGAAGATCTTAAGAAACATTGAAGGTCAGAAGAAAAGTTGAGTAAACAGATACTCTTTTAAAATCATCTTCTGATCTTGTTCAAATGCTGTGCTTTTTTCTTCTGAATCTTTATTTAAAATTAACTTCACAATAATAAAGATCATAGAGAACAGAAATACTAACATGTAAGGTGCAAGGCATCAGATTTTTAATTAACCACCTGTATGTTTATTTTGCTAAAGATTACAGACTGTCTCATGAACACAGATCCATGAGGAAATCAAGAGATAGAGTACTTGTGCTGTGAATTAACAGAGAATCTGAGCTCTGTTTTGAGCTCTGCTATTGAGCTGCTGCTTGATCTTGGACAAGTCATGGCACCTTTCTCCGCCACTGTTGGGTGTTGTTTTTTTCTCCTATTCTTCTGTCTCATCTGGCTATGCTGAATATTCCTCTGAACAGTTTTTCTTGGTGTGAATGGCCAATACTGAGCAGCGTGAAGCTCTGGTCAGGGCTCCTGTGCTAAAAATAGTGCCTAACTCCTTAAAGTCCGAGGAACTCTGAGGGCAGCTTCAGGCCAGAACTGGATGCAGTGCAGAGGGATGCTTGCTTGGGAAGGTGCTGCCCGGGGGGCTCAGTATTCCTGGCGCAAGTCTCCGTTGCAGGGACAGAGGCAATGCACATGAGCATGTAATTGTCAAACAGGGAATTTCATCCTTGCCAGTGGCAAGGGAACACAAAGCAAAATAAAGTGCTCAAACAGTTGATTTCAGCACAAACATCTTGATTAAAATTCTTCTGCAAAATCAAAGGCTTGTGGTCTCTAATGAGGGCAGATTTAATTGCACAAATGCACCTCAACCTCAGAGCAATCGCCTGCACTGCCAAAGGGGGTCAATGCAGCCTGTGGTGAGACACCATCCCAGCATACCTGCAGGAGAGCTGTGTTTTTCACCCCAAAGGCAGTGGAGGCACAGCGAGACAGTTACAGGCCTGCACACTCAGTCAGGACAGAGCTGTCTGATGAATCACCACCCACCGGCTGACCCCAGAGTTGTGAACACACCCAAAGCCCATGGTAAATGGGAGGCATTTTGACTTTGTTAAGCAATAAAAGATGGATGAACTTAGGTCGGGTTGCTGTATCTGTGGGATAACAGCTTGCATGTAAATGACTCCCATGACTGAGCCCACCTGCAGTGATTTGCTAAACTAATGAAACTTGAGTCTGCCTGGATGTCAAATACTGCTTGTATGCGCAAATCTGGGGCTAGATTTATGAAGCCAGGTGCCACAACTTCATATTTGCAACAGTTAAATAATCTACCCTTTTTCTAAGGAATGCTAAGGCTCTAGCTGTGACCTGCAGTTTTACCTCCAAACCAAACGCTAGGTGAAGCTGCAGTGGGAGCAGCTAAGTATTCGGTGTTTTGCCAATATTCTTTATAAATCCACTGGATTGAACTGTGCTGTATATTATCCTAAAATTCAGGTGCTCAAAGATAGCACTAGTTTTAACATAGCCTTCCTTTTCAAATATATCACTCTAACTCAAATACATGCTTCAGGAAATTGAATCTTGGAAGCCATAGGACTGTGGGGCTTAAAAGTCAATAAAGTGCACTGAAGATCCCTCTTAAAAGAACATTTGTTTTTCAGTCTGGATTCCTGTCTTCTATTGCACTTCAGAAATTTTTAACGTAGTTCACACAGTTATATCTCTATTGAGCATTAAAGTTATAAAATAATTTTGAAAAACCCCAATGTGATTGGATCCCCAGGACTGCAGTCTCTGTGCTTATATTAGCAGGGATATTTTATTTTGGGGAAATGCTTGAAATTTTTCCTCCTAGTTTGGAGACACAGACTTGCAGAGCTGAGCCACGTTTTATGTTATTGCCATTGGTAATAATAAAGGTTGGATTATTCTCCTGGCTTCTGAGGAAAACATTATTACTGGGCAGCTGTCACAGAGAGACAGTTTACATTCAATTTGATAGATTATGCAATTGTCCTGGTTCTGACATAACTGCAGCATCTTCTCAGCAATGGTAAAAACACAGCTGCAGGAAAGGCACTGGGGAGGCAAGGAAATCACTTCTTCAAGGGGAAAAATGAAATCTGGTTCAAACCTCAGACTGTATTTTGTTGCACTGTTGGCCTTATAGCTTATCCTCCTGTTTCTTCATTGCTGGAATTTATTAATGACCTCCAAAGCTAGCATTGCTGAGATGGTGAACAGATGAAGAGGGAAAACTTCATAGATGAAATGGAGCTGCACGAGTTAGTAAACCTGCAGCAAAGCCTAAGAAGCCCAGACCTTATCCCAAAAGGACACCACAAATGGTATCCCTAACTGGTTATATCCTCCCTAGGCCAGCAAGAACACAGAGAAGAGCTAAGATTTCCTTGACCTAAAGAATAAAAGTGAAAGAAGCAAGGGATCTAAAGTGGGAAGGTGGAAGATGAAAAAAGATTACTCTGTACCGTGTATGCAAGACTGTGGTTTTTCTCTCTTGCTACTTTCAGATAAAAAATATAGGATGGTAACGGTCACCTTTAATCACAAAACCAGTTTATTTTCAAGAAGGGTGGTGTGGCTTAATACAGTAAGTAATGCTTTCCACAGGGCAAAACAGGATTGAGTTGCAGAAGGTGTTTTACATCCTCTGATACAAAGTTGTCACGAATTACCCAGCAACTGTGACCGTTGAACAGCCAGAGCTGTTGCAGACACTTAAGCATGCTTCCAGCTGCAAGTGTAGAGCTCATTTCTTCACTAACTGCTGTTTTGCTGTCTTACAAGCTTTGCCTTTTTTAATTCAGCCCTCAATCAGAAAGACACTGTAGGGAGACAGCAGGAAAGTCCAGGAAAGAGACTTCTGTGCTCTGAGAGGGCTGGAGAGCTCATCATACTGGAGAGCTCGTCATACTGGGTGTTGCCAGGGGGAGCAGCTGAGAAGGCCTGGGCAGGCCCTGAGCAACAGACGGAGACCCAACAGCAGCCTAACGGCCACCAGCAGTCACTTGCTGAGGCCACCAGCTCCATGTGGGCACGTTCCACAGCAGAGCGGAGGTTGATGGGGCACAGAGGGGTTTCCTAAATTGAGGAAAAGCCAGAGATAGGGAGTCGCCAGGAGCCGGCAGCTATCTCAGGGTGGCTGAGGAGACTTGGGAGGGGCCACAGGCAATGATGGGAGAGTTAAAAGTCCGTAAAACATTCTGTGGAAAGGGCTATTTATTTAAGCTCAAACTATGTTACAAAAGAGGGTGCAGAACCTGGGTTTTGGAGCAGATTTGCTGGAGGAGACAGTTCACGGCCTTGTGCACCTCTCCACCTGCATTCCGCTGGGCTAAATGGGACTGAAACAGAGGAATCCATGGGGTGTCCTTAGTCAAGCCTCAGGAAGGAGCCAGTGTCATCTAGCGGCACCCCCAAAACCATCTCAATCTTGAAGGTTTTCTCTCCGTTCCTTATCTTGAGCTTGCAGGAGCCTGCAGCAGGCAGCAGTTCCAGCTGGCAGTAGTATGACACAGGCAAAAGCTCCCATGCGTCTCTCAGCAAGAGGTGGAACCACTCGGTGGTTTTTTCAATGTCTAAATATGAGTTGGTGCAAAGGGTGTTGAGGAGGCTGGGTCCCTGATTTTCCAGCTCATCTTCGCTGTGGTGGAGGAAGCATAGTACGTCCTCCACCAGCATCTCTCTCATGCACATGCACTGTAGCTGCACATGGAGGCGGGAGGTGCTGGTCAGTGTCCCCTTCATGGTGGCTTGTTGCAAGCAGAAGACATGCCCAGGGGGAGGCTGTATGGGCACGAGAAAGCGGTAGAGGATATTGTCCTCCCAGGCACTTGACATGTCATAGAAGCAGCCCACCCCAGTGGGAGGTTGCAGCCGTAGGTTGAAGTCATTTCTGGAAACTCTCTGACAGGCAGTAAGAAGCTCCTCTGCCAGTTCTTCCGCAACCTTGCATATCTTAGACATGTACAACACTGGCCACTGGATCTTATGTGCCACACATTTGCCCAGACCCCATGGGGCACCAGGGTTGTCGTCATCATCGTCGTCGTAACTGTCGTCGTCATCATCATCATCATCGTCCTCCTCCTCCTCTTCCTCCTCGTGACTTCCAGGGCTGCCCTGCATGCAGGTGCTGCCCCAAATACAGCTTTTTCTGGTCCTCCAGCAGAGGCACAGGAGCAGGAGCAGAGCTCCTACGCCAAGAAATGAAGCCCAAACGAACCACTGTTGGAAGGTGGGCCAGAGCAGGACTTTGCCGGCCTCTCCATTCTGATCCTGGGCCTGCTCTGGATCCAGACGCAGCTGACTCATCTTCCAGCTCAGCTGCTGTGTGAGGTGCTGGACGAGCCTGTTCATGGCCACGTGCAGCTCTTCGTCTGTCTGCAGTGAGCTCTGGAACGATTCCCAGCACAGCTAGGGCGAGGGAGATAATGGCAACTATGACCTGCAGCAGAGAGAAAGGGTCTCAGTGGGTCTGGCAGGAGGGAGCTGGTTGTTTGGGGCGTGGGGTGGGAGCTGCAGGGACTTGGGGAAAGGCAGGATGGGAGACCAGAGAGCTGTGAGGCACCCATCCATAGCAGTGGCAGCGTGCCCTGCCCAAGGTGCTCCCCTGGAGTGGCTGAACCCTCCCTCTCTCCAGAGTGAGCACCCACCCCAGGACATGGTGCTCCCTGTCTGGCCCTCACCCTTGTCCAGCTCAGTCTCCCGCCGGAGTGTGTACTCACCGCTGGCCTGAGCCGCACTGCCAGAGCCCTGCCCTCTGCCGCCTTTTGACTGTCCCAGACATTGTGACACCTCCTTTGTGATGTCAGAAGCATCAGAGCCACATCACCGTTGCCGAGTGACCCAACAAATGAAGGCACCTCACTGGACCTGTTGTTTGCGCACAGAGAAGAACTGGTGGGTGATGTGGTGATTGGAGGCCACCTTTGGCATAGCAGTCATGAATATAGAAAGTTGTCAATTCTTGGAGAATTAAGGTGTCTTTTTTCCAGAACTGTGCCCTTGGACAGTACTTCAGGGCAGATGTTGGCCTGTTTATGGGCCTGGTTCTGAGACTGCCTTGAGAGGCAGGGCTGAAGGACAAAGGAGCCCTGGAAGGCTGGACGTTCTTCAAAAAGAAATCTTCAAGGAGCAGTCCAACACTCTGTGTGGAAAGACAAGCTGGCAGGGAAGAAGACCTGCCTGGCTGAACAGAGAGCTCTTGCTAGCACTCAGAAAAAAATAATGAAGAGTTTCTGACCTTTGGTAGAGAAGGTGTAGGTAACTCAGGAGGACTCCAAAGATGATGTGAAGTTCTGCAGGGAGAAAATTAGAAATGCCAAAGCCCAGCTGGAACTTCTTTCTTTTGCTCAGTCTTTAACAGTAAGATCAATTTTCTTGGGCTACCCAGCCCCCTGAGCTGTAAGACAGGGAGCAGAATGAAGCCTCCATAACTCACTGGGAAGTAGTTAGCAACCTGCTGCACCACTTAGACACACACAACTCTCTGAGACTGGACGAGACCCACCCAAGCTCCCTGCCAGGCCCTTGCCATTGTCCAGCTCAGCTTGAAGCAGCTGTGATTGGAATTCAGTCACAGCTCTTACAAACCCAGGACAGATCCAAGGAGAAGCTAACATTACTTCACAAGGAATAGGATGGTACAGAACAAAGAGTTTGCAGCACAGAAGTAACTGCTTTGTTAATATAGAAATTTATCACTTCTGGGGAGGAGGATGAAAAATGTGATTTTGAACCACATTTGATAATTTTACTTAGAAGACCTCTTGCAGGAAATTTTATTTTATGTAAAACTAGTTGCTTAGCTTGAGCTTTATTAATGATAAAAATTATTTCGCCGCAGAACCTAACTAACTAACTCTCTTGTTGACCATTCTTCATAAAAACTGCCATATTCCTATACCAACATTTCAAAAACTATAGTGCTTTGCAGCTTAAACTGTGAACTGGAATGGAATCTATGGAGAAAGTGAACGAAGCAATTAAGAGATAAGGGCAATGTTGTTTCTGTCTGGCATCTCTCTCTAGGGGATCATGAATCATTAAGGTCTTCATGTCCACAGAGATATCAGAGAGATTGTGAGAAATGGTGAATATAAAAGAAATCACAGATCAGTAAACAGCAAAAGAATATCACACTGTCAAATCAAAGTCTCTGACCCCTCATGCTAGCAAAGGAGACCAGGCTTCAAACTGTACTTACACCACTGTAAAGCAATGTTACTTATGAAAACTTCAACGGCTAAATGCCTACTGTATTAATGTTCTCAGTGATTTTTTAGTAATTGCTTTGGACTGGATTTGGACATGAAGATTATTTACCTTTCATCCAACGTTCATCTTCTCAGGAAACCTGAGTCTGCAGTATGTGCTGGTTTGGGTCCAAATTGTCCTCCAGAAGATAACTGAGTTCAACCTTTTATTCAACGGAGAGGGCCATGTTTCAAGAAAAGTTTCACACCCTGATACTATGGTCTTGGATTTATCCTGTTTTTCATCGACTAAGATCTGAGTCTAACTACTCAGGACAGAGGCTAAAAAATCCCGTGCCAGGATCACTTCTATGGAGTTGACTACATTGATTCAACTTCAGTCCAGCAAGAGTGAATTATTCTCCATGTGTTTCTTCATGAGAGAAGATGACTCCTTTATTCACTTGGAGTCCCTGTCTTCTTCATCTGTGGATGCAGTACTCATCATGGAGACCTGCTAAAAAATGAGGTCCTCCATGTGGGAAAACCATATTCTGGGAGATGACCAGACAGTTAAGCAGCTTGTGTGTTGGCTTTAAATGTTGCCAGTGAAGCAGAATAATCAGCACAAAGAAATGAAAGACATTTTTCTTCTTAAAAAAGCTGACTGCACGAGAGAAATTTGTTGCAAATATCAAACCCAGGTTTTGTTTGAGTACGCAGTTTTTTGCGCAATATATTTCAACCTTCATACAGTCATGTGATAGCAGGGAAGTTCTGTCCTTATTTGGTGCCCTCTATATAATATCTTGTCCCACAGATCTGCCCATGAACTTTCTATCTGATTTATAGCAACCCTTGATTGCTCCATTTCCTGAACTGAAGCATGTTCATTTACCATAAAGCTTTAACGCTACTGGGGTGTACTTGCAACACGGATAAAGACCTAGATGAAGACTGAAGTGTAATATGAGAAAGACTCCATAAGCAAATTTCAAATAAATAGTCTTTTTATGTACACACTGGATCTCCTTCCTGCTCAGACTACTGTATATCAAGAGCAGCTTCACTGACAGCAGTGGAACAACTACTGCAAGAAGAGCTTAATTGGGAGAAAAAGAATGTGTTGATGACTTTCTACTGCAGGTAGTTTTTACTGTGAAGTGTGACTGAAACAAAGAAGAATCACTGCTTTCCACCTTCTGTTCTTCCTGAAAATGATGAAGCGCAACATATAACAGGAGTGAGATAAAATCACTCTGTCCAAACAACTGACGTCCATTTGAAAATGGAATAGCATTTGTTGTGTTTTATAGTATCCCCGATAAGACAAATAAAAAGATATAGACTGCAGAAATATAACCTGTATTATGTAAAAGAACCAAGAGATTAAAGGCTGACTGAGACCTCGTTTGCTTAAGATTAAAATTAATGACTCTCATAGATATCAGTGGCCTTAAACTGCATTTACAAGGGCAGAGAGGAATATTAGGTCATAAAGTCTGAGGTCTGACACCATGTTAAAGAGAAAAACTAAAGGCTCTTCAGTATTCTGCAACAGGTTAGTCTTTCCATTTGATCTTGACAAGTTACTCAATTACTTGGTGCCTCAATTTTCCTGGTAGTAAACTGGACATAATACTGTGAGTGTCACAGTGCCACTGACAATCTCAATACTTGTGAAATGATCTAAGCATTTAAATGATAGGCACAGACAACAGATTTTTAATTGACATTCTCTTCATGCAACATCAAGATACCAAATTTTTCCCTCCATGTGCTATTTACGTAGAAGTATTTAAAAATCTTTTCCCACACTTAAGATTAGAGCATTTATTGCTTCCTGAAGGGCTCCACTATTTCCAGTCACCAACTAAAATTACATTGAATTGTTCGCTGGCATTTCCAGTCTAACTAGTGAAAATCAATTGTTGAATTTAGCTACAACATGGTCAGTAAATAGACATTCTGATCCAATTTCAAGGTCAGTGCACATCAAGCTTAATTAAAATGGTGTGGTATGTTACCCGTTGTTATTGAGCCGTCTAAAATATTCAAGAGGACTCCGAGTACTCCAGCATGCACTGGATCTATAGGAAAGAAAAAAAGAAAGACACTTATTTAGACTTTCAGATCCACAAGGAAAGACTACCAGGACCTAGAGATCTCTTACGACTGCTACCATTTCTATTATTCATAAATTATTAGAATTAGTTTACCAAGGGAGTTTCTTGAGTGGGTTAAACTGGGTAAAAAAGTCACTGTCACTGAGGGAAGGGTCTGCTTTTCTCCAGCACCTGGCCTGCTGTTCCCTCCAACGCATTGCCTCCTGCAAGTGTGAGACTGTGTGCTGAGCCTTATGGGGAACCTGGCCCAAGCTAAACCAAAATGAGAACATAATTCCTACGCTTTGACTTCACGTTGAGTGTATAATTGCTTGAATTTTCTTTAAAATATCAAGATTAATTTTCATCTTTTGCACATTTTTAAGCCATGAAAAATCATTAAATTCTGTAAAAAATACTTACTTTCATTGGTAGAACAGAGACCAGCACCTTCAGCCACTGTGTAATTGAATTACAGGAGAACTAATAATTTTTTTTTTAGATATTCTATAAAATGACCTCCTGAAGCACATGAAAAAGAAAGTGCCAGGAAGGTATAAATTAAGGTGAAAGACACAGTGGGAGTCAATTCTCTTCTTCCGCCTCCCTAGTTACACCCACTGAATGCAATACTAATATGAGTCTCACTGCTTTCCCCTTGCTCCCACTGCCTTCGGTGAGATCTGAGTTTGGCCTATTATCTGACTCACTTGTATTGGATGTGATATGACATCATTTAAGTAATTGTTTGGCCCAATGGGACTCACTTTTTCCACCCACTGGCTTTGTATGCAAGGGCAGAATTAAATGCATTGCATTGACTTTCCCCTGTATCAGCATGTCAAAAAACATTCAGGGGGCAACATTTTTCCTTTTCTTAATTAATAAGAATATGAGCAACTCTTCCTTTGTGAAATAGTCATTGAAAATTTGCTTATAAATATTCATAAGTGTTAACAAATAAATTTCATCCTTACGTACAACAGTGACAGTTAAGGAGATGAGAACACACACACACACAGGCATGCACAGAGCTATGTTGTATTACAAACTACTGCTATTATGACATGATCCAAATAAGATTTATTTCGGAAGTCTTGAACACAGATCATGCCAGTAAGTTGTCTCCTTTAGACACATCAGTGGTTGTTTGTGGAACAATAGCACTACCATGTTTTAATAACTGAACTACTCCCAGTGTAAGCCCTTGAACAGTGTTTATTTCCTTCGTGCTTATGCAGCGATGCATCACACATTCTTAACAGCAGACGAAATGCTTGTAATGTCATTCCTACTGCTGGAAATCAGAGCATTTATGGCTGTTGTAGATTCAAAATTGTCTCCATTTTCCACAGCATATTAGTGCTATAACAGACCTTCACTGGAAAAAAAAAAGTTTTTATTTTAAATGGTAGCTACATGAGATGCTAACTGAAACTATGAATAGTTCAGATTATTTTCCTTGCTCTCTTACCTAAAATAGAGCTAGATAGATGATGACAGTTCATTCTGAGGCTCTCTCACGGCTGATTTCACTAAATCCAGCCCCAGTTTGCTGCCCTGTATTTAGGGGATTCACTCAGGTCCTCAGTCTGGCCAGCAGCTCCCCTGCCTCTCTTGCATCAGATTTAGACATTCTCCTCTTTCTACCTTTGTATGTCTTCAAACAGTTCCTAACATGACCCTGAGGTGAGTTATTCCTTTGACAAAATCTCTGTGTTTCACACAGCTGGATGGTTCATCAGCCCCGAATTCCTGGTGGCCAGCACAGGGGTGGGGAGTCCTCCCATTGCTCTTTCTGCTTGTGCTGCTCAGTCAGGGAATCGAAGCAAGGATGAGCTCCTCGTGCCCCAGCTTCTCTGTCTTGAAAATGGATATATAACCTTTTGTATCTCATTGGGTGAGTAATCTGAGATTTCAAAGGATACACAAAGGTGTCAGATACCCATGTGCTGCTGATGCTTAGAGGATGCTGTGAATCAGTCCTGGTCCTTACAAACATCTTTCGGATGAAGGCTGTTACAGGTGCCCTTGCTTTTTCCTTTTTTCTTTTCCAGCACTTTCTAAAGTGCTTTTGAGCTGCAGAGCCAGAGCAATTGAGGGATTTAAATGACTGCATTTTAAAAAGAACAGAGAAATGTGGTCCCAGGCCTGGCCTAAGTGAGAAGTTGTTTGTCCTGCGCTTCATCTCATAAAGCCAAATCTGGGATTCTGTGTAACATTTCCATTTACAAAATGAGATGACACACTGCTGTGGAGAGAGTACAGGATGAAGAACCTGCATCCCCTGTTAAGGAGAGCTTTTTCTGTGAGCTCATAGACACTCAGGAGGCTTGGTGGGGATGCAAGATCTGACTTCTGAGGGGAAGAGTGTCTATAGTTGTTCAACGAAGCATTAACTCAATGTGATGAACAAGGCAGAAAGGGGAAGGCACGCTGAAGTGAAGCGAGGATCACTCACTAGCGGTTTTGAAAGGGAATGTATTCACAGGGGAGTAATTAATCTTCCTTAGTTAGGATTTTCACAGAAAGCTCATAGGAGGGCTGTGAGCAGAGGTAACAGGAAGGAGCAGTTCAGAGGGACTTTGTGCATTGGCTGGTTTTATTTCATCATTCATCTTCACCAGGGAGCAAGAAGAAATGTCTGGATTTTAACCTTACAAGCTACTGTTAAGAAGCACACCACAGGTTGTCAGGCATCTACATGAGCAGTCCTGATGGCATCCATGTGTAAGTAAGGAACCACCAATCACCACAGCTTTGCTGTGGGTTTTATTATCTCGACAGATTAATTTTTAGTGTCTGCCAAATGAATCATCAGGTAAAGCTGTGGCAATTGCCTACCTTAGCAGGCAGTTAATTCCCACCTTTGGCTTTCTGACATTCACTGTAGGGTCATTTCTGGGCTAGAGAGGAATGCCACCTTTGCTGCCACCATTGCTGCAAGCACTACCCACCAGACACACAGCTGGAAATCAGGATGGCAAAGAGCTTGCCACTACAGAAAGTCTGAAATTACCACCTGCAGAGTCTTTCTCAAAAGATCAGCCACAAAGGGAAGGAATAGCTGTAAAGCAAACTGCTGCAGAGAAGAGCCATATGCATAGCTATAACTGAGATCTTCACTGTGATCTCTGAGTGCTCAGTGTGCAACAGAATGGTGAAGACTGGAATTCATCCCAGTGTATTGAGGGATGGGGTCGTGCTCTATGTTGGCTTTTCTTCCTGCTTGCTTAGCATTTTTCCACACTCCTTGTGTCCTCATGCACACTCTGTACATGTAAAGCAGCTTCTTTGCTGTGGTACTGCATAATTTCTTTGAGTTCAGTTGAGAATTTCCTCACCAAAAGAGATGAATGGAGGGCTGGGAACATGTCCTTATAGAAGTTTTCTGCACAATCACGCATATGCCCCAGCTTCTCTCAAGCACTGATGATAGCATTTGTGAACAGTGGAGAGCAACAGAAGTATGAGCTGTAGAGAAGGAAAGAGCCAATGATAAAGATAGCTTCTGTTGGTAGAAGGAAATAATTGCATTGCAAGGGGAAGAAGAAAAGAAGGAGAGGCAGTAAAAAATTGCAGCCTGACTTCTGCCTTGTTCAGTGTCCTTACCTTTGCTGGGGCATAGGTTTTGAGCTCTTGGATGGGGCAGTATCTGTCTCAGTTAACTCCCACAACAAATGACCAGGCAGAGAGCATAAAATAAAAAAAAATGCTGAAAGATCATTGCAGTCATCAGCAGTTTACCACCGTCCTTGATAAACTGCTCTGAAAACTTCAGGCTCTGCCCCCCTTATGTTTTCTTTGCTCAGGTTCATGGACAGAGGTTGCTGAGGACATTGTGTGCCTATGTGGAGCCTTCCCCAACCAGATCTGGAGACACAAAATACCGAAGATGAGAGGATGGTTCTGGTGCTAATCACAAAATCTAGACATGCCATTTCTGCTTCTTGAGCTTCCACTAAAAAATTAGGTGGTCTGTTTTTTCACCAGCTGCACAGGCAGAGCCCAAAAAAGGAGAGTTAGTTGCTAGGGGAGGAGCAGAAGACCGCTATAGACCTGCAGTTCAAAGCTGTGGAAGGCTCTGTACCACAATTTGTGCCAAAGTGCCACATAGCTGATCTGGAAACAACAGTCCGTGTGGTGGGAAGAGGTGACTTTTTCCAGTCTGCCATGGAGATGTGTACAATAAGTCCCACACTGTAATTCCTGTTCTGAAAGCCGACTGCCCTTTGTAAACGTTCATGAGCTAAAAGAAACAAGGCAGTTATCATCAAACAGTGAAAACTCGCTTTAAAGAGATCTGTTGAGTCAATAAACCTATTCCCCTCACCCCCCTGCTTTCCATGTACTTAGCCAACGCCAGCTGTGGCCCAATTAAACTCAACTGCTTACAGAAATGGATCTGTTACAAACAAGTACACAATGGATTATGATTGTAATCACTTAAGAGGTCACAGCAGCTCAGTGACTCTGTTTCCTGATTTCTGTGTGAGGCATAGGATCGAAGTCCTGACCCACTTTGAGTAGCTACAGACCCTCCAGCCCCTTGATGTTCGTTAGGATGGTAAAATACAACTCGCTTGTGGTGTCGGCGACCACCCTGATACTCTTCCTCCACGTATTGACTCTCTTAAATTAGTGCAAAAGATAGATACTGCCATCAGATTACAAGGAGTGCATGACAGCAGCCAATAAATCCCTCCTTGCAGTATCAATATGATCATAACTCCAGGCTACTACCACAAGCAGAGTAAGCCACGAGCTGATGGAAACACCCTGGTGCTGGTGCAGATAGGAAAAGAACCCGCAAACCCGAAGATCCTGCAGGATAAAATGTTCATGACGGTTTTCCTGGCGCAGCTTAAAGCCGTGTCTCCCATGATGAGGTCAGAAGTGTGCCTCTGCTGCTCTGACCATCACCCTGCGGTGAGGACGCTGCCTCCTCCATGGGGACACCGCTCTCAGGGACTTCAGGCTTTATGCCTGGGGGCAAAAATTCTCCTGGTGTGCAAGAGGTTTTACAATGGCATTTAATATTTTACTGTTTGAGACATGTAATCGTTTTCTGTCATGACTCTGTCAATCCTGTCAGCTAAGCAAGATGATTACAGACACCGGGTTCAGCCCTTTTTCTTCTTTTGAGTTCTTTCCTGGAGATCTTTCTTTATAGGGCCTCCCTGAAAGCATTAGCCTATAATCTATAATGCCATCTGCTTTGCTGGGCTATAAGCCAGGTCACTTTATTAAATCAGCATGGAGCAATTTACAGCATTGTTTTTCCTGAGTGACAGATCTGTATTGGGGGAGCAGAGACAGAGATGCTTTTGTGCAAGAGCAGAATAGCACGTGCATTTCAGCAACAAAAGGGGGGAAAAAATGGTGTTTCCCTTCTCTTGGAGTATTTTTCCTTCCTGTTTGTTTTTTGGATGATATTGTGATCTTCAAAATTGCTGCTGAATGAGAAACGCTGTGGCAGGGCTAGATTTTGGAAGTGAAAAGACCACTGGCATGTTTTGGATGTAGAGCTGAGGTGAGGATGAGGTGAGAAGCTACAGCACAAAAGAACGGGAGACATTCAGTAAGTGTAAGAACCAGATAAAAATCTCTATTTTATAAGAAACTTATTCCAAGCAGAAACCTGCTTCTCCACCGTGCCTGGTCCTTTTAGGTCCTTGTGGCTGCTGCGACTTTGTCTGGAAAAGAAAATCTGAAGTGACTGCTAGAGAGCTACAGTTTGTGTAAAACAGCTATACTTGAAGCTGTCTTGCTCAGCTGTCTAAAAGGCTGTAAGAAAATAGCTACATGATGTAGAGATCCCAGTTCTTGTTTTACATACATATAAAAGAAAGAAAAAAAACCCAACAAAACCCCAAATATCACCTTTTAGTTGGAACAACAGCTAACACCTTCACGATAAAAAAAATACTTGAAAGAGTTGAAAATTGCTTCCAGAGTCTTGTAAAGGTTTAATTAAATCTTTTGGTGTTTTCCACCCTCTGGGCAATATTTTGCTCGCTTTCACGTTGGACAAGGGGCCGTTTTTAAATGCTTTTTATTAAATTAATCTCAATCAATATTTACTAGCAATCTGGGCACAGCAAGGCTGGAATATATAATTGTACTTGCTAGCGGTGTGAATATTGAGCATTACACAGAAAGTGAGCGATGTTAAAAGAAGTGATACATGATAAAAGATAATCCATCAAATGTAGACACTACTGCCACTATTACTACTACAAGTGCTACCAAACAGAATGCCTGCACGCTGTCATGGTTATTGTGTCTCAGAACAGAGTTGGAAAGGTGCATAATTTCATTTTTCCAAGTATTATTTCATATTAATTTATATTATTAAGTGTAACATACACTAAACTACCTGGAATCCATTTGAGGAAAGTCCAAGTAACACCACTCTGAATCTATAGGACTTACAATGAGTGATCAGATGAAAAAAATCCAATCAATAACAACCAGGACAGTGTTTAAAACCAAAGAATCTGTTCTAAGCAAAGTAGCTATAACAGCACATTGTAAGAATCCCCAGGTTTACAGGCAGGTTTACAGCATAAATGCAGCAATAACACACACCTTTCATGCTTTTATGAGAGATGCAGGTCATGAATTCATATTACCCCAGTCACGAATGCAAAATATACAGATTATTCCAGAGAATTTTAATCCTGCAAGAGTAGATTTCATCCTCTCATGAGATTAAAAAAGTGAAAAACACTACTAACAACAACAAAAAGGAAGTGCTGGATGAACTTTGGTATGAACTAGTGTGATTCTACTGGAATTACAGTCTAATGGAATGTATTTTTCCAGTTTTTCCTAAATTACCTTGGATTATTTAGGTTCATTGGCTTGGGAAACTCAGAAAAACTGTCATCTTTTGGAAAATGCCAGCCTTACCTCTTCAAATGCACCAGACATTGTCTGAAAGGATCATTTGCCATTGCTTTTGTTCATAGCTGCTTCTGAATAGGAAGTTGCAAGAATCCTGTGGCATAGCAATTTTCTATTTCTTTCATTCTTTTAATTTTTAAAGGACCTTATTGGAACAGTTTTTGTTTATGATGATGTTGTAACACATTCAGAGCCTCAGGACATGAGGACCTTGAGAGTTAAGGGTGAAGAGAGGACTATCCAAAAGCTGGTTTTGTTTTCCATATATCCGAGACCTTGTGAAAACAACACTTCTTAATATAACTTTGCCCAAAGTAATGTCTGTTAGTACTGTTAGATTAACTATGGGGTTCAAATATGCACCATAATTTTGTTAAAAGCTAACAAAACCAGCTTGGATAAATGCGTCGATAACATTATGCTGCAATCTGATCACCGACTGTCATTAAGTATGAAAGCAATTCTTCAGCTTCAACTGAATCTACAACCAGTAGAAAACTCAACAGAAAACTCCCTTACTGCATTTTAAAATATTTTTATCTTCCATCACTTTGGCTGGGCAACTTAAAGGCAAATTATTGTAGTAACGGCAGCAATGAAAAATGAAAATGTCCCATTTAACCTAAAAACTGCTAGGTAAAGTAAAACTACATCTCTTAAATTTTCCATTCTGTTGATGTTTCATGTTTTCAGTGTCTCTGAAAATTAAATGAACAGAAGAAAACAGATGAGACTGCTCTGAGAATTTTGGATGCATAATCTAAGACATTTCATTAAAGGGGGTAGAAAAGAAGAAAGGATGGAAAGAATGGAAATGGAAAACAATATAATAAAATAATTATTAATATCATTAGAATTATTTTTCTAAGTATATGCTTATGATGGAATATGAGGTTTCAAGGCTGCAATAAGAGAGTTTTGTTTTGCCCAGAGCAGAGTTCGTTCTCTTTAAACCCTATTAAAGTCATATAGATGCATCCATCAGCTATTATACAGAAAGAACGTGATGACAGGGTACATTTTAAGAAAAGGAAAAGCCAAAGGATGGTAAAGAGACGTAGGATTATTATAGATTTTGGTACTCATTTGTCCACATAAGGGACATTCACTAAGTTGTAAGATTTTTAAATTAATTTGAACTTCAGATGATCTTCATATCTGAGACTCTGACTATTCCTTATTTTCAGGTGCTTGTACAAAAGGAGGAGGAGCAGTTCTCCAGGGTTGCTTATCTTGTGAAAGCTGCCCTGCACAGTAAGCGACTGCTCTATCACTCATGGCAGTTGGCAGTGTTTTCCCAAGGCTGTCTTATTTCCAGTTCTTGCGTATCTAATTATATTCCCAAGTTTTTTCCTCTATAAGAATTTGAAACATCAACACTCAGGATTAACACAGTGATAGATCAGGGTCTTTTCAGAAAAGGAGATTTATACTTGGTTCCTTGAACTCAAAATTCATATTTCTAAAGTTATAATTGAGTCAGTGAAGGTTTTGGATTGAAAGAGTCAGGAGTATCGAAGTTGAAAATGAAAAGTGTTATCAGTGGACAGAAGGCTGATAAAAAATGGTCTGATGGGATGGAGTAATTGCATGGTTAAAATACAGAGTAAAATCATTATCCTCAAAAGGAATGCTTGCTGTGGATTGAGGCCCCTTACTCATTGCATTGAGAGGCTTCTTGTAGCCTTCTCATGAAAGGCTGCAGACTTGCAAAAAGGCAGCAATCTACGTTGGAAATGCGTGAAGGAATCAAAAGGGCAAGTCGTATTCAAGAACAGTGACAGGTAAGGTGTTTAGCCAAGCATGGTAAGGGAGGCTTTTAATTGTTGGTTGGACAGCAAAGTACAAATGGTAAAAGACATTTTCCTAACAACATCTTAAACAAATGAACAAACAAAAAAAAATTGTACTTCTCATGCAATTTTACTGTAAGCTTCCATTTCAGTAAGAATGCCTTTTCTTGTTTTCAGAAGCTATTTTTTAATTTGCATGACACTAAGAACACTGGAAAAATGCTCTGTAGAAATCAGCATCTTGATAACAGATTTGTAGAATTTATGGTTAAAGGGAGGGAAGATAAAAACCACATTATTTGTCCAGGAAAAAAGTCTTGCATCTTTAATAACAGAAAAGCTCATTAAATTAAAATAACAGCACTCACATATGAAATAAATCTCTTTTGACTGGAGAAGAGATGCCCTTGAGAGACCAAATAGCCTCTTAGACTTCCATAGCTTGAAGAGCTCTTTCTTTCCAAGGGAAATAAACCCCAGGAAGATTGCAACTGCAGCTTGGTTATTTCATATTGCTCCCAAAACACCGCAATACGCTTCTGGATAGATTCCCTGGAAGGGTGGGAGCTCAATGCCTGCTGCCCACAGCTATCGAGACTATCTGAGATGGCTTCTTGCACTAGTGTCTTCCTGTGGTGCAGTGTGTGCTGATCCAGAAGTAAAACCTCATTACACCCTCTTTGCCTGTGTACCCACAAATTTGTGACACCTTCACATCCAAGCAGATGAAACACTGGCCCCTGTTCGCCTCTGGCTAGGGGGAAAAAACCACAAGTAGGATGCTGTGCTCAAATATGGGTGGGGGTAATATTAGCTCAAGAAGCAGAGTGAGTGTAAAGAGTTGACCTGCCTTTGTATTGTGGGAGAGGGGGAGAGATGCCTTCATTGGAAGGTATTCAAACACAATAACAAAATTTAACAGTATATAGCCTCTTCCAGGGGGATAGTGTTGAACTGAGGGTATTTGACATGAACAAGCTGTGATGTTTTATCTGGGTAAAGCCCCATAGAAACATTCTTCTGCATTCTTGGCCTTCAGCTCTTGTAACATGCTGAGTTTCTTAAATGCTTTTTTGCCTGGAAGCAGGTGGGTGTGAGGAATGAAACGAAACAGGTTTATAGGGCTGTGGTCTGGATTTCTGGCCGAAAACAGGAAAAAGTCCAGAAGAGGTTTTAAAGGGAATACGCTGATGTCTGGGAAATGCACTGTGTAGCAGGACACTACAGGCAAAATCTACTCAGTTATCCAGATGGAGACAAAAATGGGAGTAGATGAGTGTACAACTCGTTTGGAAAAGATAATTCCAATGGTAAATACCAGTTTAATATAGCAGGAGAAGAGCCAATAGTTGGACATTTAAAATAATGTTTTAAAGTAATAAAACATTGGTATAATGTAGCCAGAGATACAAATAGTTCCTCTTCACGTGAGACTCTTCTTGTAAAACTGTGCCTTAGATGAATCAGAAGTCGTCGTACAAAGCTGAAATTACTGGAAAAATGTTTTACCTGAGCTATGCAAAAACTCAGAAGAGATAACAGTAACTTCTAGTCTTAAAACCTGAATTCCTTTTTTTTTTTTTTTTAATTGAAAAAGGGTACATGGCAAAGAAGACCTAGGAATTACAGCAGTGCGTTTGATCATCTAAAAACGATTGCAAGATCTGGAGCTGCAAAGACATGGACAGATGCTGAATTCTAGATTAGAAAGCATCACTTCTTTTTTTTTTTTTTAATTTCTGTGCAGAGCTCAGTCACAGCTAGTTGTTAATACAGACATTCTCTTTCTTATTCTTCTTCATGAATGCTGGGGAAGATGCCCAAAAATAAAAGCATATTTAAAATGGCTTGTTTGAGCACAGAGTGACCTCATGACTTGAGTCAGATCTTACAGCAATTTATCCTGGCTTCTCCCAGTCTGGATTTAGCGCCTGAAAGAGAAGTCCAAACTTCTTCTTTGCTTAATGGCACCATGCAGTCCCTTCTCTCTGCTGTTAAAGGAAATAGGGAGATAAACAAATTAATTACTCAGTTTGAGCCCATCTGAGTTCAAATATCAAACACTGAGGGCCTGGGTGGATACTTGGAACAAAAGGGAAAGGAAATCCACCTTGTGCAAAACACACAAGAAGAAAAAACAGACCTTGCAGTGGGTGCAACAAATGACTAACAGTAATGCTGTGATTTCACACAGTTTTATGGTGAACTGTGCATGAACAGTGACATTTCAAGGAGCAGAGCATGAACTACACGATATTTGCATCCTGGGGTTTTCCTGCAGTATTACCTCCAGGGGTGCAATGATTCTCTACAGCTGAGACAGAAAATTCATTAGTGGCAGAAGTAGTTTCTGCTGTGAACAAGGTAGTTAATAGATACCCAGCCATTTGCTGGCAGCATATTGAAGGATTTCTGTGAGTGCTATGAAGCTTTACTTTGCCTGGGCTGCATTAGTGCAAGCAGTACCTTGTCCTCATCCTGTACATCTCCTGGGCCGAGTTTTCAAATGTCTGTAATCTGTGAAATGTCCCGTTATCATTCATGTGGAAAGGCTATGTCATACTGAGCAGTCCGGAGCAGTAAACATGCCCAATGCCCTCTTCCTTCGACAGACACAGACAGAAAGAGAAGGGAAGGGAAGAGACAGATGCTTGTAGCTCTTTGACAGCCAGTCCCTTGGAAGATGCCGTGTTCTATATATAGTACCTGCATACAGCTTTCAGCTGCTCACACCTTGCAGCAGCAAAGAGGAGGAGAAGCTTTGGATTCAGTTCAGCTGTAGCTCTCTGAGACGCAAAAAAAAGGAGGGAGTTTTGTTTCTGAAGAATAATGTTCCCACAAGCACTGCTGTCTGGGAGCATTGTCTGGCACAGGGACACTTGCAGGGCATCATGAGACACAGGTGATTACTTTACCCAGCAGTACCTTCCTTGGGACTGGACCAAACCACACTACCTCATTCGAATTATTATTTTTAGAAGAACCTTGAATGCCAAAACATCACTGCTCTGGCTCAGAGGCTGTGCAAATCACAAAGGACATAGCTTGCCTTAAGCTTTCCCACAACATGTAAAACATACCGTGATGGATTTTCTTTCTGGCGAGCTCTATCCTAATCTGTTTTCTTCCCCATTCATGGACACATCATCACAGCCCCAGCCTTGTGTAGTCCTGACAGCTCACTCAGAGATTTGTTTGTCAGGTGTCATCATAAAGCAAGCTTTGTCTACCTCCCTAGCTCTTCCTTTAGCAAGGCTTGTGTAGGAATGGTAAAGTGAAAAACATTGTGCGAAAGCTGGGTCCACTGCTGTGTTAGATCCTCAAAAACAGAGACACACAAGGCACTTTGGAACTTTTACCTTCTGAACTTCTAAAATCCAAAAACCTTCAGAGGTTGATCCATAAATAGTCCCTTGTCAGTTAGTCAGCTGTGAATATTTCTGCTGTTATTATACAGATCCTGCAAGCTCAAGTCAGTGGTTAAAAAAATACTAAGCACAATGACTTTTATTCCATTGTTATTCAATGCACATCTCAGGAGAGGTGACTAAGAGGTGAATGAGAGATTTTGAAGTATCTTAACTCTCTAATTTTGCACACAAAAAATAACTTTGGTGCAGAACATCATTTATGATCTGGCTGAAACTCTTACAGGGAATAATTATCTCAAAAATTTCACCTTTTTTCCTACTAGGATGAATTTACCAAAAAATAAGAACAAACCAATAAATATACTTGTTAACTACAACTGCTCTAACCCTATGCAAACACATTCCAGTTTATGGTGCATTCTGGAGATGTTTATTATGAAGAATAACACTGCTCAGTCAATATAGAAACTGTAGAGCTGGGGGAAGTTGGTGATTTTTTTTTGTTGCCCCTCACTGAATGACTAGGCCTGATTGTTAACACACATTTAAAAATTTGTATACAAGTAAACACATCAATACAGATGTTTCTTCCA
Organism: Nycticryphes semicollaris; assembly: GCA_013400055.1. Lineage (NCBI taxonomy): Eukaryota > Metazoa > Chordata > Aves > Charadriiformes > Rostratulidae > Nycticryphes > Nycticryphes semicollaris. The sequence goes on along the minus strand of VXBJ01001595.1, from coordinate 1,198,314 downwards.
AGCATCTACAAATTAAGTTTACTTCATTACTATTATCTGTAGGTTATATTGGCACAATATATTTCTGTTCTAGGTAAAGATATGTAAAGTACCTTGGGATCTAAACTATTGAAAAGGTTATTTTGTCATGTTTCATAAAAGCCTATCTTTCTCTGTATCAAAAGCAGTGCACTTAGCTCAGATGCTTCTACAGGCTATGCAATGCAGTCATGCAGACTGTTTCTCTATGTATTTGTCAATGTTTAAGTAATTTTGACTAGGATGTGTACTACAGTACGTGTTGTTACCGTAAGTAGATAGTAATTTAATTCAGTCTGCAGTGCTGTCAGAGATTTCATCCCTCTGTGACAAAAGAAGGGCATAAATCACTGTACCAGTGTCCATAGAAGAACAATATCCTGCCAAATGCACAAATATTAATCCCTTTAACACCCATTGCCCATCTTATTCTTGCAGATTATTTTTTGCATCTAAGAGCATACTTCATTTTGCAAGCTTTCAGCTGAAATCTACGCAGCATTTGCTTGTGAATATTTACACTTGGCTGTCTTATTGAATGGCCACTTTTGGTGGGTAGACTCAATCTTGATACATCAGCTATAAAGAACACAAAAATGCTACACACTGCATGAATAAAACCCTTTTGATTTTCTCAGATCTCTTTGTTTAAGCCATCAACATTTTATATTTATAGGGGAACTCACAAGTGCCTCTCCTCTCCTCTCCTCTCCTCTCCTCTCCTCTCCTCT
>VXBJ01001595.1:1017681-1197333 GCA_013400055.1 Nycticryphes semicollaris | reverse complement strand
AATGTTGGGATGTATATGTCCTGTCATTAATATATTTAGTAATACCCACCTTTTATCCTCAATAAGCCAAAGACAGACTTAGCTGGCAGTTTTTGGTGGTGTTAGCGTTGTAAGAAACGTGTGACCAGAGTGAATGTGTTTCTTGGTCGATGACACTTTAGCACTTGAACAGTGCAAAATCAGGAGCTCAACCAGAGAAGGGACTTCAGGGTCTCCATAAGCACTTGCACATATCAATGTGATGTGAAAAATGTTTATTTTTGTATCAGAAGGCTGTATATAGAAACTCAGATATTTCAGCATAGGTGACTAAGATCATGACTCTACAGGAGGTTTGTTTACCAAGGTTGACTCACTGCCTTGCACTCACACCACTCACCCTCAGGCTCTTTGCATATGATGTTTCTGGACCTACTGGTATTCAGCCCCTCACACTGCAGGACCCCTCCAGGATCCTAGTCTCCAAATCTTATCTCATATTGGGGAGTATAACAGTTGACCAGCCATGGCTATGGCCATTCCAGATCCTGCATTGTTCACCTAAATCAGGCAGAAGTTTCACCCACAGCCTTCCCTGGGAGCAGGGTGGCAGTTTACCTGGTATAAACATGTAAGACGAAGCTGGGATGAGTGATGGGTCTCCAACATTGCAAGGAAAAGTCTCTCACCAGATGCAATCATTAGAAGCATCAAGGTCTTATAATTTGAACAGGTACTAAAATGAAGTTGCCAATGTGAATTGTTGGCAGCTTCTCTTATGGTGCCTACTGGCCTGGCCACGTCTTGCACAGAGCAGGTGCTGCAGTCCATGTCATGGTGGTGGTCACAGACAGACAGAAAGGACACATGGACACTGAGCCATAACGTGCTCCCAGTGATGTGCAGTGTGGATACTACAAACACTTTACTCCAGGAGTGCTAATTCTGGGCAGCATCGAGGAGATACTGGTACACCATAGCTGATCCAGGAGCCAATGATTGCTCCCCGTGCTGCTCTGAGGGTGCGACCAGGGGAAATCTGTCTCTCTCTGACTTTAGTGCAAGCCCAGCATCACTGACAGTCTTTCAGAGCTGCTGGTTAAGTGTCAAAAGAGGAATGGTCAGCAATCTTACTTCAGAATACTGTATAGTTGCAGTATTTTATTTCCCAGCAATACATACAGACACATAGTTTGTTGCTCCTTTCCTTTTATATTTTTTCCCATTTTTCATCCCTAAAATTTTTAATGAATAGTTTCTCTTTCAGAATTAATTTCCCCTGAAGGCTTAATATTGTGCTGTTCTTAGGATTAGAAGGTGATCTTAATTTGGGACTCCCATTTCATTACTACAATGCTACTGTATTTATTAATGGTAGGGAATAGAGTGAGGGAGGCTGAACATTATAAACAGCATCTTAAAGGATTATTTTGTTCACCTCGGTGTACAATAAAACTTTAATGGCAGTGATTTTTTTTTTCTCCCAGCTTCTAGCTTTGCACATAATTTAGTGAATTAGTTTTTCTTCTGGACCTTATTTTTCTCCTGACACATGCTGCATTTCTCAGAAAGCTGTAAGAAAGAGTATTATGGATAATAAATGTCCTCAGGGGCCCATCACAGGAAGATGCTTTAGGAACTGAAAAGCCAACTGTGATGATGGCCTTCAATGCAATTGTCTGTGGTGGTAACACCTGGGCTTTTGTTACTGCTCTGATATATTTTCATTTCAATATAGATATCACTTTGCTTGCACCAGTGTTAATTTAAGTCTTTTATTTTGATCAGGGGAGCTCATCCTTAGAACACGGTGTTTATATCCACTCAAGATGAGTTCCTGAGGTTTCAAATCATTTCAGGATGGCAGAAAGTAACCAGGCTGGGAAAAGCAGATTCCCAGATACGTAGTTACATGAGAGAGAATGAAGCTTCCTTTAACAAGCAGCAAATCATTTCCTTTTCAAAATATCTCTCTCTCTCACACACACACACACAGAGCTTTGTATTGCTTAATACATATTTTTATTTTCCATTGATTTAATTGCTTTTGGAAAGTGAACCTCACAAACAGAGGCACTGTTGGAAACAAAGGGAAGTGACTTGTCACTGGCAGTTCATCGTTAATTAGCATCTTATTTGTCTGAAAAAATGAGGGGAGAGTAATCAAAGAGGACTGAAATGAAAAACCCAAAGTGAATGTAGAAAAAATATCACAACACCCACGCATAGCCAAGACAGCAGTAGGCAAGATGCATCCTCCGATTACGCAGGCGAGGAGCGTGCAGCCAGTGACCACACAGATAAATGCAGACAGACAGGTCTATTTTAGGCCTGAGCCCTGGAAGTTGAGGTAACAGCTCTGCTGCCTTGTATGGCCCCCCATGCCACATTGCTGCTGTGGATGGGACAGCCCCGGGGCATAGAGCCACGCAGAGGTTCACCAGCCAGAATAAAGTCGTCCTTTGTCAACTGCTTGTTATGCACTTCCATGAGGAGATGGGGACAAGAAAAAACAAAAGCAATCTCCACAACCAAAGAAGGATTTGAGTTGTCAGCTGAAAGTGGTTCATTTTGTAAGAAAGGGTTCATTTTGTACCTCTGGCCAATGTTATGAGGGTTATTGGTCTGCGGTTATTTTACAATGAAAAGAATGTCGTGATGGAGTGGATGCAGGTGTAAAAGGAGGACACAGGGAATGGGGTTTGCAAAAGAGAGAGAAGGTGTGTGCTGTACTGGCTGCTGCTCCTGGGAGGGTAGCCTCCTCAGGAAGTCTGAATGTGCCCCAAGAGACTGGTGAGCAAAGTATTACCTACTTTAGTTTCAAGAGCTCTACCCCTTAACAATTTACAGCAACAGGCAGTTTGGTGAAAAGGCAAGAGAATCACAACTGTTCACAACTGGGAGCAAAATTAAGCATCTTGCACAGATTCAGCCCCAGATTCAGCACTTGAGCAGGGCCCACACCTTCACCAGGAACCAAACTTGCCCTTGCTTTCATGTGTCTACAGTCCTGGGAAGGTGTCTCTAGGTCCTGTCTTATTAGCTGGAGCTGATGCAGCACTAAGGAGCAGACATACTGTTCTGTCTCCCAGGGAGATTTGTTTTCCTCATGATAGCTTTTTTGTTAAGATGAAAGAATAGTCACTTATTAATAAAATCATATGATTCTTGTTTGGGTGTGGAGAAATATAACAAAAGAGTCCAAAGTAAATGCTATGAACCGAAGTGGAAGCCAAGGTAAGGTAGTTATCCCTGGTTTGGCAAAATATTAAATCAGTGAAGAGGGAATTTAGCACGTTCTGAATTATCACTCAAACAGCAGCTAGAAAAATAGTACGACACCATCTTTTGCTGTCTTTGATGAACTATTGCACCGAAATATCAGAAACAAAGTCATCATGGAAAGTTAAACTCAGAGCCTCTCAAAGCTAAGCATGCTTGATCCGAGTACCTGAGAATAATAAATTCCAAGGTATGCAAAGTCACTCGTTGCCCAGTTTTTGACATACAAGTGTATTTTGAACTAAATCTCTCATTTTTGAACTAAATTCCCCCTTGTGCATGTCTCTAGAAAAATTAGAGACATGCAAAAATTTAGTAGTAAAAATTTAGACCTTACTAAAGGGGTTTGAGATCATGAAGCTGGACAAGGTCGGGGGGGCCCTGGTCTAATGCAATGCACACATCTCATACACACTGACAGTTTCAGGCTACAGTGGGAGTACTTACATTGGAGATAGAGCTCCCCAGAAGGTTGGTGCACTCCTCAGCTTGAGGAAATTCAGGTGTCAGCCATGTCTCCTGACAGGAGCAGGCATGCCAGGGCAGAGAAAGATAGGTAAGAGAGAGAAGGGAAGGTTGTGGGGAAGGGTGAAGGCATCATGGAGCAGAGGGAGTTTTACATGTAACCTTGCTTCCAGGATTACTTTACTTACTTTTTTTTTTTTTCTTTCTGTCAAGCATTAAAATTGGATAAACTGCCCCAGACTAGGCCAGTTTCTGGGTAGGAGCCCCTGAACCAGTAATCCACTCAACTTAAAGGGTTGTACATCAGCCCTTGTTACAGGAGCTCCGTAATCAGACAACATCTGCTATCTAGCTTCTTCCTGACCACAGCAAGCTAGAAGTTAATTAGATTTACATCTTCTGAATATCCCACAAAGAGTGCTTAAATCAATCTCTAATCCAAAGTCCCACACAGTCACTGCATCAAAGTTGGGAGCCAGCTCTCTGAAGCACTAATCAAGCATCTTAACCACAAAAACATTCTTCCTTCTGGTGTGAGAATAAGCATTTTCCCTTATACAGAGGTATATTTAAGAATCACCAGGGTGACTCTATAGTACTAATAAAGTTGCTATGGTAATTTCATAATTAAACATCACTGTAAATTGCCAGCCATGATCCTCACACAAATGAATATTTTTTGCAAGTGCGCTTTCATTTTGGCAGCCTTTAATTTATGCTTTAGTGTTATTGCTCCTGCTGTAACAAGGATTTACATGCCACACAGAGTGAGAACTCTTGCTGCAGGTACCTGCCTCGCTCGTGATGAATGAATGACACCAGGGTCCCTGGATCCGTCACAGCAGGGAAGTGCGTGGTGCAGTGCTCTGGGGATCGTGGTGTGACCGGGTCAGGGAAGTCTCCATTTTTGCTCAAAATCAGAGTTAACCACCTACATCCATTTCCAAGCTGCTGCTGAGAACCTCTACTAGATAACCTGAAGGTTACGTGTGTCCACAGTCTGGGAGGCTCAAGCACGTTGCAGTCGCACCTCATGGACCTAGATGACTGAGCTTCAACGTTCAGTGTTTTCCAAATGCAGCCACTTGCTCAGGGACCTAAACTGCGACACACAGGGCTCTGACCAGCTCCACTAAACAGACAAAAAGATAAAAAACTGCCTTGAGCTCCTTTCGATAGTTTTCATGGTTGTTGCTTTGCTTCTCTTACATCCCACCACTCTTAATGGGTATCAGTCATGAATAAATTGCCTTCATTTTTGTGTCTCTTATCTGGTTGCAATATCTGTCTCTCGAGATCACATCAGATTTTCAGTCAAGTACTTCCCTGCTCCCTTCCATGTGATCCTTCGTGTTTCAGAAGAATTCACCAGCTTCCACACAGCTGCAACACCGTTTCAAAGTCCTCCAGTTGCTGGGATGTTCTAAGAAAATTTGCTAAATCAGATGCCAAGATTACTATATATCCCACAGTACTGGCTTCACCATCTCTTTGCATAACCCTAACTGTGCCTATTATCTATTAAAAGAAAGGGCCATAATTTTGCCCTGTTTATGCGATGACCAGAATAAAGGGTCTGACTCTGCAGGAGTGCTCTCTGGCTCGTAGTTCAGACACTATAGGGATCCACATGAATCAGATCCCTTATACCCCGTCTAATTTTGGTTTCTGGAGCATGGTGATGCTGTTTGCTGTAATCACTTTTACCTCTCGTGACACTTGTCACATTACCTCTCTGAAAACTTCAAGTGTAGAGTTAAAGCCTGCTGTTTGCCGTGCTTTGTTGTTGCAGCCACAAATGCTCTCATAAATAACAGCAGTCTTTCTGAGCACAAAACTCAAGACAGTGCACAAAGGAAAGAAAGAGATTTTTCCTACAGTGAAATTACAAAAGGTATGAGAAGAAAGCAATTTACACAAAATGACTTTTATACAAATGTCTCACTTAAATTATGAATAAAGGACTTTCTGAACGGATGTGCGTATGGAAAAACTAAGACTGCCATCCTTCTGCCTTTATAATATTAGAAAGAAGAAACTACTTACAATGCAGTAAATTTCTAAAAGACCAAAAATAAGGGAATGTTTCTTCTGTTTGAACAAACTATTTCACATTATCACAGTTTATTGCCACTATTGGTTACTATCATATATGTGTTAAAGCACTACACTTTTTATAAGAGATTTTCTGGAGCTGTGAGACCTCCAGTAACCTCCCTGCTTGTTGGTAAGGTTTCAGCGTGGGCTTTCTGTTCATTCCACAAGGGAAATGCAGGCAGAAATGCTGGTCCCACGTTGAGTTTCAAATGGAAGTTTGCCTTGTTTCTTCCATCAGACTCATAGTCAGGAGTATTTAAAACTATTCTGAGTATGAGCAGAAGCACCTCTAAATACAAGCAGGCTTAGCAGGGAGCTGGTTTGAGCAGACACCAATATTCAGTCCTGTCCAATGCAACCTATTACATGTAGTTCTGCTTATAAAGGTGATGTTAAAGAGTGAAAGCAGAGCAGATGAAACTGTGTGTTGATCACTCCTACACTGAAATCCCAACTCATGCAAGAGCTGTGAGATTCAGCTGCTTTACCTCTGAATCCCTGAAAACAAACCAAGGAAAAACCTTCAGTATAAGAAGAAAGCATCCTCAGAGTTTAAAAACCGACAAACATAGCTTTTTCATTATACTGTACACCATGTAAATGTGTACTGTATATAAAGACTTTGCAGTAATTAAATGTTCGAGTCCCACATCCTATACTCTTTGTTACTGGTAATAGAAAAGTAATTCAGAACTACCTGGGAGAGGCTTTGGAGAACTGTAGAAATTAACTAACTTTTTCTAGACAAGAATTGATGAAATAGCTCCATATCTTTTCTGTATGTGTAATGTTACATATGGAACATAGATATACATATTCAGAGGCACTATCCCTTGATACTTATAGCATAATATACACATATAAGGTACTTCTGCCATGATTTATACCAATCAGCCCAGGGTACCAACTGAGATGGCACATGCAGGATCATGTTTTCATTGAATTAAATGTGATACAACTGTAAAAATATTAGCCTTATTCCCATCAGGAGTATCAAATGTACTCCTATGTGACCTGAGGGAAGTCACAGAGGATGAGAAAAGGAGGAAAAAGGTCTCATTTCTCCCTTTAGCTGCATGTCATAATTGTGCTGGTAGTTGCTGACTTAATGCAGAAGTCCTTGAGTTTCTCTCTCAAAGTACTACTTAGTAACCTGGGATCATTTCACTGTCCACTTGTATGAAAGGCTGGCAGAGAAAGATTAATTTGAACGCCTAAAGAGGGATCTTTAGTGCTGGGTACAGCTGAGCTCATACGGCTCTGCTGGGGCTCCCCTTCCCCTCTTGCAGGCACCCTGGGGGACAGTTACCCCGAGGAAGGCACTTTGCACCCAGCTGTGGGGTGGCTGCCCCTTGCCAGCAGGACAGGACTTGAGGCCCTGTGAATAAGGAGAGGAGAACATCTTGGGTGGTTGCACTAGAGCAGCGGCCTGCGCTGCTGTTGACAGCTGCAGGCAGTTTGAAATACACGGCTCCCAAACAGGCACATACATAACATTTACAGGATTTCTAATTAAGTCAGTGGTGGAATTAAATTTTGCCTCAAAGCTTGTTTCATAATAACTCTCCAGCTGGCAGCACTGCACCTTCCTAAATTTCCTACCATCTGAAAAACGAAATAGTTGCTAAATAGCATGACCTTCAAATATTTTCAGTGGCTCACAATCACGTAACAGAAGTATGCAAGGGTTAAGTAAATTTGATCCTGCCTGTCTCCTGCTGTGATGCAGTTTCTCTAATCAAGTATAATTAAAAAGGAAAGAAAGAAACAGCAATACAATACCGTACACATAGAAATTGTAATCACAGCGGCAGCGTTCACTTTCATGAAGTGGTGTATATTACATGCGGCACTAAATACTCACGAGCTGTTTGTGGTTCACAGAAGTGATTTTGACCATGGAAACAATCCACTGGGTTTTTTTGGGATTACCTGCCTGAGAAAGGATTCACAGAATCAAGTCTGTGAACGCTGACAGTCAGCTGGTTCTGTCACAAATGTAATATTCACATTGTGATTATCATGTTAGACCACATGACATTAAGATTTTAATTTATTTGCTTCTTTTTATTTAGGTGACATGTGCCGGGTGAGTGGTGTAAAAGCCTGTGATTGTTGGTAGTATTTGGTTCTGGTTGCAGATGAATTCCTTTACAGGAAAGGAAAAAAAAAAAAAAGAAGAGTTCCAATGAACACAAATGCAACTGAATATTTTTGGTATCATTTATTTTTCTTCAGATTTGCTAATAATATCTAATTACAATAATAAATATTTTAATTTAGTCGTGGCATTAATCATCACCTTCATTCTCATCTCACGTCAGCTGTGACATTCAAATAATGCTCATGACTTCAGTGGAATAATTCCAGATCTACATTGACACTCCCAAGTGAAATAGCTCTTCTTTAATAGGACTGTAAAATACAATTCTCTTTCACGGCTAAGCCCCAGTGGATGGGGTCCTTAAGAAGGGAAAATTAAGTTGGTTTTAGGACATGTCATTTCTGAAACTTTCTCTTGTTTCCCAGCTATGTGTGCTACCCAAAAACCTCAGTGCTCACTAAAGTTGCTTTAGTAATAATGATTTCTTTGTTTCACAGGTTGGATTGTAAGGCTGCCTTTTCTTTTTGTAATGGCTGACTAGAGGAATTGTTACACAGAAAGCAAAAGGTTAAAAATAAAGGATAATAAAGCAAAACCTGAAAATTTCTAGAAATATATTTAAAAATAAGATTTCTAGAACTATACTTCTGTTTAACAGAATAGGAAAACTGCCTGCTATATATTTAATTTTTTCCATCAGAGTAGCTGTTTTGCTCTTTAAAAGAAATGAGATAAATTAAGCAGTTTTAATTAAGCTCATTGCATTTTCATATTCCTGCTTCTCACCCACACTGTGATGGAAGGTCTGAAAAGTAATTGCGGAGGAACACCATACTGCAAGAACAAATTCTAATTATTGCAAAGGAAAGTTAAAATATTTTATTTTCAATTATACCTTTTTTTTTTTCCCTTTCTGTTTAATTTGGAGTGTAATTTCTTACTCCTGTTCATCTCTGTTTTTCCCCTGAGGCAGCTTATGTTGATAGATGGCAAATAGTTTGGGGATGATAACAGCAAAATGAAAACAAACGCCGGGGACCTGACAAATGCAGCGGTGTCAATATTGACAGAGAGATTGCTCCCAGCGTGTCAGTCCCATTCCTCACAGGTTGGAGGCAGGGGCAGCAGTTACCCCAGCCATCCCCTGGGGGCTGCTTGTGTGAGCAGGGGCTGCCCTTGCTTGCCGGCTGCGGGGAGATGTGCAGTCTTGAAACCACGCTATTTACACCAATTCCATGCCCCTCCAGATGGATGTATGGACAGGGATTTCTGCAGGGAGCCGTTCCTGAGGGAGGGGACTGAGCTGGGATGGGGGCTGTACTGGAGAAGGAAGAGGGATGGGGCAAGGCTGGTACCCACCAGTGGTGGGTGGAGGTGGCTCACTCACCCCATCCCAGTCTCTGCTGGACCGAGCCCAGCACGTTCCTGGCCCTTGGCTCCTGTCCCTGATCTGCCATTCTTCCCGAAGCAAGGCTCCCCAGGGTGTCACCTGTCCCAGCCCCTGTGCCCAGTCATCGTGCACACCGTTAATGGTAGCTCTTCATCAAAGGCCCTCTTCTGGAATGCCACTAGAGCTGCAGAAATTTAAGCCCCTCAGATGTATGGTTTGCTAGCGGCATTTCACAGGCATTTGGCTCTAGGGATAAATGTGTATAAATTAATCTTTCCATGTAATATTTCCTTCATTTTGGAGGTATTTTGTAATAAGGTTGTATTATTACAAATTATTATCACAGGTAATCTTTATTATCACTCCAGACTGTAAATAAGGTTGGCTGTACTAATATTTCATTTTCATAGCTCCCATAACTGTGAAATAGTAACTGAAATCAGGATATATGATTATCAGTGACTGTCAGCTTTGGTTTTTAATGGAGCTATCAAAGGAGAAGGGCTCTATACGTCAATCTGCCAAGAAAGTAAAGGAAACCAATAGAGGAACTCACAGTAAAGGAAACTAATGCAGGAACACCTTCTCTTCATACTATGCATTCAACATGCTGGGAAAGCTGACAGAATTGAGCCACGGACTCTTGTAGGTCATAGTGATGAAGAATTCAGTCCTTTGTTTTGCCTCATGTACCTCTTGGCTAATCTTTTGTTGTTTGGTTGGTTGGTTGGGGTTTTTTTCCACATAAACCTGTGCTTTTATGCAGAACTCCAAGACAGATATTCAGGTGCTTAATTGAGTAGGCTTTTGCAGATGGGTCAGAAAACACTGCCAATGAATAATAGCAAAGAACTTGAGGTGATGTACCTTTTTGCAATGATGAATAAACCTTGCTTAGAAATGTCAGTGAACCTACGCAGACACCAGCATAGCAATTGCCAAGAGTTCAGTGGGAGCAGATTAAAGACCAAGTGAGACCAGTCATCGGCTCTGCAAAAGCTTTCAGGTCCTGCAAGAGGTCTGTGGATCTCTCTCTTTGAGACTTGTGTTGTTCCCTGTTGCACTCCCTTTGACTCAGCTCTTCCTCCTTTATTAACATTATTTCCTGCTCAGATATGCCAGATAACATCATCGCCATGCATATTTGGCAATGCATTGAAAAAGCATGTCCTCTCGCTGCACTGAAATAAATAGCCCTGTGAGAATCACAGAAAGGTTTTATCTTTTCTGTGAAAAGAAGCTCCAAAGCTTGCAAAGGTCACTGCACTTATCTGCCCTTCTTCCTTTTAATCAAAAAGTGAGGAATATTTACTTTTTATGTCTCTACATGTAAAAGACTTTTGAAGTCTAGTATGCAAATATAAACTAGTTAAAACCCACCCAAAATAAGAAAAAGCACCCTGCTTTGGTGACATTTACTCTCTGAGGCAGAGCACTTGAGGTAAAATAACTGTTCTGCATCCTGGGAGTATCTTAATTCCACCTGCAGCAGCTGGCACCCCTCAGCATGTCTCAAGGCTGGATTGCCCACTGGACTCACTCCTTCCTGGTTAGCTCAACGGTTCAAGGAAAACCCAAAACCAGAAAGAGCAGCGGTCCCGTGCAGCCCCACACAGAGCTGAACTCTCTGTAATGTAAAAAGGATAAATGTGTACTGCAAAGCCGTTGAGAGGTTTGCAAAACGAAGACAGACATTCCAGCCATCCCTCGCACAGTCAGGTCTTTTCAAATCTGTTTTCCTTGAGCTCAGGGAAGAGCATGAGCCTTAACCAGTTTGTCAGTGTGTGTCACAACAGCACAATTTGTTCTATGAGGCATCCGGGGCTTTAATACGTGCTTGACTGGCAGCTTCAATCACAATGTTTCTGTAATGGCCAGCAAGCAGAAATCGGGTGGTGTAAGAAGCCCAGAGTGTTGGCAAGTTTTGCAGCAAGCTGTGTTTGCCTTGGTGAGCGTAAATAGGGCTCTGGGAGGAGGCATCAAACATCATGCTTGGGTTTTTTTCCTCTGTGCTTGCAATTAGCTGGGAGGGGAGCACAGATGTTTTGCAAAGAACTCCTATCAAATTTAAGACGCAAAATTGGTAGGGTGGCTCTAATTAATTTTCTGCATCGGTTTAAATGACATCTTTATATTGTAGCACTGTGCAGGATGAAGTGACTGGACCAAAATTGCCCAGTGAGTTTTGCGGCATGAAATGAATTTGGCTTGTTCTGCTGAACATGTGTACTGAGGACATAATTCTATTGAGTCCCCAGACAAAAAAATATTTTCCAGAAGACATTACTGGGATTTCTGGTACATTTCTGTTGTTTATTGCTGTTGTAATGTGTCCTAATTTATTCTCATCGTGCTAGTGGAAGACAGAGTATTTTCACATCGCATCTGCAGTGTTTTCAGAAATGTATTAGCCAGATCTTATCTGCTGGACCATAGCAAACCAGAAAAGAAGTGTTTTAATCTTACTTTCGCCTAGTGGTTGATTTTTGACTGTCAAGAAAATCTCGAGGCGGAATGCCTCAGAGTAAATGGCTTGCACCAGCTCAGCTCAGAGAGCTCGGGAGTAAAACCTGCCTGAGAAACTCTAAATAAAACAGGGAATTGCTGTTTTGGGCAGCCCAGTTGTGAGCAGCTGTAGGTGCCATTCACAAGGCCTGACCTAAAGCAGCATAAAAAACGTCCCTGTTCAGATTTGCTGAGGGAAGTGCCCTGACAGACATCAACAGCACCTGACCCTTATGGCATGTAGGAAGCCGTAAACTGAGAAGTGCTCGCCCATGACAAGCTTATGTTATGCTCTCCTCCTGGCAATCTTTTTAGGTAGGGACTGGCAGAAATGCAAGAAAAAACAAGGAAGTTATAAGCCCATGTTCCTAGCAAAGGCTAGCCAGGGGTAATAATTATTTTGCATGATTAACAAAAAATGTCTATGTTGACCTACAAGTGGTTTTTTTTTCCCCTTAGCACCCTGGCTGGTTATAGAAGAAGAGGTGATCCTTTGTAAGTTGGAGAATTTGGGTTGTATTGGAACAGCATCTTGACAGGCAAGTCTGGTGCTGAGACTGTAATAATTTATATTGGCCTGGGAATAGTACAGTAATTGTTGTGAGAAGACTTAAATGTGAAATGTGGTTAGCTTATTACAGGGTTTTTAACTGGCAGCTTGCAGTCCCATGGGAATCCATGGACTACTTTTAGAACATCACCAAAGATTAAATAAGGAAAAGAAGTAATACACTAACATTTGCTGGGCCAGATTCCACATCTTCAGAGATCCAGGATGCTGTGGCCTACAAAAATAAGATTTCATGCTACAATAAGGGACTCGTGCTCTCTAGGAAAATACATCCATAAAGTTCGTAAACTAACTACAGACCTTTTACATATTTTTAGTCACATTCCAGGCACATATAAGTAAAATTTTGTAGTTATTCTAACTCAATATTCAGTATTCAAAGGATGCTGTATCCATCCTGAAAGGCAATGCAATAACCCTTTCTGTAGTAAGCTCACACAGTGTAATTCAAACATGACTAAGCAACATCTTTTTGCTACAAAACAGGGGGAGGAGGTGGAAGCAAGAAGAGGGTACCAGCACACTCTTGGCAATCTAGTATTTCATCCAAACAGAAATCCAGGGGTTAATGGAGGAGGTTTATATAAATAGCACAGATAAATGCTCTTGTTCTTAAAATGCCACAAAGTTTCACTTGAGGTGATCCTTGAAAATCAAGAGAAAAATAGCAGCGGCTGTTTTGCCTGGAGCTGGAAAGTCAGTGTTCCGAAAAAAAGTGTCAGGGAAAATGAGGCGGGGAGGGGGGGGAAAGAGGGTGGTGGAGAGAGGGAAAACTGAGGTCCAACTGCTTTGGAGCCTGCAGAGCAAATTCTCCCAAAGCCAGCATGGAGCGTGGCTACCAAAAAACCCAAAAGCTTTGTAGTGGATTGTTAGCAGAATATATTTTCGTGTGTGTGGATGCAAGAAGGGAGTCATTTGCTGCTGCTGCTCTGAAGGCAGCGTTGCTGAATAAGCCTGAGGGAGCCCCCAGAGCAGCTCAGAGCAGCGACGCTTCACTGCTTGGCAAGTTCATTAGGTAAAGGATGCTGCGCGAAGAGCCAATGCAAAGATCCTTGCAGCTGAGGTCTGCTTTGAGCTAAATGCATTGCTAAGGATGTTAAATTGAGGTTCTCGAATGCAGGAGAAAACCAGGCGGGAGAAAGGCTGCGGATGGGTCACTGCGCTGCGGTTGCCGAATGGCAGAACAACCTGCTGTACTTTCTTCTTGAACCGTTGGGTTGGGCCGGGGGGAGTTATTGGGGACTGACAGCGCTGGGGTTAAACTGTGCTGCAGTCTTGCCTTAGCTTGTTGTGCCTCTTGTCACCCGGAGAGGCACAGCAAAGACACCAAGCAGACACTGCAACAAAAGGTCTGAGACATTTCCTCAGCTTAAGGGATCGGTGAAGAGGGTGCAGTGTTTTCTTTCAAGGCAAGGGAAAGCTATTAAGCCTGACTTATTATGAGGGAAGGAAAATATTTATCACTGCCTTTATTTCTCTTCATTTCACCAAAATAAAGTTAAATTTCTGGTTTTGTCAGAGATTAGGATGACTGCACTCATTCTGAGGATAAAAAAGCCTGCTCAGCTGTTACTAGTATATCAACAAAAAGAATGCAAGGCTGGAAGCTTTTGCAGCAGAAATCTTTGCAGTGGCTTTTTGTTTTCAACTTAATTAATGTTAAAGACCTTGAATAAAAGAGGTCATCTTCTCCGCAGCGCTCACTTTCCTGTGCACTAGCATTAAATCAGCAAGTTGATTTTTTCACCCGTCTTTGCTTTACCTTTCAGCAATGAACCAGCACTCCCCGAGCCCTGCGGTCTGCTGAGCAGCGCTGCTGAGTGTACATTTAGAAAGCAACCTTTGTGGTCAGGTTTCTTTAAATGAAGAAATGACAGTGTATGAAGTTAGGAATACTTGTTCTGGAGCACAGGAATATGGAGCATCACAGCCTATAAATTATGGCTCATGAAAACACAACAAGGCTTTTCTCCTCGGCCTCCGTACACATGAAATGCCAAAAGATGGGCTTTCGGCTGACACTTTCCCACCAACTTCTAGGAATTACTTCTGGAGCTGAACTTTTCTGAGTTAAGGGAACAATAGTTAGCTTCACTAAAAAAAAAAAAAAAATAAAAATAAAAATAGATGCAGTCCACCAAGAAGAGAAGACTGCACAGCTTTATCCTTTTGCTCTTTAGTTGGTCAGGTGTGATGGAGAAATGTGGAGAAAATATCTATAACACTGCAGTAATAAATCTGTGCTCAGAGACTTCCTGGAAGGTCCCGGGAAAGTCCCAATGGCACCATGACTTTGAGAAGCCTTCTCTGGTGGAGTGTGAGGTCCCAGCCAAAATCCTGCCTTGAATCTCCAGGGTAACATTTCAGGAGGTCACTGCTATTTCCCAAGTGTAGCTACATATTCCTTCAGACACCACAGACGGGTTCTCTACCAAACCCCAAAGCTTCTCCACGGACTTGTCCTACTCCATAGTATCCTCAACATGCTCTCCTGCTCCTTAGTATATTGGAAGTCCGAGCTCACAGGCATCCATGGTCTGTGTTGTTAGTAACATACTTTTCATGGCAGCGTGCATAGGTGTCTGGACAAATTCTTGTCAATCTGAAACCACATTTGTGTTTTCCATCAGACTGGGAGTTGTAAACTTTTTGGGTTTTTTGTCCACTCTTCTGTGGCGATGTTCCATGATTCTGTGATTTGGCTTTATACTCTCAGTAGCATAAACAACTGCTCCAACCAGCCTGGGACAAAGGTTGGAGAGAAATATCGTGGCTGACAAGCACAATGTGGGAAGAGTCCAGAATGACTAAAAGAGCGATGTGCCAATGAATCGCTGGTTTTCATGAATGCCCCAAACCAGAAGAATCCCAAATGACGTCTGTGAGTACAATCATTTGACCCAGCCCACAGACACAGATGGGTATTCAGAAACACATGCCAAACTGTTCAGAAGGCAGATGGAGATGAAATTAAATGATATCAGCTAACTCACTCTGAACGCTGTTGCTGAAAGTTAGCTTTGCATATCCTGGAATTCGAACCAATGCACTCTCTGTCTTTGTAGGCATTTCTAAAACAAAACGCTCAGAAATTAAGACAATCATTCACTCTTACAGGTAACTGTAGCAACATTACTTGTAAACTAACGGCTTTGTGTGTTTTTCCAGAGTTTCTTGCCTTAGCTAGGAGCTGCTCAGTGAAATATAATCACTGTGGTTATTCTATTGCTTAGTGCCATAGGGGCAACAATAAATATGACCACTAAAAGTAAGTGGTTTATTTAAGAAAAAATGTAAGGGAAAAAAACAGTCTAAAATGTAAAGCACACATCTTTTGCACTTCAGGGAGAATTTAGGACAATATTAAGTGTACTACAGTTTCATGCATTGTATTCTCCCCAGCAACATCTCTCAGATGAAGTCTCATGATAAAAGTCTCAGCTCCTCTTTTGTTTGTTCAAGACGCTCTTAATGGAAATGCACATCCCATTTTTCCATTCAAATAGGAGAAAAACCTTATTTGTGGTGAGGGTAACAGAGCCCTAGAACAGGCTGCCCAGGGAGGGTGTGGAGTCCCCATCTTTGGAGACCTTCAAGACCTACCTGGATGCAGTCATGAGTGATGTATTCTTGGCAATGCTGATTTAGCAGGGGAGTTGGACTAGATGATCTCCAGAGGTCCCTTCCAACTCTGACAATTCCATGATTCTGTGATTTTCAGGACTAATGCAAATTATTTTACTTGAGGACTTTGTACAATATCTGCTGGCCTCCCTGGACAGGAGAGGATGAGAGTACAGTTATCAGCTGCTTAATTGCCCTAATACTACACTCATCCCTCTCTCCCCTGAATCTGTGATTCAATGCTCTGTATTTAGGTATTTAGGTGTTAGCTGCCCTCAAAGATCTGTTAAAGATGGTGGTCAAACCACCTCTCTCTTGCCTGTGTTCCACTTCTTTAACATCATACTAAAAGAATTGCAAATCAAGAGTAGCTTTTTTTGCAGAAGTACTACCAAACTGCCAACATCTTCTTAAAACTATGGGCATAAGCAACAGATTATCTTCCATCAGTGATCTCATGAAATCATATATGGGGGTAACACCAAGATGTTAGCGTCCTCCATGTGACCGTTCCTCCAGTCTCCCTTAGCTACTGCATGATTCTGTGAGTTCATCTAATTTGCGCTTGGTTTGTTGTTAGTTTCCAGCAAACAGCCTATGTTTGCTAAAGAACACTGAAGAAACCTGGATGTGAGTATGTCAGTCATTGCAGAGGTTGGCAGAACAGCTTATTTGTCCCAAGCATGGGTTAATCAGCATTAAGAAGGCCAGTCAAACGGCAGGTGCTCTTCTGGAGTTTCATTAAAGGATATTTTTTTTCCACTTATAAAGGTTTGTGTTCCTCCCCCTACAACTGCTTCTGTACTCCTTTCCTGAAATTGCTAATGACTTAGTGACAAGCTTCCATCCATTTGGAACTCCTGGAGCAAAGGGGCGGAATTAAGACTGCCCACTGTAGCCAAGAAGGATCTTCTATTGAATCCACAGTGTGGGAAAACCAGGTAATCTCCTTTTAGTTCGTGGGTGCAACTTTACTTGCTCACACAATCCTGCCCATGAAGCAAATTTTTCCTGATACAAACCAATGGGGGTTGCTATCAGGGTGACACTTTCTAATTTGCACAGTTACAAATGCTTCTTTCTGGAACTAGCGAGTGTCCATAACAAATAAAAGGAGGAAAAAAAGGGGAGGAGATTGGAAGAGAATTTGAAAAGTAGCTGTTTCTGAGCCAAGAAGACCTCAGAGTCTTTTCTTCATCCTGCTCTTGTTTTTAAGGTATGATGAGCCGTATGTATGTACAGAAAGGATGCATTTGGCCCATTTCACGTACTTACAACAAGAAAACCAGCTCATAAACACCACTGTAGATTTGAGAAGCATAGACAGAAAGGTGGTAAAGGGCATATTATAATACTGCCCTGTCCCTTTGCATGCTGGGACACGTGAACCTTGCCCACATGCTTATGATAGATGGGCATATACTTGAACGCAGGGTGGGAAATCCCTCACTAATGGCTGCTTTTTATCTTTCCCCCTCGCCTGTGATTTTCCTCCTCTTAGGCTATTAGGAGCACCAGAGCTGTCAGATGCCTTCCTCAGAGCAGGGGTTACCTCTTCGCGTCCGAGTGGGCTGAGCTGCAAGTGCAAGGACTGGTTCATTGGCTTTTCAGTGCCTACCCTGAATCTGTAGCTCTGCCTCCTGGGCAGAGAGCTCCTGGCTGGGCATCGAGCCCAGCACTCCTCAGCTGCGGATTTATTCAGCCTGGATGAAAACTCATTCTAGCTATTTTCATGTGCCAGTTTACTTATGAGTTTGTTTTATGCCTTTTCCGTTTCAGCATCTCTGCTCTGAAGTGGGTTGAGCAACTTCCATTAAAAGTATGAAGGAACTCTCACTCTCGGCAGCACCGTAAATCAGAGATTTACTCTCAATTGATTACACAACCAAAAAGTGGGAATCAGTCATAGTTAGCAGATTTACCTGGTTTGGTGTAATATTTATCTCAGAGTAAATACTTCTACTCTGACATCAGTATATTGCTTTGAATTTACTTTGGTTAAAAAGCTCTGTAGTAATTAACAAGTGTGATGGAAATTGCACCTTCATTATTTTTTTCCTGGACATTTATTCATCCCTTTCACATTATTCATGTCTTCAAGATCTGGACAGGCTTTTGAATAATTTGTGTTCATTATGATGCAATGGTATAGGATCAGTAGGGAACATCAAGAAGAATCACTGACATGAATTTTCATCGGTTTTAATAAATGTTGAATGCATTTTTCTTGTGGGTTGTTTGTTGTTTTGGTTTGGTGTGGTTTTGTTTTTTTTAATATAACTGTATTTTGGAGCTTGTATGTTTATGAAGGAGTTAGGTGATTGGAAAAGGAAAAGGTTTTCCCCTCTGCATATTTCTGCCTAGCAGGTATTCAAGTAATACAGTTTCTTTTTTTCTTTTCTGCTTAGGACCCATGGTATGCACTTGGTACTTTTAAATAGAACCTTGCTCTTAATCTCTAGACAGAGAGATAGCAGGATTAATTCAAGTGAAGTCCCTGGGAAAGAATTGCAGAATTTGAAATCTTAAAAAATCTCTATCTAATTATACACTATTTGTGATTTCTTTTTTAAATACCCCAAGGGTCAAGAAGTAAATTGCCATAAAATGGGGAGACATGAATAATTGTTTTTTTTTCCTTCCTTATCTGTACAGAATTATCAGTGATGAATTTAACTGATCAGCACAATAAATTGGTAGGGCAGAAGGAAAGATAATAATCAAATCATCTCTTATGTGCACGTAGAGTGCAGGATTTTACACAAGTGCCACGTACTTCACAATTGCTAATGAAAATGAATCTAAATTACAAGCTAAGAGCAGGGTTTAAGATCAGATGCAACACTGGAGAAAGATACAGCGCAAGCCTGGCTTGCACCAAGGAGATTTCCACTGGCTTTTAATTAGCGTGTGCCTGGCCGTCAGTGCTCGAGGGGCATCCTCTGAGGGCAAGGTCACAACTGGAGAAAAATGAAGGCAGCAAAGGGTTTTAGGCAAAGCACCTTCCATTCCCTGCCTGACTTTTTTTCTTTAGTTTTGTTCTCTTTATATAGTTTCAATTACCTTTTTTTCAGACCCACTCTTTCCTATTTTAACAGTGGACATATGACAGGCAGTTTCGTGCTGGCTGGAGTCCATAAGGGCCAAAACAAGTGCCATATTAGTATCTTTTAAAAAGGAAACTGTAACTGCATTTAACCTTTTATTTATGTTTATTTCTCTGTAGTTTTTACTTGAACCTTATAACTTATGCCATTCTTAAGTGGGAAAAATCCATTTCAATTGACAATAATTATTTTAATCTAAAGACAGTATATAATAATATAAACTGTGACCTGACTACCTTCATAAATTTTCAAATAAATGTACTTTGAAATAGGGAGCACCGGACATGTTAGATATTTCCAGGATCATACTAAAGTCTGGAACAAACTGATTAAAAATTTCAAAAAGATTACAGAGAAAATTAGTAGTTTTACAGGGTTTTTCACCCACTCAGCTGCACAAGTACTCACACATTTTCTCTGCAGCACTCTCTGATGCTTTAATCTGGAACATCAGTGAACAAAGCATTTTAGATCAGGCAAACTTCGAGTTCCTTTTTGTGGTCAGATGCCACTGTTCAGTGATGCTAAGTGACATCTACTCCTAAGACTGTGGCAGGATATTAACACACTAATCCCATGCAATTTCAAATTTCCCTCTATTATTTTAAATATTTAAAATATGTTAAATATTTTAATAATTTTTTATATTTTCTTTTCTTCTCTTAAAATAGTCATAATGAAACAAAATAATAAAACCCAAGTGTCTCGGTAACCAGATCAGGCAAAAACACTCAACCAAGTCAGTCAGTATAACAAAGCAGAAAAGCATGATGGAGTTCATTTGACTTTGCTGTGATTTATGTGACACACCTAGGCTTCACTCTATACAGAAGGTATTATCACAAGCCCTGTGCCACCTTGGTGCACAGCGTTTGTGGCAGCTGGGTTAAGGCAAACCCAGCACTGTTGATGACATAGAAGAAATAAAGAGGACGTACTAACCAGCTAAATTTCACTCAAGTATCACCCTTTGACATATGAAATCCAAAGACTCTGCTGTGACGCTGTATGAACTATAGGAGGAAGAAGGTGAGTGCTGGAGACTGCCAGTGCTGCTGTTATACAGAGAACCATAACTTTGGGTGACGTATTTACATGTAATTTCAACATTTATTTCCACAGAAGTGAAACTATGTGGAGGTGGTCTATGGCAAGGTTAAAGAATTCAAAATTGTACCAATAAACCCAAAGGCAGAATGGCAGAAACCATCGTAGCGCGGTAACCTACGTGCACTGCGTTTTACACAAGACAGCTCTTGTTCTCTCTCTGCCATTATCTAGGGCAATAACTCTAGGGCTGGAAGACCTCACTGATTCATCTAAAAATAGGGTATCCACTATGTCAATGCAATTATCAGTTGTTTCAACACACAGAACTCTGCCCTAACCTTAGAGACGGAGAGCTTTGTTTAAATACATCGGCCTCTGAGCGCACACAATACCATTATCAGCTTTCATTCAACCAGAGTGGTCATCCATTGATGTGTGGAACTTGCTAATGGGGATTTTACCCGTGGTTCTGTTGTCGATAATTATGCCCTTTTGACCAACACATATTAAGTGGATTATGCTGTTAAATACTTGTTCCCAAGGGTCCTGGATGAAAATCATACTGCCTTTCACAAGCTGAAAAGTAAAAAAAAAAAAAATCTAAAAAAAGTTACCCCAATTGAAAGCTATAACCAAAGAAATTAAAATAATCTGCAAGCTGAGCTAATGCAGCTCGTGCCATACCTGATTATTCTCTTTGTCCATATATTGCACCAGTCTAGTCAAATTTCATTATCACCACCACTATTAGTAGACGTTAACAAAACAGCACTCGCCTCCACTCCCTCCTCCCACTGACAGCACATGAATGACAGCTGTGGTATAGCTCTCCTGGGAAGTTACTTTCCAGAAGCACAATGACTGAAGCAGCTCTTAAAAAAATGCGTGAGCCTGGCTTTGTTCTGATTAAGATTCAGACTTGAGCAGGAGTTGGGGGAGGATGGCAAGGAGGAGGGCAAGGAGTGTCCTCGGACTGAAACGGACTGTGTTAAATTGGACGTGCTCAGGAAAAAGCAGGATGCAACTCAGTAGGGAGCAGTTCAAGAAAGGGATCCTGGATGTTAATCACAAACTGGACTGGAGTGAGTGGCAGTGTTTGGCGGTGGAAAAGGCTGAGCACCACCTGGAGATCTCTGAACCGAAGTCATCCTGCAAAGGCAGAGCGCTGCCTTCGGTTCGGGGCACAGTGTTTCCCAGAAATACACATCTGCTGGAGAGAGTCCAGGAAAGATGAAACAGGATGAATGAAGGACGTGACGTAGGAGGAAAGACCAAATCACGTCATAGTAGATTTGAGGTCAGTTGTGTCAGCGCAGTGAGACCCCAGGACCCCATTTCAGGGTGTTCTGCCTTAAGCCGCTGTCACTTCCATTGCCTACTGTAGGAACTTTAACATATGAGAGGAGGAGGAGGGGTGGACTAATTCACACTCTGTAACTTCTGCCGACAGTGTAAGAAGTAATGGGCTCGTATTACAAGAAAGAAGATGAAGGTTAGACATTACATAAGCTTTCTGAACAGGAGGTTGGTGAGGATTGCCTGGGAGACAGGGTTTTAGAAAAGATATGGAGATGAATATCTTTCAGCATACAAATATTGTTACTTTTGTATTTATAGTTTACCCTTAAAAATCTATATGCTATCTAATTACATAATAAAACAAATAAAAGTTGATATATACTTACATATAGAAATAAAATAGAAATGTGTCAACTGTAAACATGGTTCTTGCTACTCTGATACAGCAAATTGAACCCTTTGCTTCCTTTCAGACCTAATTTTCTCTGATTTTTCTATGATCTTTATGACGTAATTTCTCCCATAGGTACCTTAAGAAAATGTGCATGTTCAGCCTCTGATATCTTCCACAGTTTCTCTGATTTGCATCTAACTTACATTTGTTAACATCTGCTATAAATCTTTGTTTGCTCAGAGTAACTTAGGCAAGTTGGTAAAAGCAAACATGTTTAAATGGTGCCCAAAAGAGTTGGCAGAGTTTATGCAACCTGTAAATTAGTCTTATATGAGCCCTCACTGGATGTAGAAATGTCCTTACTTTGTCCTTATGCCTTTAGCCCAGCTCTTCCAAAGTAAGTTAAATCCAGCAAGTCCTGACATCAGTCAAGAATATTTCTGAAACTCATAATGTGAAATTTTGTTAGCATAGAAAAATGCATATCAGCAGAATAATTCTCTATTAAGGTTGTGGTCTGTCTCTATTTCATTCATTTAGATCAACTGAATGATATAAAAATATTTTTATTTTATTCCAACACATATGGGAGAAGTTGAGTTGACTAAATGTGATTTTCTGCTTTGGTTTTGCCTGCCTGTATATTTCAAGGCCAACTGGTACCCAGGTACTCCTATAAATCAAGAGCAGCACTGATGGCTTCCATGCAGTCCTATCCTTGTAAAAGATCGAAAAACTGGGTCAACAGCATTTAGAAATTTTTCACAACTGCCCTCACTCAAACATAGAGCTGTAATGGAATGGGGAGCCTGCCTCAATAGCTGCTGTGCTGTACCCCCTGCCAGCTAATATATACGTATGCCAGCAATCTTTTTTTTTCATGAAAAGAAATAGGATGACAATAATAAAGGTGAAGCCAAATAGTAATACTGCTGGCTTTTGTTGTTAACAGAGTAGTTCACTGGCTTGCAGTGTGTTGAAAAATCATATGTAGCCTGAAACGTACATATTATACATGTTGGAAAGCACATTCTCAATGCAAATGCCATGTTACAGACATTGTAGGATTAACATATGCAGCCCCTAGGAATGCTCTATTATAAATGCTATACCTAAATACAGGTAAGACTCCATGTATATTTATTTTGTATATAGAAAACATGATTTTATTTAGTATGAGGAACTGAATTGCAGGATCTGTCCGAGACACCATTTCTTTGTAATTCAGAAAGGGAGTACGTAAATTGAGTCTTAGGAATTTGAAGTTATAAGGTGCTTTATGATCTATAGGTAAAGCTGATTGATAGGAAAACACAAAATATTGCTTTATGTATAACTTCTTATTACATACGTGTTCTCTCAGCCATGACACTTCAGCCAGCCTTGTACCTGATTCTGCATCAGGATTCTTGCCAATCTCAATTCATTTATCAGCTGAGACTAAATGTAAAATAACACCAACAGAGCTGAAACAATTTTGGATGCCAGGGTACAATAAGTGCATTCATTACTAGTCCTGCAGAGAGCTGTATGAATACAAAACAGGCTCACATCATACTCATCTTCTGTATCCTAGGGATAATGAAAATAGATGGTTTGTTCTTAAAAATACACCCCAAGCCCACTTATCTTCATATACTTTCTGTCTTATTGTTGCCACCTAAAGTCGTGAACCTCCAATGTGACTATTTTATCAAAACTCTCTTAAGCTGGTGCACAATTTTGCCTTGATAGAATTTTAGGCCATTGAGGATGGATACCAGGCAAGGTCAGGAGAGGGGTCTGGGGATGGCTGAGATGTGGGGGGGGAGCTGGAGGGGTGGGGATGTTTGGGGTGTTCCTGGGGGTGCAAGTGGTAACCAGGATTTCTCTCTCTCCTGCAAATGACTTCTACCTCATTCAGTTTGATCTTGGAGCACTGGGTCCCTCTAATTTCTCCTCAGCCATTAGGATGTGGCCCCATGCCCCATCACGATGAAGATTTCTGCAACATTTTACTCTCGAGCAGGACATGGTCCTGGTGCAACGTCGGAAATGTGAACAGGTTTCAAACACATTGCTTTGATTGTCATTTTTCTTATGAAGCTGGCCCTGTATTTCACATGATTTAAACACAGTCCTTGAGCTTCATTAGAAGGTAGTTTATAGTAAATTTTGTCTTTAATTCTTATTAGTATTAAAAACAACACTAGAATATAAAAGTCAGGTTCTTATTGCGTTGAGCAATGTAAAGTCCGAACCTTTCACATCCTTTCATGGATGCTTCATTGCAGGGGAGTGTAAAGGAAAATGTCACTTGAGGAAAGCACATTTGAAAACACAGGCTGATTATCTGACACATGAAGCGAAGTATCTGAACAGTAACAACTGGGAAATTAATTTTTTGAGAGTCTAATTTGATATTTTTAAGCTGTGCTGCTGTCAGCACAGCACTGAAAGAACAGTAGGAGATTCCTGACTCTTTACAAAGTACCCAGTACTTCAGAGCTCTGAAAATGTGTTGTCTTAAAGGAATTTAATTGGGAATTAAACAGCTGGAACACCAAAAGAAAAGCCACTCTTGTAGCACTTAGTTCATTACAAATTTGCTTTAAAAGAACAGATTATTAAAACCACTCAAGATACTCGGAACTCTTCCCATGTTCTTCTTCTTTGTCAGCTTTGTAAAGCTGATCTTGCCTTCTTAACAGCTTAAACCTTGGCAAGAATCCTTCCTAATATAACCATGTGTGAAGGTAAAAAATAGAAAATTGCCTGCTTTAGCCACAGGGCGATGAGAGACTGGAAAGGAGTGGAGGAAAAGGTGGTTTAGGTGTTGAGCTGAAAAAGCTGAACGCTGATCCTGGCAGTGGTCCGTCAGGGGCTGCTTCACAGGCAGCCGGCGCAGGGTGCACAGCAGCAGGGTTACACACAGCTTATTAACTTGCCTGGAGGTGTGAGACCTAAAAACACAGGCTCTCACACCTCCTGCTTTGTTGATCACACATCCTGCAAACAGGATTAAGTGTATAAAAGAGCAAAAGGGCCCGACTGATAGCATGCAGTATTTCTCCTCTTCCTTGTGCCCGGGTAGAGCTCTGGCAGCTGGTGCTGGAGTGACAAACTGAACACCCCTCCCTGCAGTAATCCACTCCCAAATCATTACAGTTCCTCTGCCTAAGGGAGGGAGCTGGGGTGGGTAGTCACTCTTAACATAAAAGAGCATTTAACTTTCAATTTAAATTGAGAGAAATTGGATTAGTGAGTCACACAAGCAGGATCTTGCTATTGTCAGAGGTAGGTTTGCTGTGTTGCTTGCTCATTAACTTGGTCTCTTTGAAGAGAGATGGAGCCTCCCAGCAGTTTGCTGTTTTAATCCTCGCAATTTGTCTGGTGACTGCCTGGTTTTAGTTATGGATTTGGTACAAATGCTAAAAGCTTTCAGCAAATAAAATTAAGATGATTAGTGGAACAAGTTGTTCCACCTTTAAGAAAAGCTCTTGGAGATTTGTTTGAGGAACACATGGAAGATAAGTTTTTCTGAGTTGTTGTTGGCAGTGATAAAATATCTCCAGGCTTTATGGAGGCCAATGGTCTCATTTACTAGTGAATTACTACAGTCCATCTATAAGGAATGTAGGATGTATACTGGAATGTGTATCTTCAACATATGCACTGCGGAAGCTACTTGTGAGCTTGGCATAGATTCTCCTTCTCAGTGAGTGAGTGACATTTATGTCTGGGTAGCTGGTGATTTGGGCTAAAATTATTATTCGATTTGCATCATGTATATTTCTAGTAAAAGGTGTCCTGTTCTGCAGCCACTTTTTAATTTTGTGCTTTATGAACCCCCATTTGGTGGTGTTCCATTCACCAGAGAGATTACAGCCTCTGACCCAGCCCCTGCACCCTGCTTTTCTTTACATATTCTGAATAGGCCCATTAAGCCTAACAAGACAATCAAGATTTGGGAAATAGGAGACAGACAATATGTATTCACTGTGTGTGTGTGCATACATCCCTACATGTGAACAGAATTTCAGATTAACAAGTGAATGCATGTGAGGAGTTGTTTCCTGATAACACAGTTGCCAAATTCCTGTAGCTGAGATTTTTCCCCTTTCCCAGCTTTTCTTTCCCCTCAGCAGCACGTCTCTTGTCAGCCTGGAGGGGGATAAGAAAGGAAGGTGTCTGAAGACCTTATGGATGGGCTCAACAAGAACAGGTCTGTAAGGAAGGATATGTAAGATGTGCTACGTCAGTTTTTATGATACGTGCCCAAAGGCAGCCTCTGGCTGTGATAGCCTGCAGCTTCAGAGGTGCCAATTACAAGTGTATTTTAAAAATGAGTTTGTAACTTTATTTTTATAAAATCCTATCTAGACAATCCTGGACTCTTTCCAGTAGCATGGCAACAACTTTCAGTATTCCTGCAAACATCCCTAAAAACGTCTTTTACCAGCCGGCTACAGCTCCCTTCAAAAATACTGAAAACAAGCAGTTTTGTAGAGAGTAGTGACAGAGACCCTCACCGCTGGTTTTCACGTCACGTTCCGCTCGCACAGGAGTTTTAATAGGTTTACTTTGATTAATGCTACAGAAAAATTTTCACAATGCACCAAGTGTGGATTTTATTTCTGAGCAACCATAATAATGTCTGTACTTTTAAATTATTTTAGGTTTGCTTAACCTTGGAGGAAAGGTGAAAGGGGAAGGCAATGTTATTCATGCTTAGCTACACTGATAGTCAGGTAACTAAAATTAATTTGCCTTCTTGCCATTTAAGATTTCCCCAGCTGCCTCCATCAACTCTCCTTCATTCCTTCTTCATCTTTTATCGCTGGTTTTAAATCTTACTCTGAATGACAACATTCGTTTTCTAAACTACTCAGCAATATCAGTTTTCCCCCAAAGACTTCCCTGAGGCTGATTTGTACAGGCTGCAATTGTCTCTTTTTTTGTTTTTAATGACTTACATTGAACAATATCCTCACTAATGACATTTCCCCAGCAATGATGCACCAGGGAAAAGCCTGGAACAAGAAGTAGGAATGATGAATACAGCCTAAATGGATGGAGAAGGAAGTGCTAGGATTTACTCCTGTATCACTCCATAAAAACTACAACTCTTGTCTCTTTCCATCTACCATGAAGATGGAGCACTGTGCTGCGATATTCTTAGACAGATATATCAGGCGCCCTATTGCATAATACTTTTTTGCATCCTTACAATGAAAATACATGCCCCAACTTGCAATATATGCTCTGTATCTGTCAAGATAGCCCAATCAAAAAGCCCCAGCTAAAAAGAAAGACTGAAATAATCTTTAGATGAAAATGCAAGTAATAACTTCCTGCAGTGACAGCAGGTGATATGCAGAGGCAGGGTCATTCCAGTCTGGCAAATCTAGTCATTAAAAAACCTCTCCTACAAGCCCTGACCCCAAATACTTCTCTTGTCCCAGAGCTGCACACTTGCTTTGGTGAATGATTTCTTTCTCTCCCCTACCTGTTTGCTTAAGGATAGATCCTGAAGTCACAGCTTTTTTTAAAGGCAGCAAGAAGGACATGCTTCTTCCCAGGTCTCTGAATTCTCATGCTCCTTGACTGCTGCTGTTAGTTGTTTCATAGCCCAGACTCTGCTTCTCCTCTGTCCCCTTTACAGGGCATGATGACTGTCACTTGCAGCTGTCCACAAGTACTGGATAAAGCCGCAGTTGATACATCAACAGAATGAACTTTAATTCAAGCTGTGAGCTCTTTGGTGCATTTATGATCACCTTTGCTGTGAAGACCTGTAGTTTTAAACTTTTTTCCTCAGAGGGAAGCAGTGAGAAAACTATCTCCATTAAGTTCTCTGAAGCTGACAAACAAAGTCATCTCCTGCCATCCTTGTTTGCAGTCAGGCTGCAGAGCTCCTTGGGGTAGAAAGCATTGCAGATACTGACAGCCAGGGACTGAGCAAGAGGTGTAAACAACCTATTTTCTGTGTAGTTGAGATATTTCCTTGTTGTAGCTGGAATTTAATGCATTGGAATCCATTGACAGCAGAAATTATGCTGAACTATCACATGCTTGCACTGGAGAATTTCTGGGTTACTTAGCAATGTCACATAAGATAATAGAAAATGTCATTTTTACTCAGCCATCACAAGGTGCCTTATAGAGTGCGTTATTATTGCCTTTTTATCTTCACTTCTCAAATAACATGTGTATCTCAAAGCTATGAAATTCTATTTAGGATCCATCTAACCCAGAAAAGTAACAGAGACAAATTTGAGAGGAAAGTGGTCAGGACTCTTCAGGTTTCCCTCTGAGAACTGGAGACTGCCTGGATTGTTCTGGCATGGGGGAAATAACTGAATGGGTGATTTGCTTGGCATCAGAATTAGATCTAAATCTTGGAATTCATCTCCCCGACCTCGAAGGTTAGAGTACATTTAACTCTGGATTTGCCTTCTTTTTGTCTGTGGTCCAGTCCTCCTTTATAGATGTTAAACGGAACTGTGTCATGTTGGGAAAAGACAAGGGAATAAAATCAGATGAATGTCCCTCACAAATAAGATGTTTTCAGGGGCACAAACAAAGGTAGACTGGAGGATCAGTCTTTAATAAAAATTGTACCTTGAATTTTAAGTGTAAGTACCTGAACAAGATGAAGAGGAGAATTTACATTTGCATTTCACAGACTTCCTTTTCTAAATGAGGCGTTTAGACCATGAATTTCACAAGAAGATCTGGGTGGTGAAACATTGACACACTTCAGGGTGAAAGTTATTTCCCTGAAAGGTTTTCAGATTTTGGAAACAATCCTAAGATTTGTCTGAAATTAGGTTTTTTCTGGGATTTCCCTGGAAAACAACAATACAGAGGCTTGATTTTCACATTTAGAGCATCTAACAGCCTCTGACCTGTTCCTTTAACTTGTTTCTGACAAATGTAAATAAATGAATTTGCTTTCAAATTTGAAAGGGTATAAGCATGGGATATTAATTTTGCAGTCAATAAAACCATAAATAGAAACCAGAAAAATAAAAACTGCTTCTTACCACAGATTGCTCTATAGAGTCAAAACTCTCCTTTCTGCTGCATCCCAGATAGGATAAAACATCCCCAACAACAAACAGCCCAACAGAGCTCAACTAATACAAGTTGAGCCCCAGAGCCTTTTGTATAAATAGCTGCAGGGTTATATCCCAAGCAATTGTGGCCACTGGCTACTATACACCCTTCCTGCCCACAGAGATGCTAATTTTTGGGATAGAGTCTTAAAGTGATTCCGCATGACTAATTTTCTTGAGCCCTCATGATAATCAAAGTCATTTCATTTTCATTAACTCTAGCTATCTGCTGACATGAAGCCCCTCTCTCCTGCAGTCTATCTTTTGCAATTGCAGCCATCCTTTACAAAGCTTAGAACTGGTTATGAATAATATTATGTTGGCATACACTAGGCTGAAAAACCCTGTGATGCTGACAGGTCAATGTTGTTTGATTCCACTTGAGAGTCTATTTCAGGAACTCATTGAACTGTTTTGGGACTACATCACATGCACAGCTAAAAGTTGCAGCACACAGCAGTCAGAAAGCATTTCTAAATATTTATGCATATACACCAGGACACACAAATATACACATAATCAACCCTGCAGGTTCCTACTGTGCAACTGATTTGCTTTAAAAGGATTGCTAGAATCAGAGTAGAAATGCCCCCTCTTCAAACAATGTCCTCCTTTTGCCAGATTTGGTGATTTGTGTGTTGGGTTGAGAGAATGTAGATGGCAATGACCTTGATACAGTTGCTGTCGAGTTTTGACCATGCAAAGCAGGACACTGTCCCCAAGAGCAGTGAAGGAATTCCCAACAACTTGTCTCATCCATGTAGCCCGCAATTCCAACCACTAAAGACATTTTCAGAATAGACAATAATTTGGGAACATTTTACTCTTCGGCAGAGGACTCTTTGAAGTTAGCAGGCACCAATTTCAGCCCCAAGAGTCAAACAAAGCTGTATACCCCCAGTGCATTGCAGAGTTGGTTTAACAATAGCTGGAGGGGTCTTTAAATACAGCTGGGCTACTTGCTTTGCTCCGTCTTCACTTACTAATATTTAAAGCACCTGGGTACAAAGTGAAAGCAAAGCTCTGCCTGCAAGGAGGAGGACTTAGAGGAGATCTCTCACCTGATAAATGCAGTGTTTTAAACTGCTTAGAGTGGTTTCTGTGTTAACTCTT
Organism: Nycticryphes semicollaris; assembly: GCA_013400055.1. NCBI lineage: Eukaryota > Metazoa > Chordata > Aves > Charadriiformes > Rostratulidae > Nycticryphes > Nycticryphes semicollaris. The sequence continues at coordinate 1,167,253 of VXBJ01001595.1, read as the reverse complement.
ACTTAGGAATAGGTTTTCTGCCTTCAGAAGCTTGATTGCCTAATGTACAGCAATGGCAAGCTGAATGAGCTGGGCATATGTGAGAAACTGTCACCATCAGGTTAGTTCCTGTTACTGTATGTTATAAACTCAAATCATTCCTCTAAACTCTTTCTAAATGTTTCAGATTGCTTATGGGTAAATGTGACCAACACCCACCTATATATCCTATGCGTGTTTTATTTCTCAAATAGCAAACGATCATGAAGCAGCAGAAGGTATGTTAAAATGGTTGTGTTTGGTTGAAAACTTAACTCATTTTTTTATTATAGGGAGCAAGAGAAAAGAAAGATATTTACTGATTTTGTTGTAATGGTGTAAAGCCTTTGCTTATGCTTTCTCGGGTATAAGTTGCCATTAGAGATGAGGAAAACTGCTCTTCCTCCCTAAGCAGAATCTGGTTTACCTTAGTGAATTCTAATACTAAACCCCTAGTTATTTCAGGGTGGGTATTTTCACTTTCTCTATTGGTCTTTCTTATCTCACTAACTCTATGCATAGCAGCTGGTCCACCTGCCCAGAAGAATGCGAAGAGGAGACACAAAGCAAAGTGAGATTGAAAGAATAGGAATGAAAGAATAGGTATTTCATCACTTTCTTGCTGCCTGTTTCTTTTCTTGATTCCTAAAACAATTTCCCTCTTCAGACAGGATTCTAACAAGAAAAGTGACCCTCTAATCTGAACTAAACAGCCTTACTATGATTTTCTTAAGATCTTTTAAACAAGCATAGGTTTGCTGGAGGCTATGTTAATGAGTGGCAGATGTGAGCAGCTAAAGCCTTGAGATAAAACCTCCACAGAATTTGTCTGGAAATAATGTGGAGATAGCAAGTAATATTAGATTAATGACATTAATAATTTAATAATTTAAGCAGGCATATTGAAAATCTGAGGGGTATTTTTTGTGGTGTTGGTGTTTAATGGAGGTAAGTTTCAGGGCAGCTTCAGCCAGTGGGAGAGCAGTCAGGGCCCTTTTCCAACTGGTAATCACCGTGATGTAAGTACAGTTAGATAATCTGTAAATGCAAAAATCTGCAATCAACAAAATTAACATAAGCTCCATGCCAAGCCATAATTAATGATAATAACAAAAAATAGGCATCAGCTTGGAAATGCAAGTGCTTAATACTTCCAGAAAAAGGTTAGTGGAAGAGAAACAATCAGTTTTAAGGACTGCTGGTCACAATATCAGAAATTGGAAATGCAAGTGTGAAAGGCGTATAAAGCAGTTCTGCAGGTCAACTCACATCTTTGGTTTCTTCTGTGTTCCTTTCCACTGATTGAAAGGGTGCCATTGCTAAACTTGTAGAGTCACACCAGACTACCTCTGATTTAACTGGGAACAGAAAACCCCGAGTTTCCAATTACCTAATGGGTATTAAATATATCTCAACTTCTTCCTACGACCATGTGTGGTTCTAGCTCCCCTCTGTGCTTTATTTCCACCTCTGTGTTCCCAAGCTGAGTCTGAGGGCTTCTTTCTGAGGTGGGAGGTCGTTTTGAAGGTAGATTGTACAGGAACTTCATATTCTGAAATCCCGCTTTCTCATGGCAAAATATCTTAATCTTTTTCACAGAGTAGCTGAAAAGAAAGTAAAAAGGAGCTGGCAATGAGAATTGGCATAAAGATATACTTTGAACTATTATGGCATAAACACTGAGACTAGTTATATCTAATGGAAGCCAGAAACTACAGCTGGGTGCAGTAGCCAGACGTGGCAGTGTGCAGTAATGGTTAAAAACAAAAAAAGTCCTTTACCCATTCAGGGAGTAGCCAGTGACCTGGACCATCAGGTCTAGGAGTCCTTGTATTTTAATCCTTGCTATTATGATCAATGATACCATTCTCAGTCATAGAAATGTGTCACCCTATTTTAAGCTTAAGTAAGCTGTGTGCCTCCATAGCAGCTTGTGAGTTCCAAAGAGCAATTGCTGAAACATGCCTCATGACTCTACTGTTATTATTTTATAATATTGAAATAGCAGATGCTGCAAACAGAATAGATACATTGGCTAGACGTTTTGATACATTCCTGTTCATCATTTAATGAATTTAATAAATAACAAGTGTACACTAAGGACGCCAGTTCTGATCTTTTTCAATTAAATGTAAGAAGGATGCAAGATCTTAAAGAAAGAATTTAAAGAAAACCCCAAAGCAGAGAAGACTAGATCTCCAAGACAGGACTCAGTGCAACCCCCTGCAAAAATTCAGTCTTGGAAACTGATTTGTACATGGGACACTTGCTTTATTCACTCAAGAAACTAAGGCTGTACACTGTTTGCATATTCTTCTCCTCTCTGTCATAGATCGTCACAGTGCTCTCAGTTGTGCTTTGACTTTGAAGTCCTCACCATGTCAGAGGACATGACAATTAGGTGGGAAAGAAGCTGATTTCAGTGTCAGCAAACTTTCCTTCAGCCCACTGACATGTCTGTGGGAAGGCTGATAAATTAATCCGTGCAATTGAGGGAAGATGAGAAAACGTTAATAAACAACTTGAAAAGGAAGAAGACCCATGTTTGGAAAGTGCTAGCTCCTGATTTGGATGTGCTGTGACGTGACCATCTGTTTATCTCTGCACAGCTTACAGGGGAATGATTGAGGTGGCGCAGAGAGAACAGAGAGCCACCATCTCTCTGCTGACTGCCCCAATGCAGATGGATGTGATATTGATGTGCTCTTCTGTTCTTCCATTCACTTTATTCTTGTAATTTGCAGTTTGCAATTGTGAAAGGTGCCAGAATAACAGCACAAGAAGAAGAAATCTCCTGTTTAATTACAGGAAGTTTACAGGCTGAAAAGTGGCAATTCAAGCTGTCCTTTAGGTCAGGCTCTTACGACCATCTAGATGGTCTTTTCTAATCACTAGATTTAGATTGTAGCTGACTGCGGGCAAGGACAGGTATGAGGTGGGGAAGGGTGATGTACAGGAGTATTTCTTACAAGTCTCAGACACATAATTTGGAAAGTACTCCTAGAAATATCATAAAGCAGATTCTTGATCTTGCAACCATGGACCCATTAGTCTGTCAACGAGAAGCGTCCCAAGTAAATCCAGGAGGCTTTGCTCCTGGTCACAGGATTCATGCTCTCACTTTGGGAAGCAGGGAGTACTGCTAACTTAAGTTCAGATCTATGAACTTTAAATGCTTTTGGGGTCTCCATGCTGATTTCCTCAGTGTGCTTCCCCATGGTAGCTCCACAATACCTTCACTGCAACTGAAGGCATAGACTCACTGTATTTTTCCAGTAACAGATAATCATCACTGTCTCCAGAACGTGAGCTGTGAACTATTCATGACCTGCTTATTTCATATGGCATAAATAAAAAAAAAAAGTCCTCAGACTAAAGCAGAAACAGACTACAGAGATGGAGTGCTCTGGCGTGTAACTAGCTCTTGGCCCTCCCCCTGTAATAAACAAATGGCATACTCTACTAGCCAAGCAGCAGGGTAGGTACTTATCAATAGTAAGGGACAAACTTACATGCACCAAAATAAAGTTGTCAGGTCAAAGGTTTTTAATATTTTTGGCGTGTCTAATTTGATAAAGAATGGAATTTCATACCTCTTGGGCTCTGCTTGCAGAGTAACTCTATTGCTGTGTGTGTGAAAACGTGTATTCCACTTTGGAACGTCTAATCTGCTCCCTGCTAGCTTTCAAACCCCAGTATGCAGCTGGAATTAGCATTTCCAGGGCTGTTTAATAGACACTCCAGCAATATTACTCTTGTCATGCTGCTCTTGCCCCTTTTAAAACCAGATGACACAGGAGGTGAGGAATCTTCCTCCTCTATGCTGAGAAAAGCAGCAAATTTTTTGAGTGAGGATTGTTTTTCTTTTCAGCAGAAGAAGAGGTTGTTTTGGTTTTTGTGTTTTTTGTCTTAAAAAGCAATCCCAAGAAGTCAGGCTAAATTTAAACAAGCCATGAGGTAGCCAATACTGCTGATAAATACCTAATGTATTCAAATCAGTGGGAGCAATTAGGAAACTTAGTAGTTTAAAGTGCATAACTTCATCCCTAACGGGTATAATAGAAAGATAGTTTTCTTGAACACTTCAAGCTTATACACCTTTCTCATAGAAACCCAGACTCTTCAGCTTCTAGTGAGAGATACATAAATACAAGAAGTGTCTCATTGTAACAAACCAAGTATCTTTTATAAATAAAAAAATAACTTCAGCTGGGACTGAAATTGAAGGAAATAACCATGCTATTTCTAACAACTTTTACTATTATTAGCTTATAGCTTCACAACTACTTTCATACTTTTACCTTCTGTAACTCTGGGAGCACAAAATTGTCATTGCTTTTCAATTGTCCCTGCTTCAGTTCTATGATTTTTCCATGAGTTATATTTCTTTTTCTATTAGATTGGTGGCTCGGAATATTCCAGATCTCATCTTAGCATCTGCTTTGACTACCTACTTTTCTCCACAAATTCCCCTTCTGCTAGATGATACTTAAATGTCCTGTGGGAGCTCCGATAGATTATGCTTCACTGTCCAAAATGAGACAGAAGTGTACATTTCCATGGCTCTTCCCCAACAGTCAGTTTTAAAATGTGTTTTCCCTCCACCTGTTGATTGATTCCCTTCTATGGTAATTTTTTTTTTACCACCTGATTCCTTTTAGTTTGTCCTAATAGGATAAAAGCTTTTAAAGGAAATTCCCAATTCAATGATGAATAATGGCTAAACTGATTATTACAAAAAATTACTTAATAGATATTGCCCATTTCTTTCTCTTTTATGGTTTATCTACACAGGAAAGCCATTGCACAGCAAGGTAGAACATGAATTTAAAGCAAAGTGACTATTTCACATTAGCTTCCCACAAAGATACTGTCATCCTGCATGCAGGTTTCACTTAATCCACTTCCAAAACTGGCTAAGGAAACTTGCATAAATGTATTCTTGCTGTGAAATGCTGTCCACATAGAGAATTAAATGTGAAATAGCTTTCCAAACTCCTTTCCATGATGGCAAGAACTTATGTACTTTTCAGGTCCCTTCTACAGTGGTGCTAGAGTCCTGCTGAGTTTATAATGTATTTATTCTAACAACAGCCCTAAGAGCAAGGGGACCACTCAGTATCTTTCACAAGATTGTGCAAGGGGGCTGGAATAGGGAAGAGAGATGAATTCAGTTTTCCCAAGTTCAAAGACGTCTTTATCGCCTGCTGGGTCATGGTTATACTCCATGAAAAGCCTGTAGTTCCCAATTCTGTCTGCTAAATTGCAATTCTGTTTATCCTCCCAAGAGGTGTGACTCAGCTGCACAACACTGATGGATCTTGTAAACTAAAGTTGTTATTTCCTGACAGTGACTGGCCATGTAGCCTTATGACGTTTGTATGAATTCACTGAATGTGAATGAGAACATGAAGGTAGAGAAAAGCTCAGTGATGTATTTTGATTTAGAGACTCAGAGGTTTGATGCACTTTAGTACGTAAAGCCTGTGGACTTTAAATAACTTTGAGAATCTTATTTAAATAACTGTGATTGCTGTGTTGTTTTTATTTTTAAGGAAATGTTGAATAGCCTGTTTCAAATCATCTTGTTTTCCTGTGCTTCCTCCTCTCTCAGAGGAGTTGCATTTGCATAGAAAGAGGATCCTTTAAATAAAGGCACCAAGTCCATTTTTTTGAATAGAGAGAAACTCAGCAGCCAAAGCTAATATTAGGATTAAACGTTGCCCTTCCAACTCCATAATGGGCTTAAACTTTATTAATTTGCCTTACTCTAATGAAGCAGAAATTTAAAGATTCTTTTCATCTTGCTGCTGAAGATCTGATATCTAGAGCAAGAGACCTGTTTTGCTGCATCTTGCAGAGAGCTGACAACCCTACAAGCAAAAATGAGGCTAGGGGTTCAGATGTCAGTTCACCAAACACTGAATTTCAGAACTCTGATGCCTTTTGTTAAATCTGAAGCCTTCTCTCTTTGTTATTTTTGCTTCATGGCAGAAATGCAATGAAGAGATGAATCTGAAGTAATCTCTTTCGTTTGAAACCAAGATTGCTTTTCCTTGTTTCTGCTTAGAATGCATTCCCTGTCTTGGTTGTGATTTACTATTCCCTGGCTTGGGGTCCATAATGTATATGGAGCATGTGGGTAGAAGCCTACCCACTGTAGGCCACCTGCTGAGAGAAGGCAAAGCTTGAATACATCAGGAGGGGTTTCCCTACAACTGTTGATTGTTTTTTTTTATTATTATTTTTTTGTTTGGTTGATTATTTTTTTTTTGTTTATTTTTCAGTTGTCTAAAGTTACTGTGAGTGTTCCAGTCAGCAGTATATTCTGACATATAGCACACTGCATGTACAGACCATGCTGCTTGCAGACAAGACGCTGCTCAGTTACTTTAAATCTCTAGAAACTCTTCCAGCCTGATACCTTACTAATAATAGGAATAACCATTCCTCTCACATATTGCCATTAATGCGTGATCTTGTGTTGCACGTTGGCATTGGGGATATTAGCAATTGCCAAATTTTCTCAACTTCATCCAATGCCAGAGCTGCACAAAACATGTAGGCAGCTACTGCATAGTCGTTGGCGCACGCAGCAGGCATCTGCGGAGGTTTTCCTGCCCCCAGATGGGAATACAAACTCCTGCCCACGCAGAGGGTGCCTGGGCTGTTGGGAGCACCTTGCTTTCTCCCCTCCTGCTTCCTGGGTGGGAAACACTGCTCGGAGGAGACTTCACCACGTTATCGCTTGCTGCTGTGCACGCTCCTGGTCTCACCCAGGCTCTGCACTGCTGTGCATCCATTACCTTTCTGTGGATGTGGTTTTTATATTTAATAATTGGCTCACAAACAGTCACAGTTAACTGCAGCTCTTGCCTCCTACTACCAGATTGGTTGGGGTTTTGTTTGCTTTTTGTTGGTGGTTTTTGGTTTTGGTTTTGGTTTTTTTTTTTTTTTTTTTTTTCATACCTGAGGTCTCTGACCTTAGGTAATTAAAAATCCTTGATTATTTTTATTTTAACACTGAAGGAAAGGGTTCAATCTGTTTGTGATAATAGTGATGACTGACATTGTTTCAAAGCAGATTTAGAGATAAGTTTGGTCCTGACATTTAGTCAGCCGGTGGGTGTTGTTTATTGCCTAGCAATTAGAACTTATATTAACATAATATCTCCTCAACTTCAAAAATTTCTGAGAGCTCTCTGTGAACAGATTCCCAAGAGCTCTCCCCTGCTCTCTTCCCTTTGTCTTTTCACTTTCCCACCTCCACACCCATCCACCCACCTGCCTTTAAATGTGCTGTTTCAAATTTAGAGTTCAAGAAACTTTGTTTAAGTCTAAATCATGAAAGTTATTTTCTTCTAGGGCAAAAGCAGCCCACAGCCCCTTTATTTTAAACCAAGTTAAAGCAGTGCTTTTTAGTCTTCAGAAACTTTTTCACTTTTAGGACTGCTCACAGAGAAATACACTATAGAAAATGAGTGTTTGAGGAGGACGGAGCCAGTTCCCATCTGGAAATGGTCCAGATGCAACAAGTATTTTCCTTGCCACCCACATTGTCAGGGCTCCCTTTTGTCTCAGTATTTTATCTGGTGTTTTTATCAGTTTATTATGGAGACACATTCATTAGTTTTATATCATATCTGCTTTTTATGAGATTGTCGTATTCATTTTATTCATTTTCACTTCTGTGCTGCTGGGTTGTCTGCAGGAGAATGTGAAAACGAGCTTGTTTGAGCTAAAGATGCAATGAAAGCAGACAAATGTGGAAAAATTAACTGACTAGAAAACCTAATCCAAATGTATTGCCTTAAAAATAATTTGTAATTGATTTCAAACTGCAGTCAAAAAATGCTGCTGTCCAAAGCCAAACATTCGCTATGGCTCTGTCACAGGCTTTGCTCACAAAATTGGATAAGGAAAATGCTAAGGATTTCAAGTGAAATGGAACAAAAATGAACATTGCTCTTGTGCTTTTTTTCACCTGTGAATATCCACATATGCACACACATTCTTAGAGCAAATTTTCAATCTTCTTTTCGTCCTTTTTTTAATGCTTAAGCTCCATCATTTCAGTATTAAGGAATAACACTTGGTGACACTTCTGTTTTTTTCCTCAACCCCTTAGACTGTACTTTTTCACATCAAAGGAGACACCTGCTTCTCTTGGCTGGGAGGAGATAATGATGGGAGATAAGGACTGATATTTATTTTCAAACAACTATAATTAACAATGGAAGAAACTGGCTTTGGGGAGTAATTGGCTCTTTCCTCTGATCCTGGGGCAAACCCTGAAAGATGAAATGTCAAATCACTCCCTTCCAGCCATCACCATAACACAGTCATATGTGACAGGTTTAATAAATACTGTCATCCCAATGCTCTATGGCAGTCACTTTGTTTATGAGAATGAACAAGCTTGTTTACTATCAGATGCAAAATTGCTGCTCAAACCCTGATTGTTAGGAAGAGGCTAATTGGACAGAAAAGTGATGAAGAAGAAATCAAATTCTTAAGATAAATCCAGTGAGACTGCTCTATCATATTAGTACCTTTATTTCCCCTCTCTGGCAACAAAATTAAAGTAGCTTATCCTGAAGGAGGGCAGCTGATTTGATGTGAAGGCTGCCAATGTAAGCAGTTGTAGTGCTGCTTTGCATTAGGAGGGTGAGAGTACAGGGAGAGCTGGTACAGCGATGGCTGGTCCCTGGCTGAAGCCCTGGGAAGGGCTATGGCAGCGTTGCACCTGGTTCCTCTGTTAAATTATAGGGGAGAGAGCAATTGCTCAAACAGCTGCATGCAGTAGCATCTAGGAGTGATGGGGGGGGAATTTTTTGTGGCAAACAGGAAAAAGATCAGTCAGAACACACAGAAACTTTTTTTCAGCCTCAGCTGGAAATAGGGAAAGTGACTTCTATGCTCATTTTAAGTCTCCCTTGAGGTCAGAGTGGTGCCAAGTTACAGTAACTGAAGCTCTCATACAAAAAGTTGACCACAGCCTTTATCCCTCAGATAACAAGCTTGACAAGTACCTTTGCCATCTGGGCACATTCAATTCTCAGGAGAGCTTTACATGAATAAATCACTACCTCTTTAGCCACACTCCTGAATTAATGATTCCCCCACCTCTTTTGACAAGCACCTCTTTTCCTGTAGGTTGTGACTTGCGGCTCCTTAAGTGATAGTTGCAACTGAGGACTCCTGGAGCCTATGCTTTCTCCTTTTTGGATATTCCAGTAACTTTTCCTGTGACTGAATAGCTGAAAATGCAGGTATAATTATCATGAAGCATTTTCTGAATGATAGCACAGCTGGGAGAAGAAATCCTGAGTGAAAGAAAAACCATCATGTTAGACCAAAGTCATAATCAAAACGAAGACAAAACTTTCTGGAGGTAGAAAAGTACGATTTACTGTGCATATTGGGACACTTCTTGCTTCTAGTTTTATTAGCATCACATGAATGTTGGAGGACATACCTTTGTTTAGATATTTCCATCATAAACTGAAAGTTAAGAGTGTTCTCCATGTATGTCATATTGCACAATTACCCCTACAATTCTGCAGTCCTGAGAGATGCAAAGAGTTTGGGGGAAGGCCTTGTATATCCTTGTATGGTTGGAATATCGAATGAATGTGACCTTTTAGTCCTTGATATTTTTTTACTTCCATCAGTGTAACCTAATGAGAAATTTGAATGTCAAACTGAAATGCAACCTGGGTTTTTTTATGATGTTTTTATAACTTAGATTGGAAAAGTATAGGACTGGCTCCAGGGAAAAACTTTAAGATCAAGTATGAACTTTACCAAAATTGAAGGTGTTTGGATCTTTGGTACTGTGAGAGTTATTTCTGTCACAAAGCGTGACTGTCTCTTTTCTAAAATGACTTGATAGGTCATTAACATATCCTTAGTTTTGCTTTATTAGTATAATTCTTAAAACTTCAGTGCCAGTTTCAATGAGTAGCCACCTCTCTGCTCTTTGGGGGGTAAGAAAGTAGCGATTCTAGTAACGAGGAAAAAGTGGAAAATATGACCTGAGACCTCACCGCACCGAAAACAAAATGAGAAGTAGAAAGAATCCTAAAGCCTATAACTTTTAAGACTTTTGTTTTGGAGGGGAGGATGTGAAGGGGGAGGTTTGGTCAGCATTTTAGCATTCACAGTGCTGGAAAGAGAATAAAATCAAAGTTGGCCTGAGATTCAATGGGTCTGGAGGAGATACAAATTCTGCTAATCAGGATAATTTTTACATGTATGAAGGTAAAGGTTAAGTGCAGCAAAAGGTTTAGCATTTCAGTTTCAGGACTGGGAATAGCACCACCTTCAGAAACACCCCACTAGAGTAAAGCAGGATGAACCTCATCCAAGAGTGTTCTTCCCTCAGTTTTAATCTTTTGTTAACAGACAATCTGTGTAGCATGAGATCAAAAATCTGTATTGTACAGCCAGGTATTGGCAAGAAGGAAGATGGAGAAAAGGGTGAATTAAGAACTTTATTAAACCCTGGTATATAAAGGTTGATTTTTAAGTAACAGCTTCAAAAGTATCCAGCAAAGAGACAAGACAGTAGAAGCAAAATATTCAGAATAACCTCTCTTATGACCAGTACAGGACAGCTTAGTGTCATACATATTCTCTCACGGCTAAATATGCTTGTTTTACAAATCTGAACCTAGGTCAGAGCTCCAATTCTATAACCTTTATTTTTGAGTTGTAAAACCTAGCCTTGCATGAAGTTTTATAATTATTATTTCTAACATTACACTTGGTTAAGATGTTCTATTGATCTACATCGGGAATTAAATTAACATATCTTGAAATGAATTTGCATAACCTGAAAAAAAGGTTTGCACAGCCTGTTATACATTTACATTCCTAATAAAGTATTAACATATCCAAAAATGGATTTTAAATAGTACTGCTGTATTTTAAATCCTTCCTGTAGATTCCTAACAAACAGCTTTGATTTGCATGTCCTGACTTTGCTATGTAACATAGAATTAATAATTGACAGTTTATAAATCAGCCTTTTAATCCTCTGCTGCTGCCACCTTTGCTCATACAGCTGAGAATTAACAGTGCAAAAAGGCAACCATATGCTTTCCCTTTTGCATGTTGTAGGATTGAAGCTAAAACCAGAGTTTAGAGTAGGAGGATGCTTCAGGAGATGTGTGATAGTTGATAGACTCAACTGTAAACTTGGGTGCAAAGCTCGGACCAGTCTTTACACATTCAAAGTCTGACCCTCGAACTCAGAGCACCTCTCTCTCTCTCTCACACACTTACTAGGCAGTCAGAGTGGGTATTTTGGGCTGCTCCTTAAGTGACTGTTTTAGATTTCATTCCCTGTGAATACAAGATGTGTGTTATTCTGTAGGATATAGGTTCTTTTGCTGAAGCCTGATGAAATTTCTAGAAAGAGTTTAATAGCGGCGTGGTAGGAATCAGAATCCAGTACAGGGTGTGATGCATTTCCCAGCAGGGGAGGTCCTGACATCTGAAAGCCAGCAACTCGCTGTAGAAGACATTTGAATATCGCTATTGGAGTCTGTAGCCACTGATGCATAAAGGCTCTGATTCAACAAGGTACTTAGCTTTAGGAGTCCTACTGAAATCAACTGAATGATGCATGTGTTTAAAGTTATGCACATGAAATCTTGCTGTAAAGGAGCTAAGAGCAATTCCCATTGAAATCTGCAGTCAAATGTACTCTTTTGCTGCACCCAAAACACTGGCTTGTTAATATCAAAACAGGAGTGAGACTACTCAGTACCATGTTGCTTTCAGCCCTTACAGTTTTCTAAAAGACATGGTACAAGTTGGCAGTGAAATAAGAAGGTGAGGCAAGGGAAGACACTACTCTTGACCTTACTAGTGGTTTTCCCCAAATCCTTTCCAGCTGTTTTAATGGCTTCTCTTGGTTCTGCTCTGTGCTGACCTCTGAAATACTGCCAAGAGACCCAGAGCGCTAAGCCAAACCCTGTTGCTGGATAGATAAAGCTGTTTGTGATTGAAGGTGTGTTGGGACATTGTTAAAATAGTGGTGACTCTAGGAGTAGAAAAGCAGAAACCAGCAGTTGGCCTAATTTGTTCAGCAATTTCCATCCATCACCCTCATGAGATTGTGCTAAAGTGGTTGAATAACTTTGACCTGCGATGGGGTGTTGGGCAGCGCAGAGCAGGAGTTTGTAATGCCTGGAAGACCAAGTGGACTCCTACTGTCCACCTTTACAGCCGTATAACTGTGCCAACCCAATTTTACCTGTCACAAAAGGATCCTTTTTAGCATGGTACATGCATGTAAGAAAACTCTGAGCCAGGTCTTCAGTGGCTGCAAGCCAGTGTAACACTGAAACCCAGGGACCAGCACCAAATGCACCAAGTGAGAGCCTGGTTCATTGTTTCAGGTGCTGACTTGTGATTCTCCTCAGCAAAATGGAATGTGGGTAGGAGCTTACTCAGTCTGTTTAAGCCTGTTTAACCTTCCTGTCTTTATTGCTTTTGGTTTACTCATGAATCTGGTCAGTCAACTTACCAGCTACAACTCTGACTACTGTACTGCTACTTTCGCTGCTGATAATCAAAGCAGAGAAATACAGCTTTTTTTTTTTTTTTTTGGTATCCCTAAATGAGTTTGCTCTGCAAGGAGTTAAGCACCATCTGACTGGTAAACTGTGGGTAAATACTGTGTGTAAATATTATGTGGACACCACTGAAACAGAGTAAATATAGAATCTACATGATATTATTTATAGCAATTATGGTTTTGGAGCATAATATCAGGTCTTTCTAAAGACCTTTATTTGTCTCTGTTACATAATGTTACTGCCCTCTCCATATGGTAGGTTTTGCCTGTGGTTAAGAGCCAATAAAGAATCCTTTGGAGATGAGTCCACAGGAAAAAGCACAGTAGGTACTGAGATGAAAAACATGCAGTAGGAGATCACCTGTTGTTACTCTTGACATGCTTTCCCTTTTAAATCACCTGGAAAGAAACCCAAGGGCCTCTTTTGAAAAGGATTTAGCCTCCAGCTCTGAAAACTGGGACCAGCCATTCTGAAGTGCTGACCGGGCAGATGGGTTGTGCTGGTACCTCATCTCTGGAGGCCAGACAGGATTTCTTGTGTTTAAAAGAAAGCACATCTAGTTGAAGATGTCCCTGCTCATTGTGGGGTGGGGTGGGGCAGTGGACTAGGTGGCATTTAAAGGTCCCTTCCAACAGAAACTGTTGCATGAGTCTATGAAAACCCAAAGTATTCTCCCATAGATGGTGTCATTAATGGTGCCTTATGCTCCAGATGTTCACACTGTCACAAATGTGGGGGGAAAAAAAGCCAACTGAAGGGATGTTCTTTTTCCAGCATTTCATGGGGTAATGCTCATTTGACCTAGCTGTGAATACATTTCCTGCATATTGCCTATTCCAGAATACAGCCAGTCCTGTAATAACTACATTAACTATTGAAAGATGTAATGCTAATGAAAACCATGCCTTAAGGTGGGAACAGTGGTATCAGCCTCTCCAAAGCCTTAGGTGATATAGGCGCAGGAAATTAAAATAAATTTGTCTGTCACTAAAATATATAGTTATGACACAAACTATTGAATCATTAGTCAAAGCTGTTGTATCAGACTTTTTTAGTAGACTGGATCATTTTATATGTGTCTTACTTACATATGTACCCCTGAGGACCACCGATGTTATTTCTGCAATTGGGAAAGCCAAAGAAATCAATCTAAATTCCCTCTGCTCAGTTGCCTGGGAATCGAGCTGAACTCTGTTCCATAAACAGAGGAAGGGAGGAAGGAAAACAAACTGATGAATGAGAATGTTTAGAATGTGTTTATCTAAGCATTAGTCAAAGTCAAAATCGGATCATAAGATAAAGAAAATGGAGAAAAGATGTTCATGAAGCTATACAGAACATTTATGCCCACTATACTTAGTAGGGAAAAAAGTTCTCCAACTTTTTACTTACTTGTAAGCAGATGTGGTAATTCTTCTTATTGCATCTAGATCTTAACTCTTACAACACCTCTCTTGTTATTTATTCATAGTAATATCTGCACGTTCTTGACTGACTTATTTTTCATCTTCTGTTTTAAAACACTTTGTCAAACCACTAAACTGTAGGTCCCAAACTGAATCACACATTTGGGTAGCTTGTGACCTATTACATGAGTGGCAGAATTAGGGGTATAACCACAACAGTCTAACTCGGGTAGATCAGTTGTTTCATCAAGTAAAGGCTCTTATGAGCTCCTAGAAAAAAGTCTGAGCTCTAATATCTTTTAACCTGCTTCGGGAAAAACATCTGGTTGTGGGGAACAAAAAAAAAAAAGATTATCAGGATTCAGCTCATCTTCCAATTACTCCTCTTAATTTTCCTTAATTTTTCTTAAAACTTCCTTAATTTTACCATCCTCTTCTTTGGTCTTGGCTGTGGTGGCATTCTTATGTGTGTGGTATTAGCACAGCAAAAGCCAAGCCCTAAGGATGATCTCCTCTCCTTGCTCATCCCCTAGACTGCTCCAAGTCTGTTGTTTTGGGTAGGTGGGATAAAAGTTGCCAGCAGGTGTGTGTATAAAAATATATATATTCAGAACACAGCACAGAGATTATTTAAGAAAGTTTTCTAGCTTTGAATTCAAAACTGTCATTTTATTTCTCGAGCAGATAATATAATTATTCCAGAAGAATTAGGAAGCATAGAAATCCTTTACACAATGAATGCCTATGGTAAAAAATAATAAGAATTTGCAGAATGTATAAAACATGAGAAAGGTTTATACACAGAAATTGTGATTGAATACATTAAAATCAAAGGCAGGCAGAGAATGAATTAATTTGTTTCAAATGATAGTATATAGTTTAGTCAAGTTCTGTAATTTAATTTCAGTGAGCACTGTACTTCCTAATTATCTACATACTAGCAAATCCATAAATAAAACATGAATTTTCTTTCTTGTATCCCAAGTGTTCATGCACCAAAAGGAATATCCCTCAAACCCATCATTTTGGTAATATTGATGTAAATAAGCCAACTATAAAACAGTGGTAGCAGGCAATAATGACTTTATGGGAACAGAAACATTCTCATGAAGTTTTAAAGCAACTGATGACAAGCAATAAATTCTTACAGTTCCTCTGTAAAGATCACTCAGTTCATGCATAAAAATTGGAGGTACATGGAGATGTGCCTTCTTACAAGGCAAGGATTGTATTTAATTTTTTTGGTAGACTTGGCTGTGATATTTACTGGACAAAGTGGATATTTCTCATAAATACTCCTCATTTTGTAGCTGAGCCACAAAGCCTAGAGCTTAGACAACACATGTCAAAGAACCAAGAATATCCATCTGGGCATGTATAAGCCAATGGAGAGGGGTCAGTCTAAAGTAAAAGAATCTGTTCACCTCTTCTGGTAACATTGCAGTAAGAATTAGAACCTGCTTTGATTTCTAGGTGTTGTCCTGTAGAAGTCCCGTGCTGGCAACATCAGGAAGTCAATTTAGGGAAAAGCAGGTTGTTCTTGGCTTTCTGGAGTCCCACAGGCAAATTTTAAAGCAGATGGAGGTCCAGGGGTCTAGAGACAGTCAGAAAGCATGACCAGGGAGGTGGCTGATTCACTGGAAATAGCCTTTTGTAGCATGCTAAAAACTTTTCAGGTCTTTTTTTCTTCCTTTTTTCATTCTTAATAACAGTCAGGAGATAAACAAACCCTGAAATAAAAAGGAATATTGACTTAAAAAAATCAGTATAAATCACATAAGCTTGACTACTACCTACACAGAAATAAACTCTCTTTTTAGGGTACTCAAGCTTCAAGGTTTCCACACAGGCAGGTCTGTAATGGGAAGTGAAGTCTTTATCCCATACCACTACATTATTTTAATAAGTTCTCCTTCCTTCTCAAACCTTGTTTCATGTCATTTCCTATCTAGATCAGGGTAAGAGCCATGAACATGATTTCTTTCAGCTACTGTACTGAACAGGGTGGGACAGGGATTTCTTTTAGTTCCCTGGCCGTACAGCACTGGCACAGCCAGGTCCCAGCCTATGTGCAGAACACCTGTGTCTTATGAAAATTGTGCTCTACTGGCATGGATAGATCTTATATTTCATTACTTGAGCCCAGAAAGCCAGCTTTACAGAAGTGAGAAACCCTCAAGTGCTTAGAAGCGTTCCAGTTTGCTACAAAAACAGTAAATGCAACTATAATGGTGCTGTGATCTGACTTTGGCAACCTTTCCCAATATTAGAGAATCTTCGCCCACACTACATAAGCATCTGCAAGCTGTTAACAAACTAGACTGTGACAGGATGTGTCTTTAACAACGGCTGCTCATCCTGATGATGTAGTGAGCTAAGGAACCTGACTGAAAATGGGCTTGCTTCCTCCTCTAGAAGAATGAAATAACACTGAAGGTAACTTGTTCTGCTGTTGCACTCTGGTTTGTAGTATTCCACTCCAGTTATGGTACAGATCATTATGATTAAATCAGTCAGCAGTAGCTCAAAGCCAGCACTGGTTATCTTTCTGCCCTGATAAGCAAAGATCTCCAAGTATACAGGCTTTGGGGGAAAAAAAAACTCGCCTTGGGTCACTTGGTTTGCCAGCAAGGACATTGCAGTATTTTTAACAATATGTTTTACTTTGAGAGGTCAGTGACTTTTGCCTGGATTTTTTTTTTGTTCTAAATATAACATTTACCTAATGTTTAGACAAATCCAAAACATCGGTCACCTTTACGCAGCTTTTTAAGTAAGGATTTTCTTGGTGCGTTCTGAATGCCCTGCAATTTGCAAGAAAGAATCAGAATCAAAGTTTAACAATTTTTCTCTACAGCTTGGAGAAATAAGAACAGAATTACAAAAGATTATTTTGAAGTACCCTTTGAGACACCTAGTTTTTAGGTGGATTTTCATAAAAGACTGTCTATCTATATTGTAGGCTAATGGCTCTCAGGAGACAGAGTGCACAATGCTGAGGTGTTTGTGGTTTGTCGTGTGAACTGTGTGGCCTCAGTGACGTGTCTAGAGCCATTATGCACAAATCAGTACCCCTCTGCCAAAAAAGACATAGGTTGGGGTGGGGGTGGGGGAAGAGAATTCTGTTACTGCAATTAAAGTAGGTCGCAATGTGAATCCTACCCAAGCACCCAAAATCACCCAAATAGATTATTTCTTTATCACCTTCTCTAACATGCTGCTCAGACAGGGTGCAGTATCTCTCCCTGTTTGACCCAAGCAAGTCTAAGCGCTCTGCAATGAACTGTGCAGAGCTGTTTTCTCTGAAAACCTGATACTAACATAGCCCTGAACCAGTTCAGCTCACTGAATAATTAGGAGCAGATAACTTTCTTCAATTACTTTTATTTGCTTTGTTTCATGGGGGAAAAAAAAATTCTTCCTGAATGTATTTACTTTGAAATTACTGCATAATTTTAGCAAGAGCTTTGCATTTTCTATTTGTGAATGACTAGTTCACTGTGCATATTTAGAACTCAAAATCGAAGCATTTTTGCCTGCAGATGTAGAATTTGGTTGCAGACAGGACATTTCACATCTACGGGGCTTTGCTTTCTGATTCTACAATGCCAGACAGCTCTCTTCCTTTACTCTCCACTTCTAGCACAAATGTCAGACACAAATGTCAACGTGGGGCATACATTGAGCTGAAATATCAGGAGTAACCTCCAAAATCACTGCTCTGTTTTTGCACACTCAGATGAGAATCTTTTCACAGTGTATGTTGTAATCATCAAATTATTGTTTAGATGGATACACAGCATTACAAGTAGCACTGCAGTGGTACTTTCACCCAACAGATTTCACTCGTGAACAGGGGATGAAAGGCAGCTACAACATGAGAAACAGAGATCAGTATACTTTAGCAGCCTTAAAGGTGTGTTTTTCTTACAACAAAGAGGAAGGACCATAGGGTCTTTCTGTAACGTGCTTCTTTACATATTGTTATTCACACATCCTGAAGCACATATGCCTCCTGTGCAACTTTTTATAATATATCAAGTAAGGGATTACAGAGCTAGGGTGAGATATTCAAATGCAACTAGTTAACCAGCACTGCCTTCATAGTTGGATCCCAATGAGGAGACATGCTGCAAAGGACTAGCAGAAGCTCCAGCCTCTGCACTTGATGAAGATCAGGGACGTTATTTTTAAGAGGAAGAAAATTAAGCCCTAAGAGCCACTGACCTTTAGATTTTGGCCACAGCCAGCAAGGTGGAGTTTCTGCAGGGGTCTGTGAAGGTGGTACCACACAGAGGGTCAGTGCATTAACATGGTCTTGTCAACCATCAGCCCTTTGCATTGGGAAGCTTGATGTTACAGTCCCTGACTAACTCAAGGGTCTCACTGTACAGTCTCAGGGTGATGTTCCTTTAACTTCTGTGCCTTGTGGACCCCACAAGGCACAGCATGGACTGCCCCAGGTGAGACTATAGGAGTTCTGTGGAAAGGACTTTTGTTTTTATCCAGTTGAGACTCTGCAGCTGCAGCAAGGTGCTTCCTGATTGACTCTACAACCGTTCCTGGGGACGGGTTCCAGGTACAGAGCACCTCTATGGATTTTATAGAGATGGCCAGAAGGGAAATACCTGACTGTCTTTTCACAGTTAATGTTTGTTTGCATTGGAATGTATTTGGCTTTTCACTGAGATATTCCAGCTTTTTGAGTGTTTCGGGTGATAATGTAAATGTTGGTCTTGAATGAGCAAGATATACGAGCAATATAAATTACCTTAGAAAAATACAGTTTCAAATGTTTTCCTTGCTGTGGACATGAAAATTTTCTTGAACAAGTGAGAACTGCTCAGAAGTACAGTCATTTAATTAAATATAGCTAAGAATTGGAAACCAATTAATTTCTGGAGAAATGGAACTGTGAAGTACTTTTCATTAATTGCAATGTCATTAACTTACCATGCTACTGCACCAATTGAATTCAGAATTTAAGTAAATTCAGATCCGTTTTGTCAGATTCAAGGCTCTTTCAAATGGATTAGGAAAAATGAAGTGTTATACTGAGATGACAAGTATAAGGCTTAAAATCTTTTAAGAGCACAATTTGCACGTCAAATAGATAGATGTTCACAGAATCAATTTATTTCTGAGACCTTTGATCAAAGATTTGGGGGGAGCCACAGAGAGTGATTCTCTAGAAAATGTTTGGTGTTTTCTAATGAGAACTGGTGCCATTTGGGTATGTAGATGAAAGCACGTCTAATCTTTTTCTTTTTTTACTCCTCCTTCTTAATAATACCTTTGGATCCAGAAATTAAGCACAGCAGGAAGAAAGACCCTGTGCAGCACATCTCTGCACTAATAAAGCAAGCTGTCTAACACCTGAAGTAAGTTGGTAATTCTCATACAGGAAGTCACTTGCATATGTTGGAATGGGACAACAAGGCAGCTCTGTTAATTTTTGCACAAAATTGACGAATAAAGATTTGGAACTGTGCCCATGAAGGCTGGAATAACTTCCAAAGCCTGGGATAAAAACAGCTCCAAGCAATTTGACTTTGCTGCACAAGGAAAGATCACGATAGCAGATCCTTCATTAGGGTTAACAGAAAGAATCAGAGAAAGGAGCCAAGATTTCACTTGCTCCTTCCCCTTTCCCAGGTGATGCAGAAAAATCATAAGGAGGTGAGTGAAGCAGGGAAAATAATGGAACGAGGAGCAAATGTTCCTGTGTGCCAAAGTGCCCTCCCCCTCTAAGATCAGAGCTGAGAAGCATAACCCTGAGAAGGTCTCACAGCAGAAGACATCAGCATTTCAACTCTAAGTTAAACATAATCACAGCCTGCACAGCAGAAAGCGTTCTTGGATGGACAGAAGTGGTGCTTTATTGTGTCAAAATATTTCCTTCTCGTTCTCACACTAGCATGCAATTCACTTTCCAGAAAATCATTCCTTTGACAAAATGGGGAGAGGGGGATTTTTTTTTTTGTCCTTCCTGTCACCCTTGCAGGGGAACTCTGTGCCCTGGTTCAGCCTTACATCTGGGACACTTTTTATGTCCCTGTGCACTGCCTTGTACAGAGCTGTAGCCACCTGCTTACGTGCTGGAAAGTCCCCTGTGACTGTCTGTGTTGACGTGATGGTTTGTCCCTTAGTGTATCATTCAACCCTTCTATCAGAGCCTGTCCCAATACAGACAGAGTGTTCCAGGAAGAATGTTTTCTTAGTTTGTCACTACAATTGATATTTGAGGATGAGGACATTCTCTCTGCATGTCTGGAAACACACAAGAATTTTTCATGATAGGATAGCAAAGATATTTTTTTTTATTCATAATAAAACTAAAATAAAATAGATCCTTTATATTTGGTAGTACTTCATCTTAATATTGCTGACATTTTACTCCCTCTTTTACAAGAAACTATTAGATTTTATTATTCCTTTATTTGCATCAGATTATCTGTGATACCTACTGCTGCAAACTACATGGCCTCAGAAGTTTTACAAGTTGTGCTAACATAGGAAAAGTTAAGATAAATTAATGCAGAACAAATCTTGAAACAAAACCACTTGACCCCTACTAAAATTTGCTAACACTATCTGGAGTTGTGCTTAACGTTTGAAATCACTGTATCATTTTAAATGACATTGTGAAGTAGTATAGTTGCTTTAAGTCATTTTTAAAAATGAGGGTTACCATGCCATTAGCTGCAAAGCCATGAATCCCAGGAGAACAGAGTTGTTCTTTCATATTAAATTAAAATGCATTAATCTTTTCCAATGCAGTATCCCAGCTACAAGTTCTTCCTCTGTACAAGTAGAAAAGCTTCTCAGCCCTAGGCTTGTCAAAACATAAAAATAGGGGAAAAAATAAACAAAGCTGTACTCTATGCCAGGAAGAGATGTGACACATGTCTAGTTCAACCAGTAAATAATCCTTCTCTACAGGGTATGATGTGCTTCTAAAAACTGGGCAATAGCTTAGTCTTCCACTGACAGCAGTCAGGTTGTTCCTTGCATAACCAAAACTGCTCCTTGGGTATGGGGACCGATGGGCATCATGCCATGTCTTTGAGGCAGTATCTGTAGATAGGATACCCATCCTATTGTTTTCAAGGTACAGATTTGGAAAACTTTCTTGTGCCTCCTCTTACAGGGCCTGGTATAAAAAAGGATTGTATAAACAGATCGGATTGGTTCAGGTCTGATGGTGCCGGCAGATATCCTGGGCAAATTCTCCTCCTTATTCAACGTAGCTTTCCATCAGGTTTGTGGTACTTCATAGTCATCCTTCTCTGTAAATTATCATCTTGTTCAGAGGAGGTTATTGCTCTTGCAAAACTCAAGCAAAAATCCCAGTGGATATAGCTTAGTGCTCTGTCAAGCTCTGCCTCATCTTTCTCTGTTATAGTTCCAATTTTGATTTTTATCTACACTTTGCGTTTTTGACAACACTAAAACAAAAGAAAGAAAGAGTTTACAGTGTGCTTGTTGGTAGAATGAATATGCACTAAATTTAGCTTAATGTTTTTCTGCATGATACCCCTTGTCTTTTGTTGATATAGTATCCAGCCTGAAATTTAGTACAGCAGTAATGATTGCATTGCAGCCTGGGGCACAGTACTGAGGAAACAACAAACTGCAGTGCTGAATCAAGCCAATTCCTTCATATTTGAGAGCAGCTATTTGGGCCTTTGTTATCATTAAATGAACTTCAGAGAATTGATGAAGATATGCGGAGACAAGCTTTGTGGATCTCCTTGTATTTCATGTGAGAGGAGGATCCATCTCACCCTAGCTGTGTACAGAGTGAGAGACTGTAATATGCATCCAGTTCTGCTAATATTTAGCATAAAATGTAGACAACTAAATTTAGACATCTCCATGTAGATCTGTACATGTGAGCAAGAAGTCTAAATTCTTATTTCAGCCTATGGATGAAAATCTGCTAATGTAGAAACCTCCCATGAAGGTGGAGATATGGGAGCTCTTCTGCCCACCCCGAAGAACACGGGGACACCCTCATCTCCAGGGTTTGATGTGAATCTTCCCTCTCCTTTTTGCCTGTGGGGAGAGCTGACAGCAGTTGTGTTCTGAAATGGCTAAATACGTTAAGCTAAATACAATATGCGGTAAGTTAATGAGGGCTAATCAAGGTTAATACGCTGCAATCACTGAGATTCATCTTTTCAAGAGGGGGTTAAGTCAGAGGGAAATCAAGCTGCATATGGCTGATAGCTGCATGAGGTTTCTCTAGATGATTTAATGGGTCATTTTTATTGTTTATGCTCAGTGCAAGTTCAGTAAGACTTGCCAGCATGAAATTAAAGGAAGGATCGGTGTGTCATCTGAAACTATCTGATCAAAAATCTAAATACCATTGAATTAATCAAGTGTTTGAAATACTCAGAATCAGGGGATATGGGGACCTGACGGCTCCATGCATCGCAATGTATAAAAACAGGGAACCTCTTTTTCTCCTTCTCACACATAAACTTTACTTCTTCCATTAATTGCATACTGTGGACATAAATATTTGTGGACAGCAAAGTATTATATCCAGGGATCTGTTGGGAGAGACAAGCAACTTGTAAGATGTAGGGTTGTTTGTTTTTTTTTTTTTTTTTTAAAGGAAAAACATCCAACATTGATTTACATGTGTTAGGACAGTGCATAAGAGAAGGCAGCAAAAATTGATAGGTCTGCTCAGATGCTTCAGCAGCAAAAGAAATAGGGAAGTAGATGATGATGATGTGGTCAGAGAGAATTATGGAAATGCAGTATTGTAGGGAAAGAAAAGAAGGTAAAAGCAGTATAACATCTGATTGGGGTTTTTTTAACGTAGTGTTTATCTTGCACTGCAGGAGTTACACGTAGTTCTTTTTAATATTTATTTCATATGCATGGAATCTGAAAGAAGAAAATTCTTTTTCCTGTTTAAAGAGCTTGTACAAGACCACTTTTATTGCTCAGACCTAATATCTCAGATCAGCTCTTTGTCAATACAAATAATTCTAGATATTCATTTTGGAGAAACTGACTGTGAAATGCTACCTCTATGCAATCAAATATATTCAGTAAAGCATAATTGCTAATCTTTTCTATGCCTATCACACCTGGTTGGGTATTTTTCTGAACTATATTTTGGTGGAAAATGTTGATTTATCCATATTTGAAATTACAATCTTCAAGAGAAAGGATCAGTTTTGACAATTTTCTTCACTCTTAATTTCTATAAAACTTTGTTTAAATATTCTAAGACTTTCTTAAGTGGGGAAATTTGGTTTTCAATTTTTGAATCAACTTTAATTTCAAAATGTAAGCTATTTTTAAGGAAATATGTTTTAAAAATTAAGAGGTATAGAAATCGAAATGAAAGCTTGACCTGAATCTACTTTTCTGTAAATTTTCAGTTTACAACAGCTTTTTTACCATTTTTCTGCTTCAAAAATTGTATGAAGCATGAGGGAAGCAGTTCTGAATGAGTGAAACCACATGCTTTAAAGAGAAAAGACATCCATCTAGACTCCTTGATGTGACAAGCTTAGAATAGATGAGTTTTTTGCCAGAATAGGTAATAGTTTGAGGTACCTCTTTTCTGCTTGTTTCTAAGCCATTAGAACAATTCAATTTTATTTTTTTTTTTCATATCCAGGAAGCTGAAGAGTTGGTTTTCTTTTTGGTTGTTTATTTATTTTAGCAGTTGCTTAACCTTTCTACTGGCCCTTTGGTTTCTGGAGCTTTAGGCAAGCAGGAAAAGCCCACAGCATCGTGAAGCTCACCACAGAAATGCAGACACAAGCCTTGCTATCCTCCTCTGCTGTTAAGACTCTTTAGACAGATAAATGTTCCCACAGAGAAAATGTTCTGACATACTGTGAATTTTCCAGATTTTTTTTTTTTCATTTTGAGTAGGTCATCCGTGCACCTTGATGACTTGGGGAGAGCATCCGACAGTGTCACTCAGACGGCCTGGCTGCGTCCACAGGTATCGGAAGGGAGCAGCTGCTGGAGCTGGCACAAATCACAGAGCTGCTTCATTTCCCTTCACAGACTCTTGCTTGACTCATTTTTGGTTATGTAGCTTGGCTTCCTGTCCCTGGCTCTCTCCAGGCAGCTGAAGTTTCATGATAAAAGCAACAAAATGCCCCTACTAGGCTCCAAATTGGATGCTCCTGAAAAAAAAGAAGCACCAGTGCTATCATTCAGACACCAGTCCCTGCCTCAAGTCTTTTGACTTGGTCTTTTAGTGGATTTCAACCCTTATCACTTTGGCAGGCCTCTGATGCTGTGCGTTATTGTAGGCACTATTTACACGAGTTCTGCTAGTTCAGAAGCAATCAGTGGAAAAAGATTACCAGGGATCTGTCTTGTGGATGCTTCTGTATAAAGATACAGCTCACATCAACCATGATGCTTTCTCAAAGATTGCTGCATCTAGGTGAGATTTGGTTAAAGTTGGCTTTCTGTTGAAACTGAACTTTTTCTAAACAAGACCTACCTAATGGTTAAACAATTACTTAGACAGCACAACACTTCCCCCTACTATTACAGATCATTTTGTTACTGTGGGTAGACACAGCAGCTTTAACACTTAACACTGGCTCCTGGAGAATTTTGATCATTCTAGTTGGACACAGTTGACAAGCAAATCTCCAGTTAAAAGTTCTGTGACAGTAAAGTTTTTACAAAGTTCTCACTTCTCCAGTGCTTCCATGCCTGGATGCTTTGATTTCCTGGTCTGTAAGAATCATATGCATTATATCACAGTTATAGATTGGACACCTAAATGAAGTCTTTGCCTGACTTTTGGATATGATGGATATTTACTATTAAATATAGAAAACTACATTTATACCTATTAAAAAAATCAATCATACTTCTTACAAGAAGGAAATACAGAGATGGCTAAAAAAATGTACAAATCAAGTCCAAACAAAAGTAATTTTGGGGCTTCAAGTTATCTGCTTATAGGATTACACTGTGAAAATCTAAAGTAATGAGACAACAACTTTGTCATTTTCCAGAGCTTTCAGTTGTACAATAAGCAGGTTGATAATGGGTACACTAATGGCTGCTGCCATAATAAATTCACTTGTATCAAAGCTCACTTTTGTGGGAATAAAAAGAGTGGGGCAATAATATTGATAAATGATAGAAATACACATACTTATGGAGTTTTTTCTTGGTAGATGTCCATGCACTCAAAAGAAGGAGACTATTAACCATTATCCCTATTTTCTGCAGGTAGGGACACAAAGGGCATGCCTATGCTGTTAATCACTGTGCATAGCTAAGCTTGTCTCACACGAACCTGTCCTGAGGGTAAATACAGCAAATCATTAGCTCACACATGTCTCTGCAACCAGACTGTTGCCAGCAGCTGAGCTATAGACAGCTGAAGCTAATTCTGTGCTATGTTGCAACCAGAGGAGTGATGGAGTCATGCAAAACTGAGACATGGGGCAGAAGATGCCCAGCATCCTGTTTCCTTTTCTCTTCTGAAGTGTGGTCTCTTTCCAAGTGGAATCGTGACTTCATTTTCCCCTGAAAGACGGAGTGTTGTCAAAACATACTCAACTATTTCTGGGTCATCAATGTTAGCTATTTCTTTCTCTGCAAATAAACTCAGAAAATTTCCCGTTGGAAACAGTGGTGATACTAATAGCATGTCCACTAAACTATCTTTGGTGAAATTTTCCTTCCAAAACTCACATTCCCATTGCGAATTTTATTTCTCAAGCTTGAAGTATCAGTAGGCTGAACTTTCTTTAACCTTTTTTTTGGAGTGCCAGGCACTGTGGGGTTTCCCTGCGACCATACCTTTTACTGTGTCCTAGGGGTAGGTGCTTTGATTAACGTTCGTGTATATAATTTGGTGGTTTCAGGAGCCAAGTTTTTCCAAGACGAAAACAAGGGAGTTTTTTTAGCTCTTTTTCATGTAACTGTTGCCATAATCTAATGGGACTAAATTTGGTTTCCTTCTAAATAAATTTCACTGTCATTTAGTAAGACTGCAAAATTAACTAGAGGCAGCAGTTCTGTGCTCTGTAGCAGGAAGCCAAAAGCAAAGATATTTTCGATTAACAAATGAGGTGGAAATGACTTTTCCCCCCAAGGAATTATTTCCCATGGGAAAATGAGTTTCTCAGAAAAAGGGGGCTCTAAAAATAGATTGTGTCACAGAGTTCTGAGCCAGCCTGCATCTTCCTCGTCCTTCATGGAAAAGCACGACACGCACGCGTGCTGCGGTCGCTAAGAAGAGTCAGGCAACTCTGAAGCGTTTTAACGGTTTAACAGCAGCAGCAGTGCAGAAGAGCAGGAGTGCAGGGATGTGAAGGTCATGCAGGTGTGCAATTCACTGGAGTGTTAATTAGGCTGAGCAATTATAAAGGGTACAGAAATTCTGCTGGTGGAACAAGCATTTTGCTGCCAGCAAAAGGACAGTGTAAACACTTTGCTTATATACGGAGAAGATAATGAATATTCCGTCTTTGCACTTCTCTGGCAGAGCTAGGAAAAGATGGATAAGACATAATTAGTGAAGAACATAATGGATTTTTGTCCACAGTTGGCAAATGTGAAAGATACAGTCTTTTCAATATTTTAATTCTTCTCAAAGTGGTCACTTATTGATGTCCACAACCTTCATTCCCTACCTTGTCTCCACTGCCCAGTATTTTCAAACGGTTTAAAAGTGACTCTGGTCCTGCTCTTCAGGTTAGTGTTAGAGACACTGCAAAGTGTTCAAACTCGCTAAGCGATGAGCACTTCTGCTAAGCCACTTGGGATCCAAGGATACCCAGTAGAGTGTTTTATACCTTGTGAGATGCAGTCTGCTTGTGCTGACAGGCATGCTGGATGGGGAGGAAAATGGCTGGAGACTTAATGAGGGGGCTGATACCAAGGAAGATATATGCGAAGGTGGTGCAAAGCCCTCAAGGCTCGTTCTCCTGAGGACGTGGCTGCAAGTGGCAGAGAACGACTAAGATGAACTGAACTGATGGTATTTTCACCACAAGAAAGGGGTAAAATATCTCATGCTTTTATATAACTTTTGCTACCCTGGGCTGTGTCTGATATAATAGACTTATGTTTGTCACCAATGATTATTTATCCAGAGGGCTTGGCAGGTGAGTCAGTCTTTAATGCTAAAACACCAAAAACTCCCTTGCTCACTGCACTGTTGTCACAGTCCTTCATATGGACCAAGAAGCTGAAAGAGGACACTCAGATTTAATATTTTAGCTTCAGTCCCTCTATATTTATAGCTCACCTAATGCTTACGAGCAAGCAGATATTAGCTGTCATCTAACAGCTTCCTTCAGTAGTTTTTATGTAGTCTAAAAACATTTATGGAATTAAATAATTCAATTGTATTATTACTTTTCTCCTTGTAAAACCTAGGAACTATGGTAATAAAGTACTACTTTTAATAGTATTACCATATTAATAGAGATGGAAATCTTCTAAGATATAGACTTTCTTTTTTTTTTAAAAAAAGCTTGCATCTTAAATTATAATGAGCTGAGGAAACACTAAATGGTTAATCTACATACAAGTTTAAGAAGCAAGAATATTTGAAATGGTATTAGTATTAAAGTAAGGAAGTAAACAGACAAATAAAAACTGGAGAAAGATACTCTGACATTTACCCATACTGCTACCCAAAGCCTGATAAAACTCCTGGTGAAGTGATGAAGGTGCAGAGTATTTTTGGTACCATGGGAGGCTGTGGTGAAACAACCTATCATGTAGATACAAGAACATCCCATGTTGACTTCCTTAGCTAAACAAAATTTTTTTGAACTTGTGCTAGAATGGTGTTTGTCCTCTTAGACCAGGAAAGTCTTTCCTTCCTAATAACTCTCCTGTCGCTCCTCTGCAGGACTTCAGCATGCTGCAGAAAGGGAATCTGTCTATTCCTGGAAGTATTGATGCAGTCTTTCTATTCACAAGACCTTTTTCTAGTACGTGGCCTCAGATCTAGTAACAGACATTACTTTAAGGATATTGAACTACTATAAATATCTCAGCAGTTGAGTATAGACCCTGGGAAAATATAGTGTAGGCCACTGAGCTCCGGACACATGTTTTGAGAGGTGAATTGCAGCAAAAAATAACTGTGAGAATCACAGGAGGTCAATAATTCAAAATCATAGAAAAATTATTTTACATCATTAAATTAATATTTTAGTGATACTCAGAAAGAACAGCAATATACATGTAACTGAGATATTTATTAATAGATTAAGTACCTTTTTGCAAGTCCGTCTCTCCTCTTCAATACATAATTCAAGAAAAACCCGATGGAGACAGCACACAAGAATGGACCCCTGTGTCTTCTTCATATCACAAGTATGTACTAATGCATTTTTTGGCAAAGTGACAGAATCAAAGAGAGAAAAGCTAGAGATGAGAGTGTTGTGGGTGAGAACGCTTTGATGGACAAAAATGCCATTAATGTCAGAAAATGGTACATCCAAGAAAGAATTTATATCAAAATTTTATCAAAGGGTGCTGAGAAATAAGCAAACAAACCATGACAATAAAAAAAAAAGAAGAAAAGTCATTCACCCCCACCCTCAAAACCTTAGTCATTGCCCTGCAGGTTGAGCTTGTCTTCTGATGCACTGCTCTATTCTGTAATAAAAATAGAAAATTCAAGATGTGCATCTGGCATAGTAATATAAGCTATAGTGATCATGGAGGAAACTTACGAGTTCACCAGGCAAAGTGTGAATTAGGCTAAAGTTATGGTTAAGAAAAAAACCTGGGCTCTGAATTAGCCTGGTAGCCAGATAAACTTAGCTTTGGCTCAACATTTTAGGCTGGCCCTAAAAAAGGTCATGGAACCAAGATGAGCGTATTCTCTGATCTGTGTGAAATTCTGGAGATGAATGATGATGCTCATGTTCATGCTCATGTCTTTTGCTTAGAAATGGAATTGGAAGCAGAAGGGCATGGAAATAATAGAGGAAAAAGTCCTCTTTTAAATAAACAGCAGTAATCTCTCATACCTAGCAGACAAACACCAAAAAGGCTGAAGATGGAAACATAAAGATGTTGTTGTAAGCAATGGATTTAATCTTACAAAACTTGGCTCCTCTGTGCCATTTTAGGCACCATTAAAATAAGAACATGTCCCAGCCTCAGTGTTGCAATCTCTAAGGCATTTTGGAAAGTAAACAGTGAGCCTATGGAGGCACAATACTGGATAAAAACACAACCCATCCATCAGCAAGTGAGCACTTTTCAACTTGCCTTTTAGCCCTGACGGTATATGGCCCCCAGGAGAGTAAGGGAAGTAATTGTCTGCTTTTGTCATCTCCAGGTGAAGCTCATACATCGCCACAAATACCTCTTTGCTTTGGTCCCTTGGTGAGGAAGATGTGTCTGCTGACTTTCTGAAGAAGTATCTCAAGGTGAGCAGAGTAAGTGTGCAACAGGCAATGCTTTATGCATGATTTTAAGCTATATATTGCAAGTGTTAGAAATCAAAGCACCATGCTTTTCTTGTTATTTCTTTCCACATATTATTCATGAATGAGAAGGCTGGTGGATAGTATCCAGGATGTCCCATATGACCTCCCACGCTTATTCCCCAAACGTAACTCCTTTAGGCTATGATCGTCTTGAGGAACAGAATGGCAGGAGAACTAAAGGATGTGCCTCCTATTACTTACTGGGATGATTCATATGATATTGCGTATGATGCTGTAAAAAAAAATTCTTCAAAGCATCCTGAAAGGGAAAGGGATATATTTTGAGAATTAAAGTGAAGTTTCTTCCATTTGGATAATTTCTGGAATGTTAAGAAATCAACAGCATTTCCTTAGATACACTGGATTCCCACTGATGCAAAAACTTCCAACTGTGATCAAGGAATGCAGCGAGGTACCTTAGCTTAAACAACTGTGCTGACTTCCTGTGCAAATTAGGGAGCTGCCTATGCTAATTGCCAGCTCTGATCGTTTGTTATCAAACTCAGGCTATTTGTGCACACAGATGAATCAAGTGCCTGTGGATCTGGGACAGATGCTTGCAAATGCTCTGTGAATGTATAATTGTTTTTCTAGTTCCTTCATGAGATCTGAAATACAAACCACAGTAAATAAAATCATTGTGGTTGTTAGCTCTTAAAACTCTCTTTTCTTCCAGACAAAATTATTTTATCATAACATTTCAATTTAGTCAGTAAAGCAAGTTTTAAAAAAATGTTGGTTTATGTAGCCACAAACCTTGCTATTGCATTATACTTTAAAATCATATAATTGAAACAGTTAGTTGTTGTGTCATTCTGTGAAATGTGCTGAAAATCTTAAAAATAAGAGTACCTGACATTCAGACCTCCTCTACATATTTAAATACAGCAATTATTTTTCATGTACTATTTGTACTGAATTACTTCCTGGGTTTCCAGTCCTGGAGAAAGGCATCAAAAAGGTGTAACTTTGGTTCCACCTTAAGAAACAAAGTGTGGTGTTTGTTTGTTTATATATATATGTCTGTATAACATTCACTATACATTTGTAGGCACAAAGTCTGTGTATCTTTTGATAGAAAAGAGTTACATACATGCCTATTGGTGTTATGGGTAATTTTTGCTTTAAAAAAACCCCAAACCCATAAACACTTCATGTGTTCTCCTGTCATTCTATCCATAATACGTATTTACTTCGATCAGATTTCTTCTCCAGTCACATTACTTAATTGTCAGTTTAGTTTTATTTTAGCTGGTGACTGTCGTGGAAGCTGATGATAGTAGTCATCACCAATACAGATAGCTCTGAGAGGTGGTACTAGATTCACCAGTGCATAAAACAGAGAGGTGAACATACGGACTGCATGTTTCTGCTGTGCTTGTCTTCTTATTGACAAGAAACTTCAAGATTCCCATCGTATGTGACAGTAAAGTCATGTCTTAAATCTTCATTTTGGCTGAAGGCTGCAGAATGAACTTAGGTGACTTTCCATCCCTCAAAACTTCACTGTCAAGATTCATTGCATATTTCTTTGAATCACGTTCACTACTTTGATGGTAATATGGGTTTTTTTCCCTATGGTGAAGGTTCATTTAGTGAGTCATTTTCCTCTCCTACGTAAAATAGCTTCTACATCTTTTTTTTTTTTTTTTTTGAAATGCATAGCTGATTAAATCATAAGTAATTGCTCCTCAGAAAGAACAGTGTTTTAAATCTCTTAGACTTTCTGCCTTTCAAATCAAAGAGTTCAGTGAATCATTAGGCATTTCAATGTATTAACAATTTCAGTGGTTTGAAGGAAAAAAAAAAACCTTTTATTTTCTGCTCTGTTAAAGTTACTTTTGTTCTTACTTATTATCTGCTCAAGAAAATTAGCATTGCTAGCTCTCCCAGCGTGGCACATATCGATGGCTGTGTGTGCTATGTTCAAAATATAGCAGTGACTTCCCTTTGTTAAAACCATGAAAAAGGGCCTTGAGTTCTGTATGTGAAGCTGACCCTCAGCTGCTGACCTGTGGAAAGCTACACTACAAAGATTTACATCTTGCTTTATTTAAAACACCCACAGGGGTGGAAGTGACAGTATACAACTCCAATGAAAGTTTGGGTTTATAATATATACGCCCTGAGCCTACACACACAAGCGTACACTGGCGGAATTGCCAATTAGAAAATAAAAACTGCTGCCAAGCAACTGATGTATTGAAGTGTTGTATTACTGGAAATCCAAAAAACCCCCCTTGACTAAGAGAGTTATTATTGTGATGTATCTTCAGACTAAATGGCTTTTATTTTAAGCCAAGCTGCTCACTTTGCCTAAAATGCCCTACAGGATTGTTTGCATGAATCAAGCAAGTGAACTCCTTACAAGTCCTATCAATTGTACCAGCTCAAGATATTCACCCTTGTAAAGACTACTCTTTGATTTGGTCAGACCTGCTGATTCACTTAAAACCCAGCTACAATCATATTTTTACAATTAAGAAAAGCATAATCAAATTTGTTCCCTGAACAGATCGTCCAGTCCCGCGAGGTGCAGAGTGCGTGGTGCAATGTGCTTCCTATTCTTCTTGGACTCCAGGGAGTAGAGTGGTCCCCACACCTTCTGGGGACTAAAGAGAAAGCTCAGTCTCAGCTCAGAAAAGCCAGCATCTTTCATACCTTATTCTAGAATTGGAGCTGCTCTTGGTAGTGTTTGTAGCTGCCTGCTGTGATCATTCAATTGCCTGATACATCATTTCAGTTGAAAAAGCAGTTAAATGCATTGACAGTGGTTTGCCCAGCTGGAAAAGTGTGTGTAGTGCTTCATAGTTCATAGCAAAGAGCTGACATTTGTTTTCATTAGCCACGCATCATGTTGTTATGTGAGGCAGTGGTGCATAGTAAGTTTATAAAATACCTCCCCTCAACTGGTGAAATAAAGATGATGAGCTAAAGATGATCTCCCCAGCAATCAATATTGGCATTAACACCATTTCTTTTCCTACTATAGTAGCATTTTATCTATATTTCACATAAAGGAAATGAAAGAGAAAATTATCAAACAGTAAGTTTTTTTCCAGGGAGAAATGTCCATGATTCACTAGTTGCCAATTGAAAGTCATGAGCCAGTATCTGAATACCTGATAAATGAAATTATTTTCTCCTAATACAAGCAAATCAGTCAGTAAAAGGACAAGATATAGCCACATCTTCCTGAACTAAGCAGCGTTGTAATCACTGTATACTTGTTTTTGTCTTTTAGGGGATACCGGCAGACCAGCAGGATGTGGACCTGGAAAAATGTACCAAAATCCTGTGTGGTACATGAAAGAGTTTACCTTTCTTAGCACACCCCCTATCTCAGCATATGATCAGCACAGTACTGAGTGGCTAAGATTGTCACCAGGCAAGTTCAGGACAATTACTGCAAGCTTGTATGGGTATTTACATAGGCAGCCTTACAGAGTCGGGAATAGATGGGAGGTATGCTTGGATCGTGGTGTGTTGTGGCTCTGCCTGAGATGGTTGCTGAGAAGCAATGTGACATAGTCCTTGTTTTCAGAGGAAATACTGAGGAGTGGGATACGTTTCAGCAGGGTTAAAACTAGTTCTTATTGGTTCATTGGTTCTAGTCTACTACTGAATAACGTGTGGTAAAGACAAAGTAGAGAAGAAACACAAGGAACACATGAGTTAGACTGAATGGGTTGTTTTTTGGCTTAGCAAGGAGTATATTGCCTCTTAGAAGTGTATTTCCACAGCATCCATCTCTGTGGATGGTCATCATAAAGGACATGAGCCCTGTTGAACAAGAACAGAGAGCTAACTCTGGGCTGTGTGACTTTTACTACTTTAGCTAACAGCCAGTTCTCATGAAGCCAGCATGCCTTGGAAGTTCTACTCAATATCACGCGACTGTCAGTGGCTGAATGAGGGATTCAATTCTGCTTCTAGAAGCTAGAACTAAAACCAGGATAAGTTCTGTTGTAAACATGCACCAGTTTTGTTTTACTTCATTGTGTTGTCTGGCTATTGAGCTCATTTCACATCTGCTTTTCGGCTATTCTGTACCTCTTGATTATTTCTAGAAGATGAGATGACATAGATCCCAAAGAAAAGGGGTAATTCCATAGGCAATATCTTTGCCATATAACAGTAATTGTTTTTCTTTGTTGCAGTTTTGTGATATTGGAATATATTTTTTTTTGTCTTTACTAGCGCATTCTTTTCTTCTTCCTTCTATTCTTTCAAGCTTAGGATTTGGTTCTCCCCTCTGTACATTCCTCTGCCTCCAGTTTCCCACCCACTATTCCTCCCTCAGAAGAAGAACTGGTGCTAAACTCATTAGTGGTGCTGTGCAATGCATGCAGAAGTACAAGGGTGTCGGTATGAGTTTTTCAGGAGTTATATAGTCAGAGACAAAAAGATGCCCAAATGACACCTTCTGGGAGTTAGGTGTTTTACACCTAATGGCTCTGTTGCTAGGGCCCCTTTCAGATTGTTCCACTAATACTGGCTTTGTTTTTTGCTGTAATATTTGTGATGTGATAGGAAAAGATCTTAGCAACACTTTGACATGAGGTGGTCTGTGAATCTGTACTTTTTTCTGAAATGAGGTGAGACTCCAGAGCTGGCAAACTGGTGAGAGAAATATCATTAGTGGAAAATATAGTTTCTTGGCTACTGATGAAAAGGAATGTACTTAGCCAACTGCAGAGCTGACTTCTTCATGGTAAAATATAATTTGGCCATTCTGATAATAGTAACTACCCCTTCAAAACTAATCTCCTAATTTGTACAGTAGGGGAGCAACTCAGGTGCTGTGTTAGATGCTGTAAATTACCTTATCTCGCCTCCTGCTGTTGCTTCAGACATCTCACTAGGTCTTAGATCCCATCTGCCAGTCCTAGGTAGAGATCTCAAACACACTGGTGTATGCAAAGCTGTGCTGGGTGACCAAGTTTGAGGCTCACCTGAATTACTGCCTTGCTTTCTATTGTGTGACGGTATCGCTGCCTGTTTGTAGACTTTTATTTCTATTTGGTTTTAAAGTCTCTGTAAGCCCAAAATGTGTTATTAGCCATGGAACTGAAAATGCCTCAATTTTTAAAGCTTTTCTTGCCTTATATATAGGGCTTGGCTGCATTATACGGCATGCCTCAATAAAGTGTCATTCATTCAGGACATGCCTACTAACTGAATTCTCTCTTTTATCCACTTCACCTCCTACAGGTAGATTGAATCCATCTGGAGGACTTCTTCACCCAGCTCATAGCCTTTTGCTAGAAGAGATGGCGTTCAGCATTTTGCACCCTACTGCCTGGTCCAGGGAGAGCCCCATGTCTGGGGCACAGGGGCATTTCAGAGCTGCTGTCCAGTGAGATAGGAGATTCAGCAGATGAGGGGAACCAAATTTCAGTGGACATTGATAAGTATGATGAAATAACAATAAATGAGGGTATAACTCATGGACACTTAGCTTTGGTACTCAACAGAGTGAAAGGATGTTGTCCTGGTTTCAGCTGGGATAGAATTATTTTTTTCTAGTAGCTGTTGCGTTTTGGATTTAGTATGAGAATAATATTGATAACACATACTGTTTTAGTTGTTGCTAAGTGATGTTCACAGTAACCAAGGACTTTTTCAGCTTTCTGTAGAAGCTGAAAGGGAGCGTAGACAAGGTGGCCAAAGCAATATTCCATACCATAGACATGATGCTCATTATATAAGTGGGGGTTGGCCAGGGGTTGAGAATCTGTGATTGCTGCTCTGGATGGGTTAGGATCATCAGTCATGAGAGTGACTTGTATCACTTTATTTTGTATATTCTTTTACCATTATTATTGTTTTCCTGTTCTGTTATCATTCTACTAAACCCTTTATCTGAACCCACGAGTTCTTTTCCCTCCTCCTTTCCCCCGCCGCTTCTTCCTACCCTACTGTGGGGGTGAGGGAGTGAGCAAGTGGCTGTGTGGTCCTAGTTGCTGTCTGGAGTTAAACCACAGTAGATGTATTTCAAAGTGGCTTAGTTTATCTTCTAAACTTGTAATCAGAATATTTAATAGCAGTTAAATAAGGAATGAAATGACAAGTTTAATTGCTCATGTCTCATTACTTCAGCGCGAAAACCAGGTGTAGATGAAGCTAGAGGGGACAATTGTTGTTGATTCCAAGGTATTAGGGGATTCATCAGCTTGGCTTTTCCTCCTGCCAATGTCTGCACCTTCATTCATTAAGAAAACAACACTGTGGGGATAAAAGTGTGGCATTCTCCACACCCAGGAACCTTGGCCAGATTTTCATACCTAATGTGTTTCTTTGGGGAATGACACCTACTTGTCAACACTCCCTCCCTGGTGATTTCACTCCTGGTGGCTGCATTGTCAAAAAAGGCTTCTTCACAGACAATTTGGTTCTGCTTTCTAAATTTGTTTTAATCTTCTTAGTTTGAATCAGTGCCTTTTAGTCAGTTGGGGAGTCTTTAATCAGGTTTTCCAAACTGCTACTCTAGAGCCATCTCTGGGTGGCTTTTTAGTAGCAACATGACTTTTATTATGTCTTAAATAGTAAATTTAGGATATTAGCCCTTGGATTACTCATTTTGCTCTCACTTTGGAAAAAAAACCCCAGACCCCTAACAAATCAACCCTGAGCCCAAAAGACCAGTTGGTCCTCCTCTCTGCAAGGAAACAGCAGTAGCAATATGCCCAAATGGCTAAATACGTATTGACTTGACAATTGATTACAAATGAAGTGATGTTGTTTGATAATAGGAGATTAATCTTTTCTTTCTAATCTCTTTGAGCCTGGAGGCTGGCACTGGCAGAGGTGTGTGAAGGAATAAATACCCTATACTTAGTAGTGGTAATCACCCTGTGACCAAACTTGGTAGCTGACTCACCTGAGGCAAACGGTGGAAATGATTGGCCTGATTCTGTTCTTCCTTGGATGTCTGTGGGTGAAGAACAAGTCTCACTGTAGTTTGGTAGTGGATACTCATCGGCTTAAGAAAAACTTCTCTAACATAGAGGTACTGGAGTCTTCAGGCTGAAACCAAGTGTCAATTTTCCTACAGCAAGTTCAGGATCTAGCCCTATTTAACACATCAGAAGAGAGGAACCTTCCTCCTACCTAGAAGTAATTGTAGCCTCTTCTGTCTCACTGCAGCATAACTAAAATGTTCCTTTGTGACAGTAAAAAAAAGAAAAGTAAGTTCTCTGCAGGTGAATGACACAGACCCAAGAAAAATCAATACTTCAGGAAAAAAAAAGATAAAAGAGTAAGTATACACAGAAGGATTCAAAGAATTTAATTTACTGTGGCCCTGGGGAAGGCTAGTCCTTCTTTTATTATTCAGGAGTAAAAGGACAGGGGAAGCAGGGAAGTCCGGCTCTCCCCCCGACTACGGTGGAAACAGAGGTCTCCAGAGTCAGGGCTTCCTGCCTGGTTTTGCAGGAAATCCCTGGTGGGATGAGAAAGGACAGAGAAAATCACCACCATCTGTCACAAATTTGAGGCATGCCTGGATGCAGGACCTGCTCCACAGCACAGCACCCCAGTGACTCTCAGAAGAGGCAGAAAGGTGCTAGGAGGCCAACTCTAATGACCCCACTGGCTGTGAAAAATAAAAGCAGACAGGCCTTGTGCAGCTCATCGACCAGTCATGTTGAGCAGGTATAAATCTCTCTATTAGCTTCCCTGTGTGATTTCTTTTTTCTTTTTTTTTTTTTTTTCCCTTTACATTAGTTCCTGAGCTCTCTCTTGGCAGCTTAATTGCCCCCCTATGCTTTGTTGTACTGTTCATTATTTTGCACTGTGCCCACTTAAACTGCAATCCAGGCAAGAATTATGAGGTGCTCCCAACAGGGAGTATAAATGTGGGGCTGGTTGTGGGGCAGTCACTTAACTACCTAATGCCTGTACCAGTTATGAGAATTTTGCAGCATTAACTGTTCAGCTCATATTGATGCTCTAAAAGAAGCAGACACACAAGACAGCACTATTTATTTTAATCCCATATATACAGACTGTTCTTTCATTCTTTTTACAGAGCAGCTGGTTCTTCATACAAGCAATTCCAGTCCCATATAAACTTTTTCTTTTTTTTGCATATGGGACAGAAATATATGCTGAATTCATACTATGTTGACATCTGTGGCTTCAGTGGTGACTGTGTCTGTGCAGGAGTGAATTGGTTGAAGAAGTCTCGATTTGTCTTACATATTTCTTTCCTGCAGAACCCCAAAGGTTGTGACAATATTGTTCTTGCAAAACCAAAGAAGTTTCCTTTTGTTGGCTTTGTGACCATCCCCTTGCAATGCACCCTTTCTGTTGACAGCCTCATTTGTTCAAGATGCTGCTTCTTCCCTCCCTGTTGTTTTGAGAATGTTTCATTCTTCCCTTTTTGAATGTTTCCACACAGGAGTTAAATTTCTTGCTCTGATGATGCTGTACCAGTCTGACTCCAGCCTGTTCCCTTCCCATTTTTCTTCTTATTTTCCCTCTCTGAGCAGTTTATCCTTAAATGATCTCACCCTCTTTGTTCAAGTGCCTCAATAACATGGTTTTATCTGGGAAACTTTCTGAAGCTCTGATCCAGCAAAGCACTTGACTTCTGTGGGATTGCTGACCTGCTTAAAGCAACACAAGTGCTTTGTTGGAGGAGGCAGCTCTTCCTCTATTGCTTTTTCTGTTTCTGAACTGCATCTTAGAGCAAACCTGTAAGCATCTCTCAGTGCACTTCACTTTCTTTTCTGTTTCTACAATACACCAAGCATACTAAATAGCAGTCATCACTCCAAGGGTGTCACAAAACAAGCTGTGGCTCCAGAAATCAGTGTAATATCATAAAATGGAGAACAATTAGACTCAGATGGCAGGTAAAGGAAGAGTGGGTTTAGTCTGAAGCAATATGAACTCAAGCTTTTGTATGTGTTTTTCTGAACTATGATGGAAGCATTCAAACATTCAGGAGGAGTGAAAAAAGCATGATTACTATCAGGCAGAGTGGCTTTGAGCATCTCCCATGGAGCATTGACCCATATTTGATACATCAGAAACTACAAATCCCATAAAGCAACTCAGAAAAAACACAGAGCACTTTGTGTCCCCAGTGTCTCTTACAGTTGATGTTACGTGGTCCTTTGAGCAAGATTTCATACTGAACACATATAGAATTATTTGTTAGAAGAAGTATTTTACTTCAACCCTCTGTGCAAAAAGTTGGTTGTGTGGAACTGAGGTGTGTTATCTCTGACAGCTTACTTTTCATAGCCCATTTCAATTCACAATTGTGGTATTTCCCAGCTGCCTTAAGCAAGGGAAAGAAATAAAAATGAGCAGGAAAGATTTTTTATTACCTTTGTAATTCACCCTTTTCTCTTAAATTAGAAACAAAATGAAAAAGTATTTTACTGCATCTGTTTTCAGCTACTTCCCTTAAAAAAGAAGCAGTATGAATGCTGCTATGCCAGCCATATAAATTACAAGTTCCCTTTCTCTCTCATCCCTCTAACCAGCTGCAGTAAAAAGACCAGTTATCCAGGACCTTGCCCTCCACTAAATAAAACTTCTAAAAACCATTTGGAAAGAAGATGATGGAGATGGATAAATTCAGACTAAAGGCCAAGTGGTTGCAAAATCTTGCTGTTTTTGAAGACAGGCATGTAGGTGCTACTCCCAACCTATCTGTATTCTTGGGACACCAAACAACCTTAAAAACATGCCCATAGGACTGGCTTTACTGCTGAATTACGCTGTTAAGTACAGATACACAAGCTATAAATAAACTAGCTTTGGGCCAGATGCAACCTAGCTGTGCTGTGCTCAGTCCCAGCTAATTCATCTTTCTGCTCAAAAAAAAAAACCTGGCAGAACCAAAGAGCAGTTGCTCATGTGGAAATCCAGACAATGTACACCAAGATATCTGAGGAGAACACTAGACTTGAAGGAGACATTTCAGCAAGAGTGTACTAGGGGAGATTTGCCTTCCACAGGTATTGGGATCATGGCCAAAGAAAAATTTCAGCCTGCTGGGGCCAGTGTCATAGACTGAGCAGAAAAAAAGAGGCATATTCACACTCTGCCTTCATCTTCCTACCCAACAGTTTCCCCAGTTTCTTTCTATACACATCCGGAGCAAAGAAAGCTTTGTTTAATATGTAAATAACGTGCAACCTTCCTTAAATCATGCCAGGCAGATGACACAGCAGCCGCTCAGAGATAGTTGGAGCAACAGCATAGCTGCCAGTACAGCTACCTCCAAAGCCAGGCAGGGATCCAGCCTCCAAACCAGATGATGCTCTCACTAGAAACAAACCCTTGTGTAACAGCAGAGCTCAGATGGCTGCAGAGGCTACTGAAACTACCCCTCATGGTGCTGGATGACAGTACAACTGAGGAGCTAGAAAGGACCACACATACTAACAAGAATTTGACTTATGTGAAATAAGCAGCAACTGAGAATTTACCAATAGATAAAAATAATTGCTGGGCACATAGGATGTATGAGCTACGCAGGTCTACTGATGGTTTCCTTTAGATGCTGTAAATCCCAACAAGCACATCGCGCCCATTATTCCTACTGTCAGAAGCAAATGCTGAGTTAAAGAATAAAAAAAACATATACATTTCCAGGTAATCTCCAATGAATTCAAGCTGCATTGCATTATCTATAGTGATGGGCAATAAACACTTCCTGCTGCCTGCTTCTTTCACAAATTCACTGAGTTTTCTTTTGAAATGCTGCAGCTGTTTGGGTAGATCCCACTGACCATACACAAAGCACAACACGTAGACTAGACCAGCATACATACTCATTTCATTCAGTTTCCTTTAGACAACAGAAAGCAATGAAATAAGGAAGAATGCACCAGAATGGGGCAACACAAGCACGCACGTGTCTGTCAGCAGAGGCAGCAAACCACCTCCCTTAAAAAAAGTTAATCAAAGAGTCGGTGCATTCACAGAAATGTAGGAATTTGCCTGCCCACTCCATCCTCTTCTTGCAGGCACTGCCTGGCCCTGAAATGCACACTATTAACACAAAAAATTTCCATGTTTCATCAGCTTTAAGCTATACAAGACTGCAGAATTATAACCACCCATTCTCTTCCGTCCTCACTCTTATGTGTGTACAAAACCGTGCAATGCTCCAAATCTTCTAAGAAAATAAAAACTTCCCATTCAGAAGTCTCAAGGCTTCAAAAACCACAATTTGCTCTACATAATTCTGAGACCTAATTTCATAGGGATGAATGCTAAAAAATATGCTGAGGAGTATTTTTCTCTCTACTTTAATTTCTTCTTGACCATTGTCACCTCTTAGTCGAGGACACTGTCAAAGCATAGTCATCAGAGCTGGTCTCTGGCTATATGACAGATAACAGCAGTATCTATCCTCTTGAGAGGTTTAATACAGTGGAAACTGAAAAGATTTATGTGGACAAGCTTGACAAAAATGCTGTTTTCTACCTGAATTACCTGCCACTCAGTGAGTATCCAGTGTGTTCTGTCAGTGTGCTACTATTATGCTGTTCAGACGAATCCTCTGAATGAAAGCGGTTTGTGCTGGGACCTCAGCTTCCATCAAAACAGAGCTGGAAAGTAGGGTATAACAGACACTTCTCTTGCACTCCACTTCCTCCTGTAAGGTAAAAGGGCACTAAAGCCCAGTGGAAGACTAGTACTCTTGTAGTGACAGGATCTTGATATAAGACTTTTTCACAATGAAACCACGGACTCTTTCTTTAGGTAACAGCTAACTGTGTAAGCATCTCAACAAAAAACTGAGCTGGGTGATCACTGTCACACTTAATATGTCACTGGAGTTAAAAAAAAACCCTGAAACCCACTTTTCACTGGAAAGTAAGAAAAATCTTTACAGTAGAATGCTAGGTAGTTCTAATTTCATAATGTCTCCATGGAAAACTTAATCAAGAGACCAAGGAGTGAAGACGGTTTTTGAAGCGATTAGATCCACTTACAGAGTACAATTATGATCAAAGGTTTAAACTAACTCTACATCAACAATGGTATGTCCACTGAACATCATCTGAAGACCATTGCAGACTTTCATCTACATCAAAGCCCACCACAACTATATGAACTTGATGACCGTTGGCAAAATGAATGGGAGGAAAGCTTGACATCAGTAGTGGCAGGCCCAGTTTGAAGGCTCAATATCAGTGCACTCAAAAGGCAGAAAATCTCCTCTGGAGCTAGCTAAAGGCTTCAAACATTCCTCTGAGGAAGAGCTGAATGTTGCTGCTCTCCTTTGCTTAATTTCACAAGGATCGCCTAGAGTTTGTTAGTGCTGACCTTGAGAACTGTTTGATTTTAGCTTCTTTGAGCTGCTCCTGGTAGCAGTTTAAATCTCATTTGCTGTCAAACCTCTCTGACCTGGAGTCAATTAATGTCAAAATGCTAATAAACAAATACTTTTCATCTAGATTTGTAGCTGTGACATGCAAAAAAAAAAAAACAAAACCAACCCCCCCATGCAAATATTATACACACAACACTAATGATGCTTTAAGGAACGCTATCATTAGTTTCATAATTATCTTAGAAGAGTGTGTCTACAAGATGAGCTAGGTTTCTACTCTTGAAATTTTCCCAGTGTCAGTAAAATAAACCTTTGAGCCCGTGCTGTCTGTCTCCAGGGAACAAAGGTTATCCTTCTGTGTAGATCTTAATGTTTGACCAGTAGCCCACTTTCTAGTACAAAGAAGAACAAGCATTGTTAAAAGTTTTTAATCCTTAACAAGATATGACCAAAATCCCAAGTTCAAACACCTCACATTCTTTGATTTGTTAGAAATTTGCACCTTTTGGGGATAGGCAATATACAGAAGAAAGTTGTGCAAATATTTTATGAAAGCCTGAACAAAAATCCTGCATGCAAACAAAAACCCTGGATCTCCCCTGACTCCTGCAATGGGATTCTCTCTTGCCTTTGATGTATTGTTGCTGTCATTAAGTCTACACAATTGTGACTTCTGTAAAAAAAAGATTTCAGCCTGAGGAGCAGCAGAATTCAGACATATTACTGGTATTAAAAACTGTAATGATAAGGTTACTTCAGAAGCTTGGAAAAAAAACTCATCTCAAAACGCACATTTTAAATAACCCCCAAACCCCTTTTTTCATAGGATATGCCTTTTGTTGAAATCACAGGTTTTAGCAGCACCTCACAATAGAAAATAGACATTGAAATGTCATTTTGATCTCTCGTGTCAGAAAATCTTGAAAACTCATATCATATCTTCAGATTTTCTTTAAAAGTTTATTTAACAGGATTTTAATTTTAAAAGCTGTGCTAAATTTTAAATTACTATGTGTCATATTAACAGCAAAGAACAGTGAAGTGCCAAGTTAGGTGTGTGTATATGTATATATTCCTGTCACCATATAGAATGTGATAGCTACTGAAATAGACTACTTTTTTTGCTCTTGTTAATTAGCTTTTACTTAGCATGTTGGAAGGATCTTTTCTAGATCAAACTGCCCTCTGTAACACAGTGATACATGCTTCAGGGATATTCATGCTATCTGTTTGCAAGCTGGAGATCAATGATAGAAACTCAAAATTCCCTAAAAGGTCAATGGAGAGATGGAGGTAAGTGCAGTGGACATTCAAAGCAGCAGTGGGGATACCCAAAATGTCAGAACTGGATGAATCTCCCTGTCCTTCCCCCACGGACAGATCACAAACCAGGTCTTGAGCTGCTGCAGTTTATGCTCTAAGTTTTTTGGGTAAATCAGCATCAGTTTTGGTCTACCTCATAGTGATTTTGGTTTTTTTGCTATGTCCCACGTAAAGACGTGTAGATGTAAAGTACTGCTTTATGTCTATGTCACAGTATGTATTTTGCTGCTGCTTCTGTAATCCACTTCATACAGAAATAAAGCCAGTTTTAGCCTGGAATCTACAATCTGCACTTCATATACTCCTGGGACTAAATTATTTCATCTTTGTGTTTTCCTGTATTAAAAAGAACAGATAAAGGAAAATCCCTACATACACCAGGTAGAGTTTTTTCTTTGTAATACCAAGAAAGCTTTCTTTCTATGACTTTAAGTATGACCTTTGGAAGACAAAAAAGGAAATGTATAATTATTGCCACTTATTTCTGTGATGTTCCCCTATTATGCTATTACTAAAGACAACCTATGATATTCTTTGCAGTGATGCTGTGAAGTTTCACCTTTCAGCATGGTCATGGCTGGAAGAAAGGGATCAGAAAGCATTTTAAGAGCTCCCTCCTATTTCTTTGTAATAATTGATGTCTTCATAGCACAATCATGATCTTAAAAAGCAGTGTCTAGCTTGGTTTACCTACAAAGCTACACAACAAGCCACATGCAAGAGATGCACATATGAATTACTCTCAGAAAAGGACTTTCCGGTTCTAAGCCTTTTGACATGGTATT
Organism: Nycticryphes semicollaris; assembly: GCA_013400055.1. NCBI lineage: Eukaryota > Metazoa > Chordata > Aves > Charadriiformes > Rostratulidae > Nycticryphes > Nycticryphes semicollaris. Next base: position 1,123,345 of record VXBJ01001595.1, on the reverse strand, counting down.
CTGGTTGGTTATTTAGATTAAGTATGCTGTCCACAACATGGTTTGCCTTCAAATGAAACACCTTTATCAATTTAGTTTTTGTTTGCTCTTTGCTGAATTTTTTTCTTAGGCATCCTTTTTTACTGTCAATCTCAGATAGTTATGCTTAAAAGATACCCTGCCTCCCCCATGTAAAAAATAAACTAAGAAAATCTGATTAGAGAAGTGCTTCTTAGTTCCTGTATCCCACCAACACGGTCTTCTAGTGCTTTTATAATTTTCCATAAGATATTCTGGGTCAACAGTTCAGGCTTTTGTAGTGGGAAGCAACTTTGCTGCCATTGCTGAAGGTAACAGCACAGAGCTCACAATATCTTTGCCAATTACTGTCATGGGCAGGATTATAATGGCAAATTCCCCTTGGGTAATGGTTGCACGGTGTTATCACCACAGAACTGCACTTGAAAAAAACCTCTCTTAAATGTATGTTTATTTTTTGTATCTTAACCCTGAGGCAGTGCCTGATGCACATTGAACCTGGTTTATATAGTACTGTGGCAAAGTTTGTATGTGTTACAGCACTAAGCGAGATGTTGCAGGGTCTAAGAAAAAGCAGGTGCTGTTCAGGTTGTTGAGTACAGATTGGTGAAAACTTCTGGTTCACATCCCCTTATTCCACAGTCAGACAAAATACATGAGGTGTTCTGGGAGCCTCTAATCCCCATTGTCTCTAATCCCCATCCAACAACAATATTGTTGGATCAGGTTTGGGCCACTGCATGGGTCACTCTTGCCCCCATTCATCCTGAAGTCTTTTCTGAACTAGAAAACATCTTCAAGAGAAAGGTCTCCAGATGGTAGTTTGAGTTTTCCTAGGTGGAGGGATAAAAAAGTAAACCCTTTTGACTGCATGAAAGAACTCAAACTGCTGAGGTTGTCCCATGTGGCCTCCTCCTCCAAGATGTAATCGAGAACAGAGAGGCAAACTTGTGGTTTTGGAAGAAAAGCCAAAGGCACATACCTTCAGACCAAGCTTATAGGCTAAGAATCCCAAAAGGGTGCAATTAATGCTGGGTAAAGCGTTGCAATGGTAGTGAGGGGAAAGAGTCCAGCTACACCGATGTTCACCTCGCTCTCCTGACTACTGAATACTTTTCTGTGATGATGATGCAGGAGAACTATGTAACAATGCATAGAGGAATTCAGAGATGGTAGAAAGTGTGGATTTAACAGAGGCCAACAAGGTGTGTTGGCTTGAATAAGTCCATGTGAAGTTTTTGGATCCAATAGAAAAGTTTGAAATTGATTTATGCAGTAAGAGACTATGCAGCAGTGGAAAGTTACCCTTTATCATTGTAGTATTAAGCAGCTATTGTATGACTCTCTAGCTCAGCTTCTCATTTTTCTCAACTTCTCCATATGAGTTGCTTTTGGATTGCTCTTTGCTCAAATAATGCTTTCCAATATAGGACTCACATTCCCTAGGAATTATGATTCTTAGGGTACATTTGGAAAACTTTATTTTCAAGATAAGCCTGGGTAGAAGGAAAAACATTTTAATGTACTTTGGTCTGACAAGCTTCTTTGCTCTAGCATAAAGATTTTCATGCTGCTATAACTAGGCAGCAGTATGCAACCAAACAAGATACCGAGAACACAGATAAAGCAAAACTTGAATTCCTTGAGGTTTTTTTTTTATATATATTCAAATTTCAAGGAAATATTGCTCTCCCTCTTTCAGCTCCTGTAAGAATTCATCCAGAGATAATTTCTTTCTTCTCTCCTGGGTGGGATGAACATGGTTATTTGTTTATTCTGTGTTTGCAAGCTGGGCACTGAGCATTGATAAATCCCTGATCCAGCTGCTCCTGGACTACTAAACCTAATTTCAGATGAGAAAGTCTGGTCCACAGATCCTTTTCACAACTGTGCAGTGTTATCAGAGGCCCCAGGAAGTCTGTGGTCCTTCTGACAAAAAGACTGTGAAGCATGAGTCTGTAACTGGTGACATTATACACACAAGTCCTTGTAGTATGCTGGATGTTGACTCTGTTTCATCATACAGCACCCTTCTTTTTCCCCTCCTGCACTGTGAATTGGTTGTTGGATTTTTCATAGGGAACATTATGAAACTTTATAACACTTGAAGGTTACTGTTATGGTTTGGGGTTGGTTTGGTTTATTTTTTTGTGTTTGGTTTGGTTTTTTTTTAGTTTTTTTTTTTTTTCAGCTTTAGAGGATGTTTTTGTAAAGCCATGGGAACAGAAGATGAATAAATGATAAAATTTTCTGCCTTTTGTACTTCTAAGGTGTACTCCTTTTTGCAGTTTAAGGTAACTGAAGGAAGAAAAATATATAAATGAGTGAATGCTTATCCTCTTAGAAAGTATGATTACCATTACCTTCAGCAGCAGACACCTGTTCAGCTATTCTCTCTTAAAAGGATGAAGCACAAAGGTTTTGTCAGCAAATGAAGCAGGCTTTTATTGCAGCTGATGAAAATTTAAATTAATTCTTTTGCAAATTTCCAATTACCTAAATCATTTTGCATTGATCTTTCTGCCAATACTGTAAAATTGTATCTGCCATTAAACACAGATGTGAGAAACGTATGCAATGGTGTAGAGATAGGAAGGTAAAAATCAGGCAGGTAATGTGTTTTGCTATGCTTTCCTACACCCACGACAATCACTTTGGTTGGCTGTGGTGAAACATGATGAGACTTGTAATATCTACAACCAGGGAAAAAGCAGACATTTCAAGTTTGCCCTGCCACAGGTCACTATAGAAAAGAATCTTGTCATTTTGGCTTCAGGCACAGGACAGTTGGCCACCTAAATGCCATCTTCCAGTACAAGCTTGCATTCAGAGACATCAAAGTAAGATTCCAGTGGAAACTGGATTGATGGTGCAGCACTTGATTTCTAAGCACGGTGTGGCTGCCTTTATTTTCTGGTGCAAAGAAATACTAAGTCAGAAAGATATGGTGACCTGAAAATCCTTGAGACAGAGCGACTGATTCTCTTCACCTACTTTTCCTGTACTCTAAAGCATGTTTCCAGAGAAGACATGATGTTGTAGTGTTTGTAACGACAGATGTGTCATGAGGTAGGTATCACCATGATATGATACGATGTAGAGTAGCCCTCTGGAAATTATGCCATGAACCAAACCATCCCTTCAAGTGCCCCAGGTTTCAGGGAACTCCAAGGTGATTTAAAGCCATGTCTATTTGCATTTGATCCCACTGCAAAGTAAAGCACTGATCTAAATTGTCAACCCCAAGGTTCCTAGTGGAGACAGATGTACTGCAGAAGAGGAAGATAATTTCCAAGACATGTCATTCTGTCATTCTGAACCATTTCCATCTTCCTTTACTATCAGAGGAGGCAGCCAGTATCTTAAAAGTGGACAAAGCAGCTAGCAAGTAAAGGTGGAGGGCAGAATTTACTCATCTAGAAAAAAAAAAACCAACTGTCCCATTGCTATATCTTCTAGATTTTACCTACATCCACAGGGTATCTGTGCATAAATAAAAAAATATGTATTTTTTAAAAATATATCTTTTACTATGCACAGGAAGACCGAACTGGCTATCGGATGTGAAAAGAAGCATTTCAAACTGACACCTCAAGCCAAATGTAGGAAGCACGAATTGTTTCAGTTCATATAAAAGACACAGCATCACAGACGCTCATTTTGTACACCATCACTGGCTTTTATTTGGAAAACAGGTCTTATGTTCTCCAATAACTTCTTGGGAGGTCAAAATTTCAGCTGCTGTTCAATGATCTTTCCTTCAGGGAGATAAGCACCGCGACACCATATGCCTAAAAGAAAGCTCTCACTGAAATTAATGAAAACTCAAGACTCACTATGAACAGCGCTAACGAACAAGAAAGATGACAAATCTAAACAGTAACATTTTAAAGATCAGCTCTCTAGACCACAGATTTCCATGGGAGACTGGGTGTGCGTGGTCCGCAATTGCCCAAAAGACTTTTTTGAAGAAAGGATGAAAACCTGAAGGTGCAAAGCCTAAATACAGAAAGAAATAATGAGCTCGCTGAACTGTTGCAGGCAGCCACCAGTTTGCTTGAATCTAGCTAGCTGTAAACCCACAGCATGCAGCTTAAAAACAGCTGGATGTCTTTTTAGAAAAACAACTACACAGATTCTAAACCAGGACAGGGAAAGGCAGCACCAGAAAAACCTTTTTCTATCAGCCCTGTGGGAAAGGGATCCTACAGCTGACCTACATTTGCTCAGAAACCACTGTGAGGAAAAGCTTTTAAAAATGCAAATATTTCTTTTTCTTCTTCTTCTCCTTCCTTTGCCTGCCCCCTCTCTGCTCCCAAAGCTGACTGTACGGTATCCTACTAAAGAAAATCCTCCAACAGCCATCTCTGCCTGCCCTAACAGACTGTGAAAGATTTAGTCCAAACTTCTGTTCTGATCATGTCATGTCAGTTCTTTCCTGGCACGAGGGGGCACAGACCAAGTAAGACAGATGCTTCAATCTTCCAAATAGTTGTCACTTCCCATGACTGTCACTTTTCAGAATTGTGACTTTCTAATATAGCAAACCCTGTAGGGAGGGAACAAAACAACTCATTCCTGATCACTTTATATTTTTTTAACTCTCCCCCCATGAATTAGCCCATCAAGAAAATAACTGAATGAGGGGCACTGATTGTGCTGCCCCAGGACAGTGAACACAAGGCGTATAAAGTTCTTACACAGCTGATGTAGGATCTAGACACCATCCCATTTCTGCGAGCAAAGAGCAGTCAACCCAAAACCCCTGCTGGAAGGTGGGGTGAGTCTGAAGGGACAGTGACAGGCAAGATGTTAAAAGCACAGCTCCTCCCTGTGTGTTTACCTACGTGGAAGGATATTTCTTTGTTGTGTCTTTGCCTTGTTTAACACAACACACATTTCTACATCTGCAAGTGAAGGATGGAGGTTGTGCAGGCTTTTGGTACACGGGTGCGCGCACACTACAGGGCGTTTCCTTGGCAACAGAAATGCCATAAAAGCTATCTGAAGAATTCCTTAGGGCTGTGCAACAAATAGAAACATTAACATGCTGAGACCTAAATATAGCTGCATTTTAGGGCAGTTCATCCAAGTCTTTACTTAGCTTCAGCTTGTTTCTGAAACAAATGCAGTCAACAACACATACAAGGATGTTTTCAATATTTTACAGTGTTTTGCTTTTAACTAGTGGAAGAACAGGGATGGGGATGAGGTTACAAATGGTACCAGACTGTACTTCACTGCAGAATTACAGCCTTGCGTGACTTTGCTTTGAAGGTGCCCTTGACTCCCATTGAAGGTGCCTCACTTCTGTCATCAGCACATGTTGAGCCAATGTGGGAAACAGCTGAGTTCTGCTCATTGGCCTCCAGAGCAGTAAGAAACCAGCTTTGACATCACCAACACTGAGGTGGCAAAGAGTATATGCAAAGTCTATGCAAGGAGCCTTTAGTAGAAAGTAGTTAATGATTTTTTTTTTCCCATTGCAAGTGGGTGGCATTATAGCTGAGACTTTATTTACTTAGCTTTGAAGGCCAAGTACTCATTCAGCCATTTCTGTCTGGGAATGCTGCAAATATAGCATCTAGACTACAAAATATACAAAAGTTTTTGGACTTCAAAACAAAAAAGCAGACAAATAACATTCAATGACTCACAAAATCACCAAAAGATGAATATAGGTCCCTTGTAAATGAGGTCTTTGGATGCCTAAAACCAGGGCTAGGCTCAAAAGTTTCTTGAACTAAAGTAAAAACAGTCAGAGATTGGTTCACATTACAGACTTTTAAGTGTTATTTAAAAAATGGTAAAGCTGATACTTAATGACCAGAGTGCAGTTCTTCATGCAGGCCCTGTCACACTCTCATTGATTCACTGCATAATTCAAGGGGAAGAGGAGGAAGGCAGCGGAATCGGCAGAAAGATTTGTTCAGCAAATTATTCCCACACCCATCCTATGTAACGGTTAGTGCATTATATTCAGGAGCGAGGCAAAGAAGGAAGTGACCTGATGGCAAATGTCCACCAAAACTTTTCATCATATGTCTAATAACATGTACAGTTTCTGGACATAGGAATTTTATAGAACAATCTATAAACAGACTTTGTACCTTTATTTTAATAAAAATATGATGTTTTCCTCTACAGCAAAACCACTCCTTCCTTATAAGGAAGCTGATAAATTTTTATGGATGATTTAAAAGCTCTGAGGAACCTGTGCTAATGGCACCTCTGAAAGAAAGTTCTCCAGACAAATGTGGCAGAAGTAGCTTTCACTGAAAACAAATATACACAGAACTCTGGAGCCATGGGAGGGCAAGGCTAAGTTGAGATTGGAAATATCATCTAACACTGGTGGTCTTCAGTCACCTTGCAGACTGTAAAACTTCACCTTCCCATGGAGGCATGGTCCTCTTTAGAAATGTCTCAGGCATAGAGTGCTATGTAGAATCCATATCTCCTTTCCCCATATTTTGTGAAACCTTTAAGAATACCCAAAGCCTTCCCAAATCCACAGAACAGAGCACGAGATCTACAAAGCAGCCTGAAACCCCCCCCTCTCTGAAGCAAAATCCCAAGCATATTTTCACCAACTCTAACAGAACTTTTCCGCATCTATTCTTAAAGAGAGACAAGGATTGATGTTCCTTCAGTGACTTGTGTTAAGAATGTTTTGAAAAATAGCATACAGCTAAATTGACTCAAAATTTCAGTGGGAACTTGAACCTTTTGTGATACGAGATAATTCCTTTAATTATGTTTGCCTGAAGCTTTACACGTGTTAGAAGTTCAGCACAAATCACCGAGTAACAAAAGAGTTTCACAGAGTGCAAAGAAGAAAGTCTATAATCAACCAGCTCCGTTTTATCTGTTTTTCCCTTTGCTGCCTTCAATATTACAGATCAAATATTCCTAAGGGCCCCTAGAGCAGACCTCCTTATCTAGAAAGTACTTTAGCACTGGCTCAACTGTCTTCTTGAGCAAAGATAGGATAAGCACATATAAAGGACACCCTGAACTGACAACACAAGGTCCCTTAACTCACAGGGACATCAATCTATGTCTGTGGCAGGTACTTGGTGCAGCACAGCTCTTGACCAAAAACAGTGCTGTGGGGAGATTAAGTTTGCCAAGGGTTATTAGCTTGGAGTCTGTAATATCATTCAATGTACAAGACTGAGCCAGAGCCAGATCCAGCTCAGGGGTCTCTGAATCCTGGTCTGTGGCACTGTGCGGCTTATCCTGCACAGAGCTAACTAAAGTGCCTCCAGACCCAGAAGGTCCTGATTTCAACAAGGGCTGATGTCCCACCACATACAGGCTGTGTTCATTTGAGTGGAAGGCTGTGAATTTACAGATGCTGCAGTCTTGGGCTGGCAAAGGTATCTGCTCACGCTTAACTTCACATGGTGTGGCTTTGATTTATAGTGCCTCTGCTGGAGGTAAGGCCCTAGATATAAGAGCATCCTATTGACCTCAACACTCTGCTCTCAGCACACACAGTTAGCTGATGTGCAAACCAGGACTGAAGATCAAAGCCCGAGCAAGAAAGAATAACAGAGTAGACAGAAGAGGCAGTAAAAACACATGTGTCATACTAAAAGCAAAGAGTCAATAACTCACAGGGTAAATGAAGTCTTGTTCCAGAACTCAGTGCCAATGTGACTTCATAATAGCTACACACAGGCTGCACCAAGGCTCCCGAAATCTCAAGGTGTGTAGAATGCCATTTAGCATTAGTCTTGATTCACTTAGGGCTGGAGGTATCTTGACTGTAATTGTTACTGTATTAGAAGAAAATATTAAGTTAATATAAATGAAACAGTCTACAATAATTTGGCTTAATTATTCAGAGAGAAGTCTAGCATGAGGGTAAATAGCTTTAAAATTGCTAAATAATTTGACTCCCCATATAATTGCTTGTGTAATTTGTGTTAATTGCATATCAAGTAGAGGTTTTCAAATACTAAGCAATGCTTATTTATATTATTAATTAACATTATTACATTACATTTAAATAATCTTGCAATGGCACAGTTAGCAAAGGATGATTTTCTATTCCAGGGCTTTTCTCTCCTCATTTGCAAAATCTTTCAATCCCACTAGTGAGTCACATACCCCTAATATGATCTAGATGATTTAACTTAATGCTTTCTCTTTCGCTAAGATTTGCCACTGGGACCTCTCTATTAGATACCAATTTCTGGGTGAAAAAGGCTGGGCAAGACTCCGCATGAACCTGCTTTATGTTATAAGGAAGGGAGCATGGGTGAATGATGCCAAGCTTTCACATCTATCTACTCACAGCTTTTCATAGCCTGCCCCCCAAGCAGTCTACTGCCTTGTTCAGCTGGGGAAGTACAAATCAATACTAAGTCACTTTAGGTTTCAAATAAAAAAATCAAGGAACTGCACGATAGCTCCCTTATAAATAAGGATGCACTCCACAGTGGTTTGTGCATAGATTTGTTTATGATATTGCAGAATGCTGGAAGAAAACTCACCCTTATTTCTATTATTATTTTAAAAACAGCCGCCCCCCTCCCCCCAGTTTTTACAAATTACAAGCTTGAATTCTTCTCAGAGCTCTGTGGTTTATCACAAAAGCTGAGAAAAATCAATGGATAATTATCAGATTAAAGTGGCAGAACTTACAGCTATGTGGTGGCTCTAAATATACCTCTTTCCTTTCAAATGCAGGAGTGTATAAGCTACTTAATTTTTGTCACTTTATGGGTCTAAAGAGGGCTTCCTCATTGGCTACATAACTCTAGTGTAATCTTTCAATCCCTTGCCAAATTAAGAAATCCTGTTTGCTATATTTGTCAAGGCTCTGTTGCTCTCAACAGCTGGAGACCTTCTTTCCATACTTAGTTTATTTTTTATAGCTTTTCCAGTGCAGCAGGGAGGATTTTCTATTTATGTATGTCACCTAAGCATTTTGCAACAGATTAACCTCCCAAAATTATTTAGAAATAAACCAGCAGTCTTACAGAGAGCGAGTAAAAGAAAATGGACTAATGGATTCAATTCTGAATATAACATAATCAGCACATCAATGTTATTTTCTCCAAAAAATAAGCTTAATTTATAACAAATGTAATGCCTTCACTGCTAGGGCTGAAGTTTGTACAAAGGCATAAGGAATGAAAGTTCTTATTTTTTTCTTTTGAAGATGAATAAAGACAGTCCAATGTAGTCCTCACTATTAGAAAATAACTATGCAAAACCATTAAGAATATCAAGAAAATAATTAGTTACATCCAACAGTTTGCATCCTTCTTTTAGCAGAAAATTAAAAGCTTTGTTTTCCCGTGGACATTATGGTTTTAAATATTCTGGCCTTCTTGATATCTTGGATCCTCATTTATTATGGAAATTAATTATTCCATTTTATTTAGTTTTGAGTAAATAATATTATGTTACATTATCTGGATGGGAAGTTACAGAAAGCTATCTGCTCTAATTGTAGATAAAGTCAACTTCCCCAGATTGCAGTCCAATACAGAGCATGATATAATTACTTCCAACACCATCAAGACAAAATTTTGTTGGCAATCACACTCTGCTGCCAAAACCCTCTTGAGATTTCATTGATTTCTCTGTAGTTACTGCTGTTCTTCACTGGCGTCAGATCAGACTCAATCTACTTTACACAATCCTGCCCTCAGAACCTCGATCATGTCAATAGTTTGAAGTGTCCTCAATTTAGTCATCTCAAATGAGTTGTCAATCTGCTGTGAGGGACTGATGTAAAGAAGAATGTTGTGCAGGGTCTGAGAAAAACCCAAACAATGGAATTGTACTATTTTTACTGGGACATACACTTTAAATAGTCATTTATCACACAGGTCAATGAGTAAACACACTGGGGTATGCTGCTTCCTTTTGTTTAATTGCATACTTTAAATATGCATTAAATGTGTCCCTTCTTGTTCATAACAACCCAATTCAAATTAAGCATTTTAATCACAGCCAGGACCCACTAAATATCTTACAAAGGAGAAAAAGCCATTCTCTGGTTACATGTTGAAAACTTTCTCCTCAAAAAATTCCCCTCAGCTCAAAAAATAAACAAGGAAGGTACATATCTAAAAAGAAAAAAAGAAAAGAAAAGATAGTGTTGTGTGTGGATTAGTGAGAAATTCATAACGTAAATTCTGCAGTTCTGCTATGAGTTCTAAAGTTGCACACAAAATATTGATACATGAACTCTCAATGTGCAGTAGGAAGATGTGTGACTCCTGTATAAGTTTATATGCTACAGTAGTGAAAGAGCTGTTGCTTAATTATTTGATGCATTAAGTAGCCTGGTCAGTAAGGTAAAAAGGCTCTGTAATTGTAAAGGATTCTAAATGTTTCCTATATGAATATATTTATCTATTTTAAGGGATCCCTTCTAGCAAAGAGATGATATTCATCTTCTCATAGGACAAGCAGAGAGTGTTTCTTGTCATAGCAGAGGCAGAAATCAAGGAGTGCTAGCAATTGCATAGTGAAAGGGAATGCTCACAGGTCAACTCTTTTCAGGACTAGGTTTGGTCCAAGGCTGGCTGAAATCTTTCAGAACTGTAGATAAAATATTTATGGTTGGAGCTGTAAACAAGGAAGGTCAAAAACCAGAATGAACTTATTTGGAAAAGGTTTAACCGCTTGAAAAAAAAAAAAAATGAGGGGACTGGCCAATCTAGTCTCCATCTTCAAACTAATGGTCACTCCCGTGATACCTACAGCACAGATAGAAAAGTCATTTAGAGAGAATTGAATGAAGATGAACCCTATAGCCAGGGTATAGAATTCTTGAAAATAATGAGAGTCATTTTGCAAAAGCGCAAGCCTGTACCAGAGATTTATGATTACACTTTTTTTTCCTCAACTGCAGTGAAGTGTTAGGACCGATGAATACAGAAATGCATTTTAAATATCTGAAAGCTTTAGCAGAATCGAAACACCTGTGTAGATGTCAAATGTTCTTTCTGCCTAATTTACAGCTTGACTTTAAATGCACAAAAGGCAGTGCGCAATTCCATTATAAAAAGCAATGAAACCAATACTTTTTCAGACATCAATATTGTTCAGGAAGAACTCTCACTTGGCTAGCTGAAGAATAGAGATTAAATTAGTTGGAAAAATAACTAAGAAATGGAGAGGATGATTCTTCTATGCTAGGTTTATATAGGAGTGTCACACAAAAAAAGATTGCCTTCCTTGCAAAGAACAAAATGCAAATAATATTCCCAGAGACACACAGAATATCTGGCTTTTCTTAACTATATTTTACCAACCCTGACACTTCTCCAATTATTTGCATTTCTGTAGTCTCTCCTCTTTATTTCCAGGATCCATCAAGTACTGAAAATAAAATACCCAAGGACAGAGGAGAAAAGAGGAGAAAGACAGGGAAAAAAAAAAAATCTCTCGTGCTAAATCATCATTAAGGACCTAAAAGCAAACCTGGAAAATCCAGGAGCTTCACATGATTCATATAACAGACAAATAAAACATATTTATTACCAAACTCTGTTTTCAGAAAAACAGTGCCAGCATAAAAATTGCTCTGTTTTTATTAATTGATTCAATCCTTGTTTCCACTATTGGAACTGAAATGCAATTTTAACTGCTCTTTCAGAGCTAGGAGTATCTGAAATCATGTTTGCCAGTTTGCCAGCAATATTAATGTTTAACTTGAAGAAGCTCCCTTGCCTCAATATGGGAGGCAATGCCTGTACAACCCAATTTAGCATTGCTACAAACCCAGTGTAACTGCATGACACAAATGGAGAAGGACTGGAACACGAGGTAAATCCCCCTAACACCCTGTAGCCTTACATAAACAACCATAAAAACTGTAGTACAAAGCTGTCTTGCTACTTCACCAAATAAGCCCTTCAACCAGCTGCATGGCGAGGCTGAGCTCTTTTAGATGTCTGTCTCACTTTGCATGTAAGCAGGGCTGAATCCCTGGTGTGCAACATGTCTTCTAGTAGCAGTTACTGTGGAGAGGTTTCATAAACTGTCTTTACTCACTGTGGAGTGAGTATGATTGGACATGCTTGCTGAGCAGAAAAGATCAGAACACATAAAGGAACCAGTGACAGAAAATGCAAATGCCAGAGAACAAAAATACCTCCCAAATGACTCATCACAAACACAAAGTGATGCTGAGAGATCAGAGGATATCTAAGAAAGTAAAGTCACCAAGGGGAGAGCTTTTCTACACCTACAAATAGCATAGCTGGAGAAGGAAGTTCATGTTGACACCATGCTGCTGGGCTCTCGGCACAACTGGTTGTCTACCAGGCTTGCTGTGGATGTCCTGGCTCATAATGGTCCAAGTGAAGTTTGCTCTGCAGATGAGATCCTTCCTGGTGCCAGCCAGCACTTAGTTGTGCAGAGGGACATGAACAGGGAGGGCTGGCAGTGGCTGGGACACAGGAGGATTTCTGTCCTCCTGGAACCTGCCAAGAACTGCTGTTACTGGAAGTTACACTTGCTGGTACTGGAAGTTTCATAGGATTAACAGGTCCTCCTTACTTCTAAATTTTCAACTTATTTTGGCAAGCTGTCTGTTGAATTCTGTTGAAAATATAAGTGCCTGCAAGTGTCTGAAATAACAAGAAGCATGACCCTGTTCCCTGTCAATCCATCCTGCCCCACAAGACAAGCCAGTCTGGGCAGAGCAAGGTCTGAGACAGACTGCCACCAATGACAAACAAAATTATTGTAATCCCAGTTTTAGAAGAGGTTTACCCAGGCAGATACATTCCCTCAGCTGAAAGAAGCTCTTCACCACTAAACCGAGAAAAAACCTACTTTGCTCTAGGCTTGTTTTAGGTCCTGCATTCAAGATCAAGAATAAAATCAATGGTTGAAAGAACAGAGAGAGCAAAGACCCTTTCCTCAGTTCTTCCTGTGTTCTGGGTTAGGATTTACCTCCTGTAGCTTGAAAGTCAGCAGGGCCCTGCTGGTCCTTTCTGCCTGCAGTCCCCAGAGCCAGTTTTCTTCTTTAAATAATGGCTGCCCAGCAGCCCTTTAATTTCTAGAACTTACCTTTTGCCCACAGGCTCTACCCTGGAAGTGTTGGGGTCTTTTCTTATTTTTCATAATCAACAGGGCTGAGCCACAATGTTAAGAGGTTAAGGTTTACTAATTGGCTCTTTTGCCTGAGGACAAGAAGGCTGAAAAGAGCAATTTTTTTTTTGTTGGTTTTTTTTTAGGAAAAAAAGCAGGAAACGGTGCAATTTAGGTATGAATATCAGTTCAATGCATCATCTAATTAATTGTTACAATGCAGATGCAGTACATGTGTATGGTGAGGGGGTAAAATGCAGGAAACCATGCTCACATTTGCTAGGCATCAAACCTTAAGCATCTATTTCTGTTGGAAGGTATTTCCATCTCCCTTGAAGATGTGGGTATTGAAGGAGAGTAGAACTTTTCCCAGGCTGGCAAAGATGTTGCAGGCTGCTCAGATACAGTCCAACAAATTACACTTGACATTCATGAAGGAATGGGTGATATCAGCCCCCTCCTTGTAAATCAGCTAGAGGCTTTGCCCTAAGGACAGATGTGTAAGGGCAAATGGTGTTCTGGGCTCAAACGTTGCATTCTTCTTGTACTCACCACTCTGGGCTTATTTCCTGGGAGGGAATAGGTGGAAAGTTTTAAGAGTGACAAAAAATAAGGGCCCTGGTTATATCACATGGACTGAAATATTTTTTTGTCTTATTTGCACTCATTACATTAAAACACCTCCACCACTATGAAAAACACTGCTGCTGGCACCATGGTGGCTGTACTCTCTGGCAGGGACATGAGGGAACAAGGCTGCCATGGGCCTGGGGGTGCTGTCACCCTGCCACAGCAGCACTGCATGTTGCTGCCTCTGGCAGCTATGGCAGCACCAGGATTGCAGCCATCGTCCCCACAGGGGAAAAAATAGCAAGAAAATAGGACTTTGAGTTACATGCTACATTCTATCAACATTGTGCATCATCAAAAGACTTATGACAACATCAAAAATGGAGACATCAGTAGAGTCCTCTGTATCTGACACATTCATCAACATCTTCTGTTGATGGGAAAAAAAGCCCTAATAGACTATTAAATATTAGTGCTGTCTTCAAAAATGAAAAAAATCAAGTGGGAGTATCACCTGGCCAAACTGCACACATTTTGAATACCTCCCTTTCCCCTGTTATTAAGAAAACTATTACTTATACAGTTAATGATTACATGTCATTAGTAATAGGTACTCAAGAGAAGTAGAGTGACATTACAATACTATGCAAGTGCTGATTTCCCATAGCAAGATCCTTTTAAATATGAGCTTTAACATGCTCTGTGCCCGTTTAGTTGTTTTGCAACCACAGTATCTGCTGGCAGCAGCTATGCCTTTGGGGAGTAGAGGCAAAGGGACTATTTAGTGCTGGAGCCTTCTTCCATAATGTTGGTGGGTGGCAACCTGGTGTACGCCCACATCCATTCACAACTCACACAAAAGTAGAACTGTTGTGGATGGTTACCTCTATTATATATCAGATCTAAGATTCTGAGTATGGTTCTGGAATGTTTCCCCAAATACAGATGGAGCTTTCTGGTAATGCTTGGACCTCAAAAGTCACGTTAGTGGCACTTGCAGGAATGTGATTTTTCTCAGTTCTTATTTCTGACATAGTCTCAGACAGTTTGTAAGAGCAGCATGGCCTGGCTTGAACACATCTTGAAAAAGCTGCGGACCAAGAGCTGTATTTCCAAGGTTAGATGCAGCTTGTTGCCTGCCAGCCTGAATTTGAGAAGTGATTGAGAAGAGCACAGCCTGGCATCTACTGAGCAGCTGTGCACAAGCACCTGGAGATCCACGTGCATTTGTACAAGGAATCAGACAGACGTGGCTGCTTGTTCTGAGACCCCAAGTGTGACAGGAATAAAACTAAATGTACAGAAATAAAACTCCAGATGTTTCTGACTCAGTTCTAATTTCACTCAAACAGCAGCAAAAGCTGTTGAAAAATCAGTCCTGAGAGGAGTGCCTCTGTGACTGAATTTAGACTTCATGTCCACCCCCCTCAGAGACCAAGAGACTGGTGCAAGTTAGTTGTTATTAAACAAAAACAAATACTGCCTCTGTAGACCAATACTTTCATAGTCCTCTTCTGCTTTTTGGTTCAGTGGGCTCATTCTGTCTCACATTTATAATTAATGCATTTGGATTAAAGAATTAGTCAGGAATTTATTTTTTTAATCCACAGGGTCTCTTCTTGCATTTAAGGCAGCAGTTGCTGGAAGGGCATTTTATTAGACTAAATCCGGTGAATTCTACAGTCTTAGCTGAGATTTTTGCAGTAAGCAATGACCCAGCTTCATTGTAGACTGCATATATCTAACTCCTTTAGTTCTTGTTTGCTAGAAGTACATTCTTTGAACACTGTATGTCAAGAAGGTAAATACAAATGAACTTTAAAACCACTAGCAGTCTGCAATGTCTTTTAGAGAAGTGGAAAATGTTGCTTACAGAAAGAATGTCTACTAATGATCCAATTCACATTCTCAATCTAAAGCCTCAACCTACCAATAAGGACGACTTTCCCATCAGCAATTTATAAAGGCAAGTTGCTGAATGCAGGCTGTAAAAAGGGTGAATTCAGCTATATTTTGGCTGGGTTATATATAGCAGGCTGCCTTCTAAAGCATTATCATCTGATACTGGGTCAAGCGTGTGCTTTTAAATTTTAGGTCACATGCACACTATGCAGGTGCACTTTACACACTTGAAGTGCAGCCACAGCTTTCAACTTGGTTTGTGCTGGTATTAGTTTGCCACTGCTATAAAACTAACCCACATTTACTTTGAAACAGATCTGAAGTATTCAGTTCAGATTCTGTGAGGCAGGTAGTATTTTCAGTGCTTTTACATGCTTTTCACACAGAGACCCTTGTATCTACCACCCAGCCAATTCAACATTAAATGAACGCATCGCCCTTTACAGGAATCAGCCCACCACAGGTCCTGAATCTACTCAGCCACTTCCAAAGATCCAGTCCCACATTACAACCTTTTTGCAGAACATTTACCTTTTCTGCTGCAAGTTTCTGTCTGCGGAAAAGGTGGGGTTTCTTCAGCACAAAGCCTCAATTAGAGAGCATCAGGTTAGTGCACTTACAGAGCCTTCTACAGTCACACAACATCTGCACTCACCACGTTCTCTAAAGAAGCAGCAGATCAATTAGAAGTTGCCACTGCTGCCTTTTAAAGCCTCTCAACAATGCTGACCCTGGCTGCAGCTGGACCACCTCCCCAGCACTTTACTGGGATGGACAGCCACACTTAGGTGCATTCAAGCACCCAGCTAACACCTGGGGCAAGGGCTTGATACTAATTGAGAACAGCCTGTGGTAATTTTTGTACCTGCCTCAGTCTGGGCTTCAATACCCACAGCTGAGTGCCTTAATGCTGTACCTAAACATATTCTTCAGGGTGAGGGATGCAGCCATGTTTTCCTTCTATTTGTTTTGAAACCAGAGTAAAAGCACAGAAATGTTGGACTGGGGTTTGCTAGTGAAGGTTTGATCTGATTTCATTTTTCTAGGCACAGTTTCACAGTTCCTGGCTGAGATGCATGTATTGTAGGCTGCAGAAGCAAGAAACTTTTCTGGCAGGTCATGAGAGCACTACAATTCATGTTACAGGACCTCTTTTTTATTTGCTTGTGTCATTTATTTTTTGTTGAATACAATGAGAAAGTTTCTTTTAATTAAGATGATGGTAGCCCTGCTGTGTTTAATTAGATGACCATAAAGCTCAATAGTCTGTTCTCAAACTTGAATTATCATCTACATGACTTGTTTTGATTTGTCTAGCTGTCATCAGAAAATGGATTTGATGATGAGTCAGTCCCTGGTCGGGCCACCCAGAAACATCTTTAATAAGTTAACACATGGAGTGATGTGCCTGCTGCTGAACTCTGGACACACCAATTAGAAAAGGAGCAGCAGTTATACGCATCTGGAATGTATCCCATATTTACACACTTTGGGAATACAGCTCCTCATTAAAATAATGAACACTTTGTTACTTCTAGCATGGAGAAAAAAAAAACATCTGAGCTACAGATCTAGCACTCCCTTTCTTGTCAGCCATTATTAAGAGCTTGACCCATTTCTATTTTAAGACTTAGTGATGCCCTGAGTCAAAAAACAGGTGGGACATTTGTCATGACCACCTTTAGATATGCACAAGATGGACCTTCCTACCTGAACGGGGGGCTGGGTCTGTCCATATAGTTATGGGAAGGAGAAGACAGACAATTTTAGATGACATCTCAGCAGTCAATTTTCATTACCTACTTTAAGACAGGATAACTTGCGGTCCAGACTGCACTGACTCTGCTGCCCAAGAAGAGACCTGTATGTGAATAGCTCTGGCAAACCTGTTTGCATTTTGGACACTGTCCTTAGGGAAGTTGCACCATAGGTGCCCAAACAGCATAATGCGGAGAGGCTGAGCTAATGGGAAGCTTTGTAAGAAGTAAACTGAACTAGTCTTTCTTCTAAACCATCCTCAAAGACTTGCAAAGAATGATTTTGAGTGGAAAAATACTAAATTTCCCAAAAGACGTGTTGTACATGAGGGCAAGTTCCTGTATAAGCCACGGCTATAATAGTACAAAACTGTGTGATACCCTGAGGTTCAGGTGTTGGATAAAGGACAACTGTTTCTGCTTACTATCTTTAAATAAAAATGCAGTAGCTATGGCTCTTGAGCAGGACTCACTACAGGTGGGCTCCATCCCAGAACCCCACCAAAGAGTTCTTCTACAACTCTGGGTAAGTCAAGCAGCATCTTGGGAACATATGAAAACTAGTTCTGATGATTTCCTAAAGGATCCTGGCATGTAAAGATACTCAAAGGGTGACAGTCCCTGCCAGGGCAGGCATCCTGACATTTTTCAAAGAAAAAAAAAATACCAAAATCATGATCTTCTATCTTGTCTCTATCTCACTTTACAAATCTGGAAGTTGTGACAAATTTCTGCCCAGTTAGGCGGTCTGGCAAAACTGTGTGCAACAATTGTGTGATCTTACTAGGGAAAGTGACAGTAACATTAAATATAAGCTTGTAAACAAACTAGAACCAGATAATAATAACAGCATTTTATAATCAAATAAAAGGATTTGTTGTAAAAAAAAGGCAGACTATAAAGATGCTGTAAAAGAACATATATTAGTATTTTACCACCACTTGGTAACAGTGTTAACAAGTGACGAAAGTTCAGCTAAAATAGTGCTTTTTAAATATACTTGCAAGATACTCCTTAATTTTGCTTTTATGCACTTACAAAAACAATCCCCCACAAAACCAGCAGTTATTTCTACAGATTTCAGTGTATACTCTGCAAACAAAAAATAATTATAGCTGAGCAGTGGAAGAGCGGTGGTTTTTAGTCACCTATTTTTCACATCACATTTGGTGCTTGTTCCACCCTGTGCTGACATGCAAAACTGGCATCCTCTTGCAGATAGCATCCCCCAAAGGCATAAAACTTACAACATTTGCATAAAGAATCCTTTCCTTTGAACAATGTTAGTGGTAGCTGCATAATACCAGTAGCTACACAAGCTACATTGTGCAATCTTATTCCGTGGTTAGCATTCACTCCCTTTATGTCTCCGTTGCACTGTTACAAATCTGCCAGTTAAACTCTATGCAGCTCCAAAACGTATTGTCTGGAACGAAACAACCAATTATTTCTTCAGGTTTTGTGGCATAATATCCTAGGAAACCAGCAATTACAGAATCAAAGTGGCATCAAATGGCGTAGAAAGGAGTTAGCATGTATTATTCTTTAAATAGCAGTTACATGAACTCATAATAAATGGGTATTAAGTGCTAAATGTATGATAAGTAATTCTTGACAATGCAATTATCCAAACAATACAGGAAAAAGCTGCAAGATGGCATTGTCAAAGTCACTTGTGCAAATGCTACTGTGTGAAATAACAATATTGAAGGCTGATTTCTGTTCATAAACACCCTGGAAATAAAATAGTGCAAGTACACGTGTGCAAGCCAAGCAGCACATTGTTCTGGATTCCCAGCAGCTCTTGGCTGCTAAATGTCACCCACGAGTTTGATCTCTACTGAGGTTAATTTCCCTAAAATAAGTAGAAAGGAGCAGGAATCATTTTAATCCCTGAACATGTTATATATAGTATCTTTTGAAGGAAGCACAGAATGAAGATGGAGGAGTTATGTAAAGTGGGGTGGACTTAAAGAAATACTGAATAAAAGTTTTCAGTTTCATTGGCAAGGTTACATAGTTGTTATAGCAACAGGCTTGAAACTTGAGGAATTTCCAGAGGAGTCACATCCAACTGTGAACTAATGGGATGCTGTTGATGGAATAACATGTTTAGTTCCTTTAGACTCTTCTTTTTGTCTCAGGAAGAACTTGGCAACTTGTTGAGCTGGGCAACATATACAATCAACGCTACCACAAGAAACTTTGTTGTAACAAGGATCTCCGCCTCCATTGGATCTCAATCTTCCACCAAAACCAAGGAATTTTCTTTTGACCAGAAAGAATTCCTCTGGAACAAAAAGACCTTCAAAGGTGACTTAGTGTGATTAGCTGGGAGCCAAAGGATAACACCATGTCCATGCTGTCTTCTAAGAAACTCCCTAAAAACAGGCTTGATGTTGCTGCTAATCCTTTGTTCCCACGGGGTGGCTTCAACTTCCATCTACATCAGTGCTCTTTCTTTCCTCGTTGCCTCCTTTTAGACAGGAAGTGCAACTGGACCAAATGTAAACCTGCAGTATCTGCCAATGGCCAGGGCAACAAGCAGGCAGTGAATCCCGACCAGCACAAGCGGTTAAAACCTAGTCTCCCCAGATCTTCAGAGGACCAAAAAAGCAGCTGGAACAAGCTGTTTTTCTAAGCAGGAGAAGAAAAACTTTTTTCCAAATGAGGCTGATTAGGTCATGAGACATATGCTCTCCCAGTGCTCCTCCAGCATGTGGACTATGAAGAACTGAGGCACAAAATTACATTTTTATATGTGTAATGCAGCAAGCCAAAGACGTTGCAAGCATTAGTCTTGATTTTTCTTCAAGAAATACCTTTCTAGTATAAAGGTATGTCTACAATGTAGCCTGCTCTGTTAAAGGAAGGAGTGATGGCATCTCTAAGCTTGTTAAGGATCTCAATATAGAAACACTTTGTTCAAGAAGGACTAAGATAATCAGAGGGGATTCTATAAAAACTTTAGACAAAGAGAACAAAACTCATTGCAGAACACAGTCTGGGCTTTACCATGCATATTTTTTTTCTTATTCATTAAGAGATGTAACAAAACTTTAGGTATTTGGGGGAAAAAAATCATGCTTTGCATCTGTTCAAGTCAAAAGTTGTTGCCAAATATGTTGGAAAAATTGAATGAAAAAGAAGTTTTAGCTTTGGGCAAATACTTCCTTTGGACTTATTCCAAGAAACTAAGTGATAAGATGTTCTTTTCTACATTTCATNAAGAAGAAAATTATTAAATTATTATTGTCTAAATTAATTAAATGTTCAGAAGAAAAGAATAACATACTTGGAGAAAAACAGAAAGATTCAGCTCAGTTGCCCTTTTTTTTTCCTGCAATAACATCTGGCACCATATGTCGAAACATTCACTCTTCCTTGTTAATCAAGAATTGAATTTTGCAATTAACTTTCAGATTCATAAAACTGAAGGTTCTGTATAATGAGCTTCTCACAATGTGTCCCCATCTCTAGACCTTCATGCATCTATTCAGATCTTGGTCTGCCTCACCTGCTGCAAGCCCAGTTTAAATTGTTCTCTCTGTCCTGCTCATAAGTCCTGCCCGTCGTGACTTTGCTTACCCGGATTTCGAGGGAAACTTGCCTGTTTGTGCACCTGGCAATACAGTTCCTGAGGCCATCAGAAAACCAAAATCAAGAGTAGCGGTGAAATTACTTAAGGTATCTTATTACCTGGCTTGCAAATTAGGTGTATATATGTCCTTAGTTTTAAGCATTTGCCCATGTTTGCAGTGGAAGCTGCTTGTTGTCAGAAAGTCCAACAAGAAGTGCTCCAAAAAAGACCGTGAGGAGTCTACAAGGAATAAGCTCATGGGTAGTATACTCTAGGATGAAGCTTGGAAACTGCTGTCAGTGCCTGGAACACTAATGATTTGCTAGGATCATGCACACAAATACATACGTGTAGATGCTCTGAGATTTATACAACATTAAAATAAAGCTTACTGAAGGATTTAATTCTGCAGAAGGTAATATAATGGTAGCATAATACAGTCATGGTGTAGAGCTCCTGGGGTTTCAAATATGGAAAGAGCTAACCCATTGCAGTTTCCTGCAGTGCTACGAAACATCGGTAATCCAAGGAAAGATCTAAGAAATGCATTAGGTGCTCCTTGTACATCCACTCACATGTACATGAAAAAATATTTTTAACTAAGAAATCAGCCTACTCTCATTGTGGTATCTTCCAAATAAAACTTATCTCAATGTTTCACTTCAAGATTTAGACTATATTCATTCCAAAGGCACTCTAGAAAGTGGGTAATATGAAATAAAGCAGCATGAACATACCATGAACTTAAGGGTGAGGAAAGGAAACATCCCATAACTTTATTCTTTAAAAAATTTTGTTGTATCCTGGGGGTGAGTAAATGTCAGAGGAATACACACTTATCTTTGAGTCAGGGAATCTAATGCCTAGAATGGTACAGATCAGAACCCAAAAAACTCAGACCTCTGTTCCCTGCTTAGATAAAGTGTGGCCATGAGCACACCACTTTAATATTAATTTCACTACATTTTAGCTTAGCATCTACTTTAAGATAATATTTCTCAATGGGACAATTCACTGCATCACAGAAAGGTTATTTATCTTAGATGAGATGTATTGCCCCTCACACTAGTTAGTTATGGGAGATTAATTTAACCTTAAGTGGAAATAATTTTCAAAAGCACCCATGAGACACGAGAACAGAAATTCTAATGAAAATAATTCAAATTGATTGTTTTGAAAAATCTCACTGTTTCTCCCTCATGGTTCTGGTACTCTAGGTAATCTAGGTGTTTTGGGAAGACTGCTCTTTTTAAATACTTCTCTTTGGAGAGCTATTTCATGAAATGCCAAAGGAAGTGTAGCATTGACTTCCAGGAAAAGAGGAGAATCCGCTGGAATACACTGAGCAACTGAGCCACATCTTTGACTGAGGTTGGCTGAAGGAGGACTTGGTGTTCTGCAAGGCATCATCTAGGCTGGGTCCCAATTGTCCTTCATCTTATTGGCAATTCTTTCATCTTTTGCTCTTTGTAGGTGAAGATGTGCACTGAGATTCAGCCAGTACACACTGTACTCACATGAGGATGTTGTGGGGTATGGATGGGAGAGAAACAGGGGGAAGAGTTTGCAACATCAAGAGATGTGTGGGAGAAGGCTGCACTATCTTTTGGTCAGCTCAGAACAGCTGTCTCCTCTCTTTCATATCATTTTAGGACATGAATGCATTTAAACTTGTCTTGGATAATTTCTTTGGCTACTCTATCACTGACAGAGACAGAGTAAACAGAAAAAGAATGTCAGGCATCAGTCACCTGGTTGAGATTAGTGATTCAAGAGCTTTTCCTCTGGTGGGAGACTGAAGTGCCACCGCTGCTCAGATGATCTCTGGATTGCAAAAATTACAACAGTTTCTTCTGAACACAGAAAGCACGAGTACATTAGGACTGGATGTTTTATGACACGTCTGGTCTTTGAGAATGGATCTGGGGAATGGAGAAAGATATTGTAACCACAGAAATTTCCAGTGTGTAACAGCCAGGAATCATTGAAAAAATGTGAAACTGGTTCAAGGGTCATGATCAAAGGGAGGCAGAAGTTCCACCCTCACTAAAATTTGGGATAAGATGTTTCATTTTCTCTCCTCTTGCGTAGCCAAGCATCACTCTGGACAAAGAGGGGTGAGCTCCCCGCTAGGGCCCCAGTGGAGGCAGGAGCTGAACCTCCAGCTGCTCCCACCACAGGCGCTGTGTACCATTCCTGGGTGTCTACAGAAGCCAGCACCAAGTGGCCGTCAGTGGGTTTCTGATCATGTGTAGAGTCACAGAAACACTCCAAGAAGAAAAGGGAGGTCTCCTCCCCCCAGTGATGACTTTTCAGGAGGAACTTCTGGCAGACAAATGCCCAGAAACCACAGTCTTCCTCACTACGATGTCTGTTGGGTGGCACAGCCTCATGGGAAGCCTTTGGATGACAATATGTATCCAGACATCTACCGGAGGCAGAGGCAACAGAGCAGCAAGAGGCCAAGTCTTGCATAATGTCATTTGGTTTTTATCATCCCTAGCACGACTGGCACTTCCGGCAGCACCGCCCTTGGGCTGAATATGCTGTATGATGGATCTCTCAGTGGAAATTCTCAGAGCTGTCAGTGTACACCCTCATTACAGATGTCAAGAACAACCACCAAAGCAAAGTGATTGTAGATAACTAATGTAATTAATTATCCATGTGGGAGGCCATTTTTATGGCAAGTTCTATTACCCTAGCTCTTGAAAGTAATACAGGTAAGTATTCTTTGTCTACATGTCTTGCTGTTGTAAAAAGAGATGTTTACAGCAAGTGTCTTAAATTTTAAAGGTAGAAAACAGGAGACACTTAGCCACTGAGAAAGCCTTCAAAAATTACATAACTGTGCATATTCACATACAGAACATCTTCTTCTAAGAACTGATCAAGAAAACCCACTATTTGCATTATTTTCACGGTTTTTTATAAACTTACTTCTCGGGACACTTCTAAGCAATACATAAATATGCCACCATGACTTAAACATTATTAAGCTTTCAATTACTGCAGCGTGAGCCTTACAAGCTGAAAATGTGACAAAGAACAGATTTCGCTGCACATCAGATCTGCATCTTAATCAGGGAACTCTTCTTCCAGATTGGCTTGAACATGAGAGCAGCTTTCCCACATTGTTTGTCAAGTATTTACAGCTTTTGAAGACATCCCCTGCTCCCCAGGGAAGGAAGATATCTTCCCCAAAGCACTACACCAAAACAATGAAAGAAAAAATGTGTCTTTACACCTGCTAGTATTTTTTCAGCAGGTTTAGAGTGCTCATTCACAACAATGATATACCATAAATACTCAGCTAGAAGGGAGTGATTTCTAACCACTAAAAGATGGTCTTGTTTGACCATTGCAACAGGGTGGAGTCACTCTTTCAACTTAAAAATGCAAGCAACTTCCAATATATATTTGGCAAAGGCTATTGTAGTTGCTCATGAACTGAGCATTGAGCATTTTTCTATAAAATAAATATTGTTGACAATTGTCTACAGTTTTAAAGTTATAGACCTTTAGGCTTAGTGATTGCATTGTTTTAAATGGCAAACTATGCATAAAAGCTCCATTAACACTAACAGAAGCCTTAAGTTTTATATATTTCCACATAAACATTCAGACATGCAGCTTGTTATATTTAGGTGCATTAATAAAATAAGCTAATTGTAAAATTACAGTGGTCTTTTTTGTGGTGTTGCATCTATGTGACTATATGGGAAAAGAGGAGATATGTATTGAACTAATAACTCCTTGGATTAGAGCTATTGTTTAATACCACCTACAAACCAAGCATTATTACTTCTATTCCCCTAGGGCAGGAGGATGATGACAGAATATGGAATAAAATAAACCAGATTTTATCCATTTTATCAAAGTTATTCCTATGGAATTGCTTGTGGAACTGGGTTTTCTGGTAAAAACTGCTTGGACCCTTGACAGTTCCAAGGTTTTCCATTTAAATTGAATTTGCCCTAAAACTTCCATCAAAGATTGCTGTATAAAATAGGAAAGGTGATTTGGTTTTCTTAAACTGACTCTTTGCAAAGAAAAGATTTGGACTGCTTTTCCTTAGACTCTAGGAGGAATGTTTTTCTTACATTTAGTATAAAATCAATACAAGCCTCATTCAAAAGCCACTACAGTCATTGAAGAGACTTCCTTCACAATAATGGGGTTTGGATCAAGACTGTGTTTCTGTTACACAGTTCAGGGTATTCCTCTGTATTTGTCTCCTTAATTATCTCTCAAGTTGTGGTTTGGAATACAATGCAGGCACAGTACTCCTTTAATAATTTTTAGCGTTAAGTTACTTGATTGCATTTCTTGGAGCTAATAACATTAGCAACATTTTTCTCAAGTGATTACACTGAGTCTAAATATTCTGTAAGCTGTGGGCTGAACAGTGGTTAAGTGCAGAGTGGTTAATTTATTTTGGTACTTACAAAGCGCTTCCTACTTCTAAGAGTCAAACCAGAACAGTGCATAGATAAGCATGCTGCCATATTGCTACAGAAATTAAACATTTCAAAGTAACTTTATGAATGTGTGTATAAAACCCCATCTATTATCTGGAAAGCACAGTTTTCAGTTCCTTTTGCCACATTTAGAGTTTTAAATTTGATTCTTAATTTCTTATTATTGCATGCTTTATATTAATAGCTAGCAGTTAATCTTACCATTTATTCTAGTGCGGTTCTGAACTGTTCTAATGCAGCTCCACATTCATCATACACTTTAACTTGCAGTCACTTACTTTTTTGGAGCATATCATCTAAGTAACAGCATCTGTATTTGTATCATAGCCATTATTTTTCAAGTACTTCCTTTTTTCACTCTATTATTTAGTTTCCAGTGGGTTTCAGAGGCACGGCAGCACAGCTGGAGAAGACTATCATTGCCTGGTAAGCCAAATACAGTTTTGGACCCATAACATTATTTTCTGCTACTATTTCATACTACTTCGTTATGTGTGGCTATTGCATCTCCAGAGGAGAGCTGTGATTTTTTGGCAAGTCTTGATCTTCCAAGCATCTATTTTGTTAATATTTTGTTGTTGGACGTTTTCTTTTGTCATATGTTTTTTTAGCAGTAGAAGCAATGATTTAATTTTGAAGAAACATATGCTTGAGTACAGAGTGTTTTCATAACTTCCCTGTCTAGTGATGATTGATTTATTTTCTGTTTGTATCCAGTGTATTAGCTTGATTCCTAGTGGATGATCTGATTGGAATATGACAGCAATCTGTGGTGCAGAATCATACTCCCTTAACTAATCTCAGATTCCCATTATAGCTTTCAAACTTTTGTTGCTTTACTGCAGCATAAACATTATCTGAATTTTCCTGTGTTCTCCTACTAGCTACTCACCAAGCTACCCTAAAATGATAAATCTAATTGTGGTAGCAATATATAAAGCCCATTTCTTGGTATACTTTTGTCTATGTGAGATGGTTGGTTTTGTTGTCCATGGACAGTCTAACAAAGTAATTTCATCTCACTAATAATGCAAAGTGAAATGCACCAAGTTTTCAGTGGACCTTTTTTTCTGAGTTGTTTATTAAAATGAAATATAAAGGATCAGATGCTGATTTCATTCTTGCTGGGATAAACTGGGGGAAAAAAAAGGTCTAAAGAATTCAGAGAATTTATCACACTGCAAATTAAATCAGTCTGGCTCAAAAGATAGCAATAATTCTAAGAAAGTACTTCACCAGAGGCCTTCAGCCAACACTGACATTCAATTGTAACTGAACCAGCTTTATTTAAATGGTAAAGTTATGTTTACTAAATAACTTATCCTCAGGCAGAATTTAAAGTGAATTGTCTAGCTGCAAGGTATTGCTTAACTCCCAGCAGACAGCACTTTCTATTTGTATTCATGGACAGAAACTTCAGCTGCTCTAGTTGGGAAAATGAATCCTTTATGATGATGGTATGGATTAGATGTCTGAAAAACTAGACAGCTGAGAAACCTCTAATAATGCAGTAAAGATTAATAAGTGTCAGTCAGTCACTTCTCTACCAGTGTTCTCCATTTAATCTTGAGTCAGAAGAAATAAGTAAAGAAGGACATCAGCTAGAACTTTTTAAAGAACTGTCTTGAGACATCCGTTTTCTATCTTGTCTTATTCTGTTTGCAGTCTGTGGGTTGCATTCTTCAAAATAAAAAGGAACTTTAGTCATAACTCAAGCTGCCTTAAAATATTGCTCTTAACTCTGCAGGCTAACAGCACCTTCAAGGGGTAACAGTTCTCAAGAGAACAGTCCCTTGGCGACCAACAAAGATTGAGGGCTGATGTTTAAAGTTTTGCTGTTGTTTGGCACCTCCCCAGTTTCTGACCCATTTTCCTTCAGTGCTGCTGGCCTTTGGCAAAGCAGACCTGTTACTCTACAGAAATCATAACTTCAAAAGGGGAAAGTTTGCCTTACTGACACCAAAGACCCAGTACAAACCAAGTAACTTCTCAGAGATTTTTAGATAACAGTTTCTCTTCCCAGAAGTCAAAGATTTAGCATTGTCAAGTCATCTTTCATGCTGTAATATTCCAATTGTCATCATGAGACTATTTGGAGAAGGGGAGACCTGTGAGAGCTAATGCTCGTACTGATGCATGTGCCCAGTTCAAGCCAGACATTTCAAAACAGAGGCTTTTCAAACCACTCACCAGGACCCAAGAACCTTTGTAATGGGGGAGTTGACTCAAAAATGTGAGCTTTGTTTCTTCATCATTAATTTAATACATGAAAGTAACAAGTAAACAAACAAAAGTTCAAGGGCCTTAGCTGGGTCCCACATTGAGTTTCCTGACTTATGCATACCAGGCATTTTGAATTAGAAGAGAAGTCCCCCCCAGCTTGGATTCAGGTCCTGTAACTCTGACTTAAGGGGGAGTTTGAAGTCAGGGTAGCAGCTTTACTCACATGAGAATATCTGGGCCAAAATTTTTATTCCTGAAAATTTCATTCCATGGCAAATTTGCACCTGAAAACAGTTATGGCTTAAATATGATTAGTTGAATTTTTTTTAGAGCAAAATTTTTAGCCCTACATTCTGTGGCTGCTAATTGCTGTATGTTGACTCCAAAAGTTCATTCCTTAGAGCCCCTTACATTGCCCTTTTTCTTGAAATTTCAAGTCATTGAATAGCCTGTGAAAAATACGAGCCAAATAAGTTTTTGACAGAGAGGGAACAGAAAAGGAAAGGGCACCTGGGGTTTAAAGAAAATATGAAGTATTAGCTGCAGATAAGTTTATTTCAGAGTTTTGTGTTTTATACAGACAGACAGGCGTGGTTTGTATTTGTGAAAATACAAATTTGTGCCTGCTTTGAAGCTGCAGATCCTTTCACCTTTCCTTCTCTGACACACTGTATTAGAGGTCTTAGGTATATTAAAAGATATTAAGAAGTACCAAGAGGTGATTTTTGACCCTGGCACGTGCTGGGGATAAGGTGCGAGTGGTATGTGGACCTCTCTGGATGAAATGCTCTTACCTGGCTGAAACCACTGAGTCTCATGGCCCAAGTGGTCCCTTCCAGTGACAGTGTGTGGAAGAGCACTGTCTGCCTTAATCTGTGTCAGTTGTCCCATCAACAACTCTTGGTTTTAGGGAGGTTTTCAGCAAATATTGACAAAGGACAGCAGACTGATACTAGAGCAGATAAGGAACTGGTTAAATCAAAGGAATATAATGTGAACATTCATGTAGAAGATTGCTGGATTAAACTGCAAATTGTTGCATATGTTCTTCTGAAGCCTCAAATCTCTCTCTTTTTGGATATGAATTATATTTATATGGTATGGCATAACTTCACACAGGGCTGCAGAGAACACAGTCCTCAGCAGTGCCAGGCTGAAACACTGGATGAGTTCCTCTGCCCCACCATGGACGTGCTCCAAATGCTGAACAGATCTGGGAAGAAAAAAGTGGCTTTCTGATGTTTCTTCAACACACCTGGCTTGGGCCATCCACATTTCCTTCTTCTCTTACTGTCTTGGACTCACTCTTCTGCACATCCCCTAATATGTAGAAAGTAGAGGTAGGAACAGATAGGGGTGCAGAAAAAGCTCAAAATCTGGTCTGTTATTTTTGTTGTGTCTTGTGAAAGACTTGAACAGTCTTCTTGTGAAGGAGCCCTATTTTCAAAGAACCAGCTTTGCAGCAAGTCATGTTCAGCACATGATTTATTACATACTGAACTGATTTTATAAATAAATTCAATAAAAAGATGCATTTGTCATTATACACGCTGATTACAAGGCCCAATATAATCAGCAGAGAGTGGGAAGGAGGACTACATCTCAGTCTGACTTTGTATGTAGGCTTTCCAATGACAGGCTCTTGCTGGTTATTTGACAGGAGCCATCAACAGGCATCCTTGGAGGTGAATATTTAATGTAGGATTCTTTTTAGCATTTGATTCAGTAGCAATTATTCCTCCAACACCAACTGTGGAATGACATTAATGCATTTTGCATTTTGTTATTTTCAGAGACTACACCTGGGTCACACGATGCCAGAAAGGGAGAAAGGAAGCACTGGAACAAGAGCAACCAGCAATCTGTATAGTGTTAAAACTTATTTATAGTCTGGTATTTCTGAAGCAGGGTCTTTTCTTTTTCACTCTGTGGATACACTTCTACAGATATTTATGCCTCCCTTGACCTTCATACTTGTGAATTGTCGTATATCTTGTGCCTGGAAATTAGCCTTCTGAACATATCACGATTGATAAGCAGAACCTGAACTACACAAAAGTGTGTCATCTACCTTGTACTGCTGAGCCTATGAACCTAAGAACACATATAACTGTATATTCTCCCTAGAAACATGATAGTTATATTGAGCTGGACTCTTTTTTTTCTGGATGAATTTATCCATACAGAACACCAGACAGAATCCAACAAAAAAAAGGGAGCCACTAAATTTGGAACTAAATCTTTCTACTTAGGTACATCGATAAAAAAGTAGAGGGTGTGAAAATTTGTTGGAAGACTCCCAGAAAAAAAAAAAAAGGAAATTGCTGCCATGCTTAATCTAGAAAAGATGTGAATGGAGAATAGGCTACCTTTGAAGTCACTTTTGTCACTTGAGAAGATGGGCAGAGGAGCTGGGGTTTCTAGTTCGTTTTGAGCCAATTCCTCCACGCATAGGCTACATCTGCTTTAGGTTCCTTTGTGCATAGCGAGCAGGTTGCATTTCTCAGAAGAGCAAAGTTGGGCATCAGCTTGGAATTTTGGAGGTTGCTATGGTTTCAATATTTTTATCTTCACTGCAAGTCATTAAGATTGCATTGCTGTCTTCAGAGCGATTACACCTGAAAAAGAGGACCTTCTTGCTTACAGAAGTCAGTGGTGTAGCACACACACATAAAAACAAGGGAAATGCACAAATATTGCAGCCCAGAGCAAAGCTGATAATCAAATGGGCAAATATTGACAACTCTAAGCCAAAGATACATATTTATTAAAGGGCCCATGAGTCAATATGCAAATTATTAAAGATTTATAATGTAGAAAAAATGTAGAGCATTCAGTGAACATTTCAAAGCAAGAATTTGAAGAAGGAAAACAACTGAAAAAAATCTTCCAATTAGCAAAGCCTTTTGCCAAGGAACAGAAAATGACTCAGAGAAAATGTCAGTGGGTTCAGTAGTGAGCTATCCTCTCTCTTTGGAGAAAGACGGCTCAACCTTCTGGAGCCTGATCTGGCTCACCCAAAGTGCATGTCTTTGCTGAAACACACCTCTGAGGTCCAACTGTTCCAAGAACAACTAGATTTTACTCTTGCAGTATGAAATTCAAGATATACGGTGAAGCACACACTGTTCTCTCCAGTCGGAGCCAACTCTGGTCATATCCTTTTAAGAGTCTGGAATTAATTGCATAGTCTCTCCAGACACTTCATGATTTATCTGCTTGGGTGAGGGTTTGTTTATTCCATAAGTTAAAATCTTCGAGTGAAAAATCCAAACTGCCTCTTGGCTTGCAAAAGAGAGAAGGGAAGGAAACCCGGGTTGTGTGGGGGAGTCTATGTAACACCAAGCAGGTGGGAGCAGTGACTGCTTTAAGTGAGATGCTCTTCTTTGACACAGCAGCACTGTCCTTGCAGTAACACAAGCTGTGGCCTGAGCAGGATGGAAGCCTGCCTGAACCCTCTTGTAAGGAGAAAATTTTCATTTCAGTATAGGCAACACCTTCCTATTTCTGCAGACTCCTCAATTGCTTCCTGGGTCTTGTGCTACGTTAATGTTTTCACTTAGACAGGGAGGAGTACTCATGTCTGAGAGTTTTTTGCCAAAAGTTGTTGTTAGACCTGTTGTGAAGACAGAATAAGTAGAAAAAACATGCAAAAATGAAAGAGAATAAACTTGTTCTTCTCACATGGCAGCAGGAAGCCGACCAGCTCTGGCTGCAGCGTGAAATATCGACAGTGCCTCCCTCCACGGGGTGGAAGGAAAAACCATATTGGTTCTGGAGCAAAGGAATCAGGAGCACACATGTGCTTCTACACTGAGACGTATTTGCACTTTAAATCCAGATTTGTGCTTTTATTAAAATTAAGGGTACTTTCAGTTTCTTTTAAAATACTCTTTTGATCAGCTTTCCATTCAAGTGAGACCGGTAGCTGAGGCTGAGATGTAAGCCCTTTATGTCTGGGATGTTTGCATGTAGCTCTTTAACTACTGTTACATTTCCAGCTTTCTCATCTCTCTTTCTCCCCACCTCCCTCCCCCTTTTTCCAGAATTTTACTTATTCAGCAGTTAAAGTAAACCAGTTTATTTAGCCATTAAACTTCTCATACCCATCTCACTTACTGCAGTTTTAAAATGCCAGTTTACACCACAACTCAACAAAACAGAGCTATGCGTCACCTTCTGAACAGAAAAGAACCCAACATTTCAAATCACAGCTTCATACACTTTAAAACCTCACTGCTGAATACTTTTCAAAAGGACTATGTAGAGCTAAAGTGTCCTCTTTTTGGGGATACAGGCAGCTTTTCATGTATTGTTTAATCACAAGAAAGCTGTGCTGCAAAGATTAAAGTCCCTCCTGATTTAAAAAAAAAAAAAAAAAGGATAAGTCTCTAGTGCTGTGAGTTCTCACGAGTGTGAGCTCTGCAGGCGGGTGCCTGGTGCCAGAGAGGCCGAGCTCACGGCTTCTGTCGGCTCACGCGCTTTGTTGACTGATCCCTCCTTCCTGGAGAGTGCACTTATCATGTTGAATCAACATCTCAGAGAGAAAGGAGGCCTTGGAGTTAAATAAGGTCCTGATGAACTGAATTTATTAAAAATGCAAGATCTGGAGCTTCAGTCTCAACTGGTGTTTCGAAAGGGAAGCAAATGTCACGACTCAGAATTTAGGAGGAAACAAGTGGACTTTTTTTTGCCAAGCAGGCCAAGAGCTCTATCCTTACTCAGAACCTCTCAGTTCATCCTCAGTGCACAGTGTTTTGCAGATAGTAAGTGGCCACAAATATGTGATCTATTGTGGTGAGGTCTGCAGGTTATACAGAGGAACACCCCTCTTCTGGGAGAGAGGGGACAAGTTTCTAAGGGCTGTTTGCATGCGGACTCCTCAAGAATATCTATAGAGCACAACTCAGAAATATAAGGGTAGATTCCTTCCATCATGCTGGAAGTGTTCTCTAGGAAGCTAATGATTTCCTATTTCTCCCATTAATATAACCTACATTTAACCTCAGAGAGCTTTCTTCCTTCAGCCATTGATCTCTCTGAGGTTACAGGTTCTCAGGTGAAACCCAGTTTAGCATGACTGTGAAAGATATTTGCTGCTAGATAACATCCATATACAAGTGACGTATAACTTCATGCTGTGCCATTAGCTTCTCTTCTGGATGCAGGTATTTACTTAAGGAGAGAGTAGCAAAATGTGCAAATAGCATTCTGGAGGGATGTACCTTAAATCCATCAGCAGACAGATCAACATTTGTCTAACATGTCCTGGACTTAATCATATCACTGTTTCACTGTTGGTTCCTTCAAATTTGACACACAAAAAGAAAAAAAAGAATCAAACCTGAAGACTCAAGTCACAGTGAGATTACTGGGGTTTTATTTTTGTGTAGAAATGGGACTATCATCAAGCCCTAAATGGAATAAAGCATTGAGTGACTCACATCGCATTATGACCAGATTCTCTGCTATCCTTATTCCAGCAGAGGGAAGGAGAACAGAATTACAATCTGTGGCATGACTGATATGTTTCAGTGTGCACCAGATACATACATCCTTTTCTGAAGAATCCAATAGTGTCCACCCTCCAAAGAGGGAGCTGACAAGATGAGTTGAGATTCTTTCTTGATGTAGACTTTATCCTGTCCATTTTACTAAGCAGCATGATTGTCAACTCTTAACAACATTTGCACATCTTCATCTCAAATAGACAAGTATTTGTAGGCTGCTGAAGGTGTCGTTTCACAAAAGATTTGGTAAGGGACAAAAGGCTTGTTCCTGTCTTTAAATGTCCTGAGCAAACCTCCGACTGCACTAATTGAACTGGATCACCCGATTCCTTGCCAACACTCACTATGGTGTAAGGGGATGGTACAAATTTAGAGGAGGTAAAAGCCACCTGAGGACTCCACATATGTGTCAAAAAGTCTGATTTGCACAATAATAGAGCAGTGTCTGGATAATATTGGCACAAGGCTAATGAGTGAACACAGGACAGAGCTGATGCCCAACCCACACCAGGATCCTAGGCAGCAAAGCCTCCCCAGGGGAAAATACACCAGCTTTGCAGTGCAGATAACAAGTGACTGTGTTAGGCAGCCAATAAATTCAACTCTGCTCTGTAATGCTGCCAGAGTCACAGCAGTATGGCTAAAATAATGCAGTGCATCCTCGGTAACACCTTAAGCTAATTTGGCTGGAGCCTCCAGTGCATGGTGGTGTTCTGGGGCAGTTCAGGTTACTTGTATCTTCACCAGTCACTCCTTACCTTACAGTACTGTAGCTTAAGTGTAGCTTCATTTCTGCCTTTGCTAGGTATGTGTTGTTTGGTTTGGTGTTTTAACTTGAATATACTGTCATGAATACTGTAATGATGCTGGACCTTGGTTTGGTCTCAGAGCAATATAACTAAAACCCAACAATATTTTTCAGGCTTACAGCCAGTCAGATGAAGTGCAATGTAAACATGCTGAAACTAACTTTAACTAGCTGTCCTGGGAACTAGGAGTAAAATTTAGTAGCATCTATGCAGGGATTAATGAGGGCTAATTTACTTAAATTTGAATAACTGTACTTTTCCACAGAACATATGACAGAAAAATTAATATAGCAATGAAGGAAAAGAAGAAACATAAAACATGTCAAACCAAAGGAGAAAAAACCACAGCAGCATACCTCTCCTAGTTAAACATTCAACCTTTTGTAGGCACCACTTAACAAAGCAATCAGGAGGATGAAATTAGGAGATGAAGAAGAAAGAGAAAAAGAGGACCCCATGTAAAAGGCTGCAGGATCTGAAATTCACAGATGAAGGGTAATTCCATTCTGTTCAGTAGTTTTATCAAATAAATTTTTAACAAATTACTCCTTCCAAAAAAACTGCAATTAAAAAATAAACAAGTGTAGAAATAACAATGTGGGAGTTATGTACATT
The DNA here is from genome assembly GCA_013400055.1 of Nycticryphes semicollaris. NCBI lineage: Eukaryota > Metazoa > Chordata > Aves > Charadriiformes > Rostratulidae > Nycticryphes > Nycticryphes semicollaris. The sequence goes on along the minus strand of VXBJ01001595.1, from coordinate 1,088,809 downwards.
TATTTCTGATCTAAGGTAAACATTAGGTAAACATTTAACAGTTTTAAGGAGGTTTAGGGGGATACCTAAGTTTGATAGGTCCAAACCTCTCTAGTAAACAGGTCTTCTCAAACTTGCAACAGGAATATTACAACATCCCGTTGCTGGCACTTCTCAATTCAAAAGCAGCCCAGGGCCAAATAAATGATTGCAGTGACTTAGCCTTGACATTTTTCTTTTCATTTTACAATAATGACACATACGAATGTTTCCACTGTAACATTTAACTCAAGCAAAAAGCACATTTTAAATGTCTGATGTAGTTTTTTTAAGGAAGATAGATTTTATTTTTTTTTAAAGAGCAACTCTTCCTGAGCAAACACTTGCAGTCATGAAGCAGAAACCAGGGAGAATGTCAGCAGTTCAGATTTGCAATGTGGGATCTCAGCTTCCCTTGTCACCTGCCCATTTGTAATTCCATCACTGAGCCCTTATAAGGAGGCTGACATAAGCCTTAGCCTTCTTTCCTCCAACCCAGTGTTGCACTATTATTGCTCCATTAACATTTGATCTACGCCTATGTAAACAGAACACATTTGCCATAGCATTAACAATAAATAAATAAATCTGTGGTCATGTGGGATGACCCCATGGCAGAGGAAAGGCATTGAGTCATCCCATTGCATTGGGAATACGTGGCCTGGCCAACACCACGACACCTTGATTTGCAGACTAGCAGATCCCTAAATCTGTGCTCGTTGACAGCACTTGGGTTTGAAAGTATTTGTGAAAGACATTGTATAACAAACTGCCTGGGACTTAAGAGAGGTGATGCAGACAGAAAGACAGCCAAAGGCTGCACATCCAGGAGCTGCCATGAATCTCAACTCACCTGTACAGGGCTGTTCCCTCTCCTCTTTTTCCAGCCCTGCAGATCCAGGCATAAACTGCCAGGCCTTAGCACACCTCAGGCTAGCCTTAAGATGATCAAAGTGGGTCTGATTTTATCACCACTAGTATTGTCTTGCTGGGGAGAGTTTTCCCCACCTGGCCTTGGTAGATGCTCATATGGTTCCTGTGCTTTATATTCTCCTGAGTAGGAATGCCACTTGCCCCCAGGATTCAGTTTCAAGCCCCATTTGTACTTCCAGAGCAGTCCAAAAAGACTAAATGGTGCTGGTATGCTCTCTTCAGTGACTACCCTTGAGATCTCTGTTACCAGTATTTGAATTTGAGTTTCTCTGTAATCTGAGGATTTAAGTTAATGGCCCAAGAGATAAGTTATGCTCTCAAACTGTGACATGACTCCGAGAAGTCATCTCTACACTGTGGCTTTTTGTACCTCTGAGAATGACTCAGTAGATAGAGGCCACAAAATGACAGGCAAGAATCAAGGATAAATCTATGTAATAAGGCGTAATTGCCCTAAATCACTTGCCTGGAGTTACTAAAAGGGAGGCGAGAGCAAACAGCAGTAAAACGAGTGATTTAAAGTCCACAGTTTTTCAGAATGGGGAAAAAGTTAAAGTAGCTGCACATTATCCCTGGCTCAGTTTTTATAAAGGCAGAACTCACTGTCAGCTCTGCTGGGCTCATCATGGCTCTACTCTTTATGTCTAGAAGGTGTTGAGGTGAGGGAGGATGACAAACAGTTGGAAACAGCGAAAGACAGTTTTCCGCAGCCATTCAAGTATCCATTTCCTTTGATTAGGTACTGGGCAGAGAGACAGGTTGTTGTGTACTTCTTTAACCATCAGCTGGCTGGGAGAAAGGTTTGGGCTTCAGTTAAATGTTGTGTCAGTTAAACGTTGCTTTTGGTTGGAGAAGCACTCTGCAGAGGACTCTCAGATAAACCTTTTTTTAATTTTAATTTTGGTTTTTTTTTTTTTTTAAAGGAAACATCTACCACTTATCTGCAATATGTTATTTGTTCTTTCTTAAAAAGCAATTTGGTTTTCTACATTTTTCAATTAAATAATTAAGCACACATTTATTATTAGAATTCAGTGGGATCGCTGACAGCCAGTTCCCTAGATGTCAAATTCTCAGCTCTGTGCTAAGAAAGTGTGCAAGTGTGAGCATTTTAAGTAGTCGCAGCATGAGATTTAAATAAAGGATAAGACCTGTATTGGCCTGTTGCACAGAGGTAAAATTTCAGCAGATGACTTCTGCACTGAATTAATTAGCTGCTGTTCAGGATCTGTCATTCCTCATCAATCACATGTTTCATTCAGACTCACAAAGACCTTTAAAGATGGTTGCACAAAAGCACCTTCACTTTGCCAAAAAAAATCCTGAGCAAATAATTTTGTATTTATGAAATGTTTCTGTAAACAAGATCAAACTTATCTTAATTCTTTTTTGTCTCCAAAAAAATTATATTATTGAAGGAAACCTGCATTCCTCTAATAAATTCCTTTAATAAATAAGGGTTCTTTATGTTCCAGTGGTGCCTTAGAACAATAATAATGTGTCATGAGCTCCTTTGTCTATTTTTTTAAATTTTTCTCCATTTTTTAAAATTCTGTCATTACACTGGTGATGATGGGGCTAAACAAAATGCTTCTCTTTCAAATTCTGTGGGCCAAGGTTTAGGTGTGATGTTACAGCTGGACCCATCTAAGAGCTAGTGGCCACCAAAGAGGCTGCCCTGTGTCCCGACTGCTCCCTGCCCTCGGCTGCATGGTCCCAGCCTCCCGGGCACACATGCTGAGTCTTGGCTGACCTCATGGTGAGCTACTTCATGCAGTTAAGCAGTGGAAAATTATCCTCCTTCTCAAAGAGAGTGATCAGTGTTCTGCCAGTTTATGTCCCTAATTAATGTCCTAAATTTATATCCTTTTACCAGTGCAAGAGAAAGGGTGAAGTGTGCATAAGGGATGGGAAGTGCTCTTTCAAGAGCAGCTGGAAATTATATTGGCTTAACTGCAATTTTAAATCTCCTTTAACATTCAATATTAATAACAATAATAAATATTAAAGATTTTAAATTTTCATCTCATCCACAAGCTCTAGACCCATGATAACCAAAATTCCCAAATGGTTCCTTGTCCATATATTTGGTCATGTCCGAATCTTCTGGGTGACAGGCAACAGACAAGCTCAGGTGAATTAATCCTTCCCGACCTATATTAATCATCATACCCAGTGCAGTCCACTCAGCTTGCTCAAGCAGATCAAACAGAAAAACAAGGGCTGTCCCTCCTGCAAAGAATTTAGGAGACAAAGGCATCACATCCTATCAGTTGTGGCTTATAAATACAGAGGAAGGAAATCAAACATAGAAGGGACAATAAGGAAGGCAGAGAAATTAATTTTGATGCTGGAAAACCTGACCGAAAAAAAATGGGCCAAAAAAAAGGGGGGATGTATGCAAATCAATGATAAGTTTTTAGAGCCATTTTCACAGCCAATATTGTCTTCAACCTACAGAGCCCTGCTGGCTCCACCAGGATAGCTTTTGATGTAAGGCAGAACACTGATGTATACTCATAAATGAATAGCAATACAAGCATATACATTTCTCTGCAGAAGTGCAAGAACATTCAGGGAAGACCAATTAAATAGATCTTAATTTAGAGACTACCTTCACCAGTCTGGAATGCAGCTTTAATTGTGGCAAGTAACAAAATTAAATTGAAATTTAATCAGCAGAATGAGCATTACTAACATTTGAGAGTTAATTAGGGTAATAATTACTGAAGAAACAGATTTGCTGCATTAAGGAGAAGTTGCTATGGTATTCCCATATATATTTGAGAAAGCAATTAAAAAATCCTCTGATGTAGACAGAGTAGCCACAGATCAGTGGAAAGTTAAATGGGCGATGCATATGAATGTCAGGGCAATCCAGTGCTGTCCCAGGCCAACTGTTTCATTTTTCCTAAGGTCTTTTTTCTTTTCAAATCAGTCCTGGGTGCTGATGAGGCTTCAGACTGCCTGAATGTACCACACACACCTAAGGGTGAAGGATGTGGTTATCCTCTGCTCATAGGTTGGTTGGAAGGGATGGTTTTGACGGTCAGGGAGATGTCAGGATTTTGTATTTTGTAGAGAGAATAAAACATCTTTAAAAGGGAATGGCAGTGCCAAGGTCTGGTCTCACTCACTTGCGTAGGAGAAAGTTCAAAAGAGACTGTGGAGAACCTGACTGACAGGTTGGATAACTCTTGTCACTTGTGCCATAAAAAATCTAGAGTTTGTTTGTGTCCGGAATAGGTTTCAACTGAAAATTAACAGCAGACAATGAAGATGAGATCTCTGAGACAAAGGCTGACATCTAGGACAGGGTGCAGAGAGACAAATCTGAAATCAGAGAGCGGGGAAAAAAATTTAATTCAAAGCCAGCCAGCTGAACAAAACAGAATGATTCTACACAGGCTGGGGAGAAGGGAGAGGAAAAGAGCAGGTACACCTCAGATGGACACAACTCCAACAGAAAGCATGCAGTCAGTAAATTGAAGAGCACTAAGAGGCCAAGAAGGATTTAAATGGAGGGGGTTTCGCCAAGTAAATGCTACAATGATCTCTCTTTAAGAACCACATTGCAGCCAACTCAGGGTAGCCTTGGAACAGAGAGAGAGGAAGCCAAGTTTGTAGTGTTTGTTGTGTGCAGAAGATGGATGGAGAGGCTGGCAGGATCAAGGGCTTCTTATTTATATTTAGTTGCATCAAGACGTAAGAGGATAAGGAGTGTGACTATACAATGGCCATGCCTAACCACAGTGGTAGAGATATTCCCTGTGTGGACAGACCCCACACAAACACAGTTTTAGCAGAGCTGGATCTGCTTCACTTTCAACATAATCCTGGGGTCAGAAACAGGGAGACTATCCAGGAACTGTTAAAATCACATATTCAGCTCAAATCTGCCTCTCCAAGTATCTCCATTCTGTGCCTAAAATTGCTGCAAGAGAAGTAAGCTGTAACAAAGCTTGTAATTACTCCTCCCTCCACCCTCACACCTCCTGGCTTCTACACCCAAAACAAGAGAGAAAGAACAGAGAATTTGGAAGATGAAAGTGAGATACATCTTTGCTTCTTAGGGTATATTTTCTGTTCTGCCTGATTTTGTTGCTGTGACATTAGGGAAGAAAGGGTCTCCTCGCAGAAGGACTGTGACTCAATTTTTCTGTGCAGGTTTTTTCAATATATTTCGAGGCAAACGTAATGTGTGCATGTAAAAATATTAGGAGAAAGTGCTAATTGTAAGTCAGACAGAAGACCATTTCCTAGCACAGTGTCTCAATATCTATCTCTTAGGATTCTTCCCTAATGGCAATGAGCCACTGTAACCGATAGGTGCAGGTAATCAGGAGGAAAAGAAAGAAATCACTTTCAAGAAGACTGGCCATCATCTAATTGCAACATGCACTCAAAAGGCTGAGAAGCTACTAAATCTCCCACTTCATTTAAGAAATATTGCCCGGAACAATTTGAGAACGTTGTTGTTTGCAAATACTTGTAGTGAATACAAGATAGCGAGCCCTTTCTAGGCATATATTGTGGAATATTTCAACAAACTCACTCCTTGATGCAAGCATCAATTCACTCAACAAAGCATTTTGCTGTGTTTAAGGCTGAGAAGGTGGTACATGGTGTCCCACTTCCCACTGCATGCAGAAGCACGGCAACCACGGTGCAAGTCAGCCGAAGGGACCCATGTGCGGTGAAGCGAGCAGCAGGCAGGATGGCAAAGGGAAAATCAGAGCCCCCACCACATTCAGCCCGTGGATCATGGTCTGCAGAGATCTACGTGGTTAGCTTTTACATGCAATAAAAATCAAAAATGGGCAATGGAGTGAGCTCTAACTTGTATTTTTCAATGATTTATTCTGGACAGTAGAGATCGTCAGGCGAGGGTCTCAGTTTGTTTGAAAGCTGCTTCTAAAGCATTGTAAGTGACCTGCATCAGACACAGCTGTAGGAAGTGACATTCTGTGTTTATATAGCATAGCCTGATGGATGCATATTTGCAACAAATAATTTTCTTTTTATGTCCTTTAAACCATAACTAGAAAAATAGCTACTATACACAGTGGAGACGCAGAAATGCATGATGCAGTGCTCTTTCAGTGGCAGAAAATTGAGTGGAAAAAGGGTTTGTGCCATCAGATTTCTTAGTAATGTGTGGAAGAACAGACTATATTTTAACAAAATGAAGAACTTATGTAAAATGATAGTGCTTTGTGTTTTCATCCTAAATGTGAAACAGAATGCGAGACCTTCATGAAACTTTCATCAAGTTCCTTTTTTCAGGGCCTGTGCTCACAAACTCAAGTGACAGTTCAACCTTAAACTCTCTAAATCTTTCTTTCCTTTGTATGAGTCAAAAATTTCAGTGGAAACACAATGTCATGAAAAATACTTTTAATGACCCTGATAAAAAAGGGCACTTTGTTGTTTTTGTTGTTTTAACCCCATATACAGAGTAATTATTCCTATCTATTTCTCCTAGTATTTAAGTGCTGACACTGTACAAATAATTTGCCACAAAAAAAAAAAAAAAGCTATAAAAGCCCCAAATCAAAGCAGATGGTAAAGCTGTCTGCAAAACAAATTATTTATAAGATCAAGACAACAGTTTACAAATCCTGATTGGATAAATTACTCTTCCCCTAATAAACTAGGCCTTTAAAAAAATAATACAGAGATTTAATTTTCCCATTTATCTACTGATTCATCGGTTTACCCTCTTGGAAGACAAGAAAAGTCTCTCTTTAGTGATGTCTCATAAATCTCTCAACTCGGTTCTGAGATGTGCCTGGCATCCCTTGGGGGGCCGGGGGAGAGATGACTATCCTGCAAACTCCGAGGGCAGCAGTATTCCCCTCCAGCCCCTCCTCGGCAGTGTCCCAGGGTCCCTCCCTGCTCTGGGAGCTCTTTCAGCCCATTTAAGCTTTACAACTTCACCACCTAGTGGAAGCCCAAGTGCTTTCTTCCCCCGAATACATCTCAACTCTAGAGGAATTTTATACTCGTGACAATAGGTGAGTGGCAGTTTTATGGGCAAGAATAAAATACAGAGAATCATTGCACCTAAATTTGCGTTATTTGTTTTAGTTTGCTACGCTATGGTGGTTTGAGATACTCGGTGGCAGTGCACTGAGAAGTGGAAGAGAAACTCTAGGAAGAACTCAGTGTCGGGGGATAATACCAAAAGCCAATATGAATAGAAACACAGACCATGATAATATCACTTGCTAATCCCAAATTTAAATCCCAGGTGGTGTTCCTAAATGAGAATCCCTAAATGCAGGACCAGGGATTAGCAGACACGCTGGAAACTCTTGGTGGTCTTAGAATCCGGGCAAGACTTCCCCTCCCCTCCTCTTTTCCCCTCCTCTTTTTGGTGGCAGGGTCCAGCATCAGCCAGATGCCAGCAGGGAAGATTTTGCCCCCACTGGGCTCTGCTCAGCTGTGGCTGTACCAAGAGCTATGGCGGAATCTTATGGAGTCCAAACCCAGATCTCAATGCAAACCCCATCACTCTGAACTTAGAGAGAGGGGAGGTGGGAGGATGTGAAAGAAGAGATGTTGGATTTAATGCTTTCTTTAATCCTAAGTGTTTTGCATAGATTAGTATAGCTAAGCTAGGATGCATTTCCACACCGAACATCTTCTTCTGCTTGTTTTCCTCCTGGCTGCTTCAGGAAGGATGTAAAATGGTAATTTAACAGACACAAGCAAGTTCCTGTAGAACTGAAAATACTTTTCAAATACTTTTTAAATTAATACTTCATGTTAAAATCATACACAGTTGTATAATTTCTTTCTGTTATGTACTTACATACGGATTCATTCCTCAGCTGCTTTCTAGTTTGGTTTTATTGTGTTTTCCTGATCACATTATACCTTATTGCTGACTTTCTGATGGAATATTTTGAGACCCTGTTACTTCAAGATCTGCTCTGTAAGGAAAGAGCAGGAGCTGTATAAAGGAGCTTTGCACCTGCACTCTCATCAAAAAGTGGGGTTTTTTGTTGTTGTTTGGGTTTTGTGTGTTTGCAATTTGAAAGTGCTTGTAGCACTTTTCAAAGGTCTTCATAACCAACTGACGGAATGACTCTGCTTTAAGTGCTGATAAACTATCTGTCAATGTTTAGGTGAAAAGAACCAAAATTGCTAGAGCAGGCTTTATCAATTCAAAGGCATCAGAGTTTAAAAGACGCATTTCCTTAAGCAGAAATCAAACAACTGCTAAGTGCAACGCACTCGCTTCTTCCCTGGGAACTGAAGCCTGTGCAGCTGGATAACCGCTGCCACCCCTCTTTTGGGGCAGTGGCAAAGGACCACTCAGCTTTTCTCACACTCACAGGTGCTACCTCGGCCCCCAGGGGAAACACTGGAAGTCCCGGGGAAGGAAGATGAGCTCGGAGCTGAGGTGGAAGTTGGAAGTTGGCTAGATGGCAGCAGAGCCCCAGGCAGCAGCAGCAGTGGCTGCATGGCAAGCATCTTCCTGGGGAGGTGGTTCCCAAGGGATGCACAAAGCGGGTGCTAGAGGGAGAAACGACAGGAAAACTGAACTGTCTGAGATTTGCTACATTTGGGTACAAGGACAAAGAATTTGGCTTCTGTTCCAGTTCAACATAAATTCCCAGCTCTCACCAGGTTATTGCTGACAGCAAAGCTGGAGAAGTTGCATGGCAGCAAAGGAAAGAAAACAAATGGAAAGTCTATTTTTATTGGAAATTATGTTTTACTTGTATATCTACAAGACAAATCCCATTTAAATTTTTCATGGCCCCTTATGGAACAGCAGATTAATGGACTATATCCTTGGACTGACAAAACAGTCAGGCGAAACAGCCAAACTGTCATGGTTTAACCCCAGCCAGAAACTAAGCACCACTCATCTGCTCATTCACTCTCCCCAGGTGGGATGCGGGAGAGAACTGGAAGGGTAAAAGTGAGGAAAATCATGGGCCGAGATAAAGACAGTTTAACAGGTAAAACGAACACCCCATACACAAGTAAAGCAAAACAAGTTTTTTTTTACTATTTCCGATCAGCTGCTGGGTGTTCAGCAATCTCCAGGAAAGCAGGGTTCCATCACACATAATGGTTACTTAGGAAGACAAATGCCATAATTCCGAACATTCCCCCCCCTTTCCTTCTTCTTTCCCCAGCTTTTATTGCTGAGCACGATGTCACATGGTAGGGAATATCCCTTTGGTCAGCTGGGGTCAGCTGTGTCCCTTCCCAGCTTCTTGTGCACCCCCAGCCTACTCACTGGTGGGGTGAGGTGAGGAGCAGAAAAGGCCTTCACTCTGTGTAAGCACTGCTCAGCAATAACAAAAACATCCCTGTATTATCAACAATGTTTCCAACATAAATCCAAAACATCGCCCCCTACTCTGAAGAAAATTATTTCTATTCCAGCCAAAACCAGCACACAAACCCAACTGGGATTCTCTGCGTGACTCTGCCACTGAGTCGCCATAGAAACATGGGAAGATCCTGGATCATTTCCCTTCACAGCTCTCACCTGCAGTTCCCAGCTCTTTGTCAAGCACTTTGACATGCTGAGTTACTGGCATTACACAAGTGACAGTGAGTAATTGCAATAGACTTGATGGTCTTTAATGAGACATAATCTGTTCAGCAGTGAAAATGAATCAACCTGATGTAAAACTTCAAATTTAATGATCTGTAGAACCAGGTTAGCCCAGCAAATCCATTCTACTCCTCTCCATGTTCCTATGGAGAATAAATCACTTGGTAAAGGTCTGTACAAATCTAAAAACAAAGCGGGGAGGGGGGAGTGTTGAGGGTTAAGTGAAAGACTTCCCTTAACATTGCTATGAGCCAGTATCTGAGATCACATGAAGTTTCTACTTGGACGAGGCCATAAAATTCCAAACAGTTTTTAAGAAAGAAATTTGCTGAAATTTCCACAATCCTCAAAGTACCGAATAAATATCTGGGAAAGGAAAACAGAATGATATTCTGAGTGTAAAACTAAGTGCTTTGTTGTCAACTGCATACAAATTACATAGGTCCCAACAGGGGATTAAAATTTACAGTGGTGGCATAAGTTTTAATAAAGGGCCGAAGAAAACTATTTAAGAACAGAATTGATTTTTAATATGTGGATTAAGCTCATATATTTTTATGATCCTGTTCATATATAAGTTGTAGTTGTGTTGATGAAGGCATGAAAATGTAAGGGTAAAAAAGAGATATGATTTGCAGGGAGAAGCATATTTTATTAGATCAAACAGATAAGTTTTTAAGCACAACAGCTCTTCTTTAAATATGTAGTTCTTGTTGCTTCTTCTTAAATATTGCAGTGTGGTATGTTAGCATGGCCAGCTGTTTCTCTGTGTATAACCTCAAATCATGTAGTTGCATCTCTCCACCTCCCCTGTGTCAGCCATGTCTATGATAAGCAAATGCACTGGTAGCTAGATGTGCAGAAAATTTCCTGATAAACAAACTTGGTTATCCATGAATATTCATTCACTCCTGTGCCACTGCCTTTAATGGAAACACCATTTGAAAAAGCACCTTTGCTCCTCTTCAGACATTCTGCATGTTGAGATGCAGGCACCAAAGTATTTAAATAAAAAATGCAAAGAGAGACATATTGACTGTCAATAAGCACAGAAAGATGACAGTTTTGGTCAAGCAAACCAGAAAACCCCCCTATGATAATATGAGTCTGAGCTCTCACAGATCTCAGGTTCACTTAGGATTATGAAGCATTTCTGACAAGTGAAAGCTAGAGTATTTATGCTATTTGGGATTCTTGTAATGCAAGCAGCTAGGAAATATATAAGGCTACTTATATATGCCTAAAAAAACTATCAAATGATAAAAGTTGAGGAGCCTTAAGAACTGACTGACTAACAGAAATTTCACCATCACCAGTACAGACAGGATTCAGACCAGGGTGGGCATTGGGTTTCGTACTGCACTCCTAGTTACTGACTTACTGAGAACAAAATTGCTCTGCTATTTTTAAACAGTGCTGTCTTTTGCCAGCTGTTTGATCTATTAGACCCTGGTTTTCTCCTAGTGGAGCTTTAAATACTGAGAGTTTTGTTAAAGACCAGTAAAGATAATATTTAAACTTATTATTTTAGTATATGAAAACACATAGATATTCCCTACTGGGTGTTCCTATTGGGTATAGCATTTGTATGTCACTGAACTTAATCAAACTGCATTATTTTAATCAAAGAATAGAAACAAGCACAAGGAGCCAAACTTTGTCGTATGTCAAGATATTGAGATTGGACTTAAACCAAGTCAATGGGGATGCATTTGACAATGTTTTGAAACAACCCAGTAAGCTCCAATTTAATATGAATCAAGCCACTGGGACCAAAAGTGATGAAGGAGAGGTTATATGTTTGGAACAGGCCTTGCTGCATTGAGAATAACTGCTCATTCATTTAACTGTGAAAACAGTGGGCTCAGTTGCAATTTCATTTGCTTTGGAATAACCCCAGAGAGGTCAATGGCAAGAAAAAAGGACAAGAGATCAGGATCATGTTGAGCTGTGTTCTCTTTGAAATACTCTACTAACATTCCACCTGCAAGCACGTTTAACTGCATATTATTTTTTTTTGTAAAGGAATTTAAAATGTTTTAAAGGTTTTGTATACTATTAAGCATGAACATAATAAACCAATATTACACAATATTAACCTTGCAGAATGGGGTAATTTTAAGCCGTGCATGAGGGAAATAGTACTTTCCCCTTGGAAGAATTTGATAATTTAGACCAGGTGTTTCTAATGTAGAAGTTTTGGGGTTGTTTTGTTTTTGTTTTATATGTGTGAAAATAACATTATTTTGCCTTCAAATGACATCCCTGTACTTACACATAACGATGGCCCTTCTGAGACGAGACAATCTTTGGAGCAGTCAAACTATGCAAACAAGCAACAACCTGCTTCCAAATTGTGCACCTCATCTAACTCTGGATGGTTACGTCCACAAAGGTTTACAAAAGGATGCTAGAGCAGTTTCATTTTTAACAGAGCTTAATGATCACTTCATACAGAACTGATGGCAGGAAGGGGATGATTTGTTAAAGTGATACGAGCCGCCCTGAAGTAATCACCAAACAGATGGAATTTGTGTGTATTTGAAATCTTCAGGATGAGGTAAGTTTATCTGAAGAGCAGAGACTGATTTGCCAATTTGCCTCAACATCTAATAGAAACACAATCAAGGTAGAGAAGATTGAACTCAAGCCCTCTTGTAAAAAGGCGCTAATCATTAGCAGTAGTTATCTGTTGTATGAATAATTCATAGATTCGTGGGTTTTTTGCATGAAAAATAAGTACATTGCTTCTCTTCTCCCCTCTCCAAGATTTTCCTGTATTCTTTATCCCCTCTAAAGACTGCAGAGCTATCTCAAGTAAGCCTGACAGTGACAGCCCAGAGAAGCAGTCAGCAGTATTCAGGAAGGTGGAGCGGCAGACAAACCTCAGTGCCATTACACAGCCTGGAAGTGGGCCACTGAGTGCTATACAGAGAATAAAGCCAATTGTAAAGCCTAAGTCAGCACTCAAAAGGTCAGGAAGAAATCGCTCTTGTGTTAAGTAGAGTGAAATTGTTGAGGGTATTTTATGACCATTGGAATCCTCCAGAGCTAGAAAATGTCACAACAACAAAACATCTCTGGTAGATTAATCTTCCAGAGCAATTATTTATCTCTACATAAAAAGGTATAATACCACTTTGCTATATCATATAAATATTTACTTGGTGCTTAGAGTCAGCCCTTGATTAGCATGCATATAGTTCCCTTAACGTAAGCAATGAATTTAGCTCTCCATGTAGTTCATCGGCAACAAAAACAGTCTCTGAAATATGCTCAGATGCAGAAAAATACATTTTAAATGCAGCTACAAAACGACTGTAATGAGCAGGAGGACTGAAGATAAGGCTTCAAAATTATACTGCTCAGCCTCATTTCCTTTTCACAGCATACACACAGAATTTATAATTCACACAGTAACCATAAGAGAAATAAATTTAATTTTAAAAGCTATTTTCTATCACAAGCATTCTCACGTATAAAATAACTGATATTAAGGAAGAAAATTCCATTTGTGAAAGCTGGACTCTGCTATCAGAATACCTCAAGATTTATGAGAACTCCCATGACAAAGAGATTTTGTAGAGGTCCCCCATTTGGTAGCGGTTTCTTCTGGTGTGCCAATAAATTTTTGAGAAATATAATTCTGATCACACAGTGCTGTTTCTCTTTTCCATGTCCCATTTAAAGAAAATTTCTGAAAACACAACTTCTTTGAGCAAATCATTTGCAACTCTGTCTAGTCAACTAAAATCCCTTCAACTGCAACCTCTTTTAATCTATACACGATAAGTGGAAATAACAATTTGTTTGGATGCCACTGAACTGTACAGTTTATTTTCCAAGGAAGCATTTTGCTGTAAGTAAAATGCATGTGTCAGAGGTCAGCTTCTTTGAAAACAATTTACCTATTTCCTTCTTTCTGTCTGTAAGTGGAATAGCATTTATTCCATTAGCGAGGGCAATCTACAAATGAAACAGGAGGAATTACTCCTCTTATTGCAAACCACGTGACTGTTAATGCCACACTTTCTGCCTGAGCTCAGTCCTGTGATTACACTTAGTACTAATGCACTAAGGATCCCATTAGCTCAGAGCCATATTCAGCACCCATTTCTCTTCCATCATGCATGAGCGTGTACAAATTCCCACCTGGAAGAGGAAGGGATATCTGTGTGTGTAGAAGACACCATCTGAAGAAGTTTGTCTTAGTCACTTCAGCGTGAAGGGGAGAAAAAGGCTAAGTAAAAGTGAGCTGGGTTCTCAGCTGCCTCCATCCCTGATTCAGTCTAATTCCATTGACCTCAATAAGCACGTATATGTTTACTCAATGTGGAGCTCTAGCTTGTGATTTATAAGCAGGAACAAAATTGTCCCAACCGCCTTTTATTCAAAATTGTAGATTGTGCAACTCAGTTCTGCAAACACGCTAATGAACTACACAATCCCTGAAGAATACATTTACAAACTCACTGCCTTTGCTAAAAACTGACTAATTTTTCATCCACTGTAAACTGACCAGATGTTTTGGTCCAGATGCACAACCCCTCATTTTGGAAACAGGCTGCTGTCAGCCTTTTGATCATTTCCCTGAGAAAACCATCTGCTCTCTGTTTTCCCCTTCTTCTGCTCTTTGTCTCCACAGCCTTCCCTGAAGGCTTCCCTCAGCACGGTGTTATTTTGAGCCTTGAGTCTAAGGAGGATATATGGAAATTTCATCTACTCTCAAAAACTGGTCAGGCAGGATCTGTTTTTCCTGATGTAACTTCATAAAAGCCACAGGGATGTCTTCCCAAAGAGCCATGCAAACATCTGTGCTTTCTATCCTGCTTTTCTTACTTCCATGCCCCAGATTTGTGTGCACATCTATACTCACAGGATGCCAAGAGACACAAAATGAGAACCGGCACATTATGGTCTCCACTGAACTCAACAACACCGAAGGGGACAGTCCAACACTGCCCATTAGTTAACTAAATTAGAATCAGATGAGGTACTGAACTTAAAATGATTCTGATTTTGTCTCTTTGGAGGCTGATGGAGGTGGAAACACTCCTGAGAAGCCCCTTTCTGTCAGAATTTGTTTCGTTCTCGTCTGAAAAAGCTTTGATGAGCTTGCAGGCCAAATTTTAGTGAATAAACTACAAAGTCCACTCATCTCCCGAAGGGTAACTAAATGGATGAGAGTTGAGAAATCATTTAGCAGGAGAGGTTTTGGCAATGCCTGAAATATAATTGCTTGTCTGTACTTACATGGCAGTTTCAGTATTTCAGTAAGTAACGTGCATGCCTCTGAGGGATGCGGGGGATATATCTATATAAAATTAGTAAATAGCACTCTGAAGAAAGCTCATGTAAAAGATGCCCAAAATGTTCCCACAAAACCTCTCCCTGCTATTGGTAAAGATCTTTTAATTGTGTCCACCATTTTTACTGTGATCTGTAGAGGTGAAGGTAAGCTGAGTCCTTTTCTTCTTTTAATTGAAAGCATGATGAAAGTGAGGTGACTGCTGAAATTCCTGAGCAGGCTTCTGGGATGATGATCGGGGAACATTGCTGGCCCAGCCACTCTGAACTCTGCAGGGAGCCTTGTACAAGTTTAAAGTGGGATTTCTGCAGCAAGATCCTGATCCCAACAGCAGTAAGGGGAATTTTGCAACTCGCTTCAGAAGAAGCAACTACAGTGGGAGGGTTTGTACAGATGAGACACATTCAGGAAAGCTCCTTTTCACACATCGCACTAGCAAGTCTCAGAGCCCGATTTAGGGAGTTTCTGTTTAAACCAGAGACATAATAATTATCACCACATACAGAAACAAATTTTATCAAAGGGATCATCTGAACAAAATAGGAAAGGCAAAGAAAAGAAGCCATAAACCACTCAACTGAAAGTCCAAAATTCTCACTAGTGCAAGTTCCACCTTCTGCCTTCTGCATCATTCTTGGTTTCTTTTCAACTTCCCGCCCATCTGTCTCATCCTTGAAAACTGTCATCAACCTTTTGGCCACAGTTCAGTTTTTTAATGCCACTGTTGACAATGCTACACCCATATTGATTGGCTTTTTTTAATTAGCATGGAGTGCACAAGGAGGAATGAAATTAGGTTTTTCGGTTTCATTACACTCCCGGCATTGTGTGATCCAAGTGTCAATAAATTATTATTCCTTTTATTAAACAACAACAACAACAACTCTCTTTATTATCTAAATTACAAAAGGCTGCATCACTTGATTGCAAAAGAGAACTTGCACATTAATAAAGGGATGTAACAGCAATCTCTCAGCAAGGTTGAATAGGAAAATGTTAATCATCTCCTCATAAAGCATTATTCTTGACATATTTTATTTCAGTCTTAGAATAAGCTATTCACGTTTGACCTCCTCGACAACCTAAGTTTAAAGAACTGATAATGCCATGTGGCAGAGCAATCCATTTGTAATAGTTTATTAAAATAGTGTAGGTATATACTAATTGAAAGTTACATAAAGTCACTGTCTGTGACTGCCTTAGATGAATTTGAAACAAAACCACTCATCAAGCCACTGTGTTTTATGAATATTTTTGCCTGCTGAAGTGGTGCCCAAATTCAACTTCTGGTAAACACAATGATCCTGTCATTAACTTTGGCATTCCCATATGAACTGAAACACAGCTAGAAAATACCAGCCAGTAATTCTTTCTCCAAGGGCTTCCTCCTTGCTCCCACCAAAATGCCAGGTAAGTTCTGGGGGAGCCAGACTATCCTGAAAGAGCAGGATTGGTACCTATGGGTCAGTTCTGATCCATGCCTTGGGACAGTGCATGGACTCTGTGTTTGCAGAGGGAAGGGCTTTGAACTGAGGAAACAGAAGATGAAGAGGGACAGCGAACAGAGAACAAGTGGGAACCATAAACAAGTCACAAAAAGCCATGAGACCTGGGTCTAGCCAAAAGTGAGACACAGTGTTGGATGCTTTTAGACTGTGTGATGCAGAGCCAGTTATCTTGATTTTAAATCAGGACACTACTATTGAAAGCTGCCTGTGGAACAATCCTCCAGACAACACTTGTGCATTTCTTACCAGAAAACACAACCTCTTTGCCCTGCAGCCAAAGTGATACTGTCAGTATCTTCTGGGGGTCAGTGCACATGACTTCCCTGCTTCCTACAATTCAGGGTACCATGGTGCCATTCCATAGATGAACAAACCTCTTTCTTTACTAGCTAAATAGTTTCCAAAGCAATTCTTTGGAATATTATATTCTGTTTTATTTAGAAGATGGTTCAAAGGTCAATATACTTTTCAGAATCAAATGCCCATTTCACTTGTTGCAGTATAACAAACCAAAGGTCAACTAACAGTCCCATATTTATATTACTTTGGAAAACATCTCTATTTCCAGTATCAGTATTGAAATAATATACTTCAAAATGAGTTTACATATTTATTTTCTCTAAAGAATTGTGTTAAATTAATTGTGTTTTATGTAAACAACATTTTAAAAATTAATTACAAATAAGGTGGAAGAGAAATAGAATTAACCAGCTCATTGAGAGTGGAATTGTCCCTGGAATAGGGCTTTAAGAAATCAAAAATGACACAATGGATTAATAATGCCTGTTATAAATGAGTTTCCATTTTCTCAGTAACATATGATTAATCAACATAATTACAAGTCCTACTATGAGTAATGTAGAAGTTTAATTTGTATAGGCTTGGTTATGAAGTAAGTCAAATGAGTCTTTCACCTTTGTTCAAAGCCTTTGTTTCAGACACGAGGTTAAATATGGTTGTCTCATCTTATTCCCTCATGTGGTATGTCAAAAGACATACCAATAAATCTGGAAAAGTTACTGGTTCCTACTCAGGAGAAGTACTTAGTGATAGAGTCGGGGGGACTGTGCATGGGAAGATTGTAAAAGATCAGCAAGGACTGCTACTGGCATTCATTTGTTGGTCTAAAGTGTAGAAGTCAAAAATAGAAACTGCTTCAGAGTAAATCAATAACCAGAGAATGAATATTGAAAGATTTTTTTTAAACCTATCCTCAAGTAGACTATACAGAAATTAATCTGCCTGTGAGGGTATTACCCTGGAGTGCAGTAGACCTGCACATCCTAATGAAGAAAAACATCACCAGTTACAAAGACAATTATTCAAAAAAATGCACCTAGGGTGTCACACCTGTTGTTACAGCCATTCAGGAGTCACAAAAATTTTAAATCCATGTGGAAGACAGGACTACACCCCTAAATCCATTTGGAAATGTAGTACTCAAAAAGACACCCTGGGAAGAGTCCATTCTGTTTCAGATACTGCAGGAATTGTGGTTTTGTCCAACAGGGAAGCAAATAAATGCTATAAACAGGATATAAATATTTATTCTGTAAGTATCTACGTCCAGACATTAATGCAGATACTTACCCCACATCTAGAGCTGCAGCTTTCAAAAATTAACATATATTAGTGAATAGTGAATTAGTCCTCAGAAGCTGCCTCATAAGACTGGATGAACCTTCCTTCCCACCTTGCACTGATATATTGAAAACCGGACTGCATTCTGTATAACTGATTTTCTTCAGGAAAACAAAGCTTCATTGGCAAGAGCTGGAACAGGGATCTCACAGTGCTTTGCCTTCTCAGTGCTTGCTGTGTGCATCCACTGGTGGCACTGGCACCAAAGGGAGGAAAGAACATTGACATGTTTGTGCGCACACTCACACAAAAGTGTATTGGAAGTGACTTGGAAAAAAATAGTAAACCTGCATAGAAAATTACTAGGAGGGAAAAAGGTTCAAAGCCAACATTTTCTGCCAAAGCTAAGAAAGTACCCCTCTGTTCCAGCAGGCTACTGTGCTACTGGTTTTAAACTCCAGGCACTCTGGTTAGATCAAGCAGCCCATGATGTTCAGTAGCTTCCTTCCATGGAGTAGGAGAGTGGGGACATGAGGCAGATGAGTGACAGCTCTTGTCAGCAGCACTGCAGCACTTCCAAATGGCAATACTGACTGAAGTTTCATTACCATTTTCCTTTTCTGAGGACAATCTGTTTTAGGGGAACACCGGAGGACAGACAGCAGAAACAAAACCCAACGTGGAAATATTTCAGGGGCTTCCTACATAAAAGATGGCATTTTTCAACCACTCTGAATATATCTAGTGGTGAGTGAGTTTGTAATGCTCATCCAGGTAGGCACTAGTAAGTTAAGAGCTGCATTACCAGAAAGCCTGTGTTAACAAAACCCAACGTGGAAATATGGGTAAAATAATTCAGAAACTGTGATGATCCAAAACACCTAACCAAGTCCCACAGTGTCATCCTTAGAAAATAAGTGATATCTCTCATCTCAGTACTTTATTAAATTTAGTATACAGCAACGTACATCAGACACAGATTTATAAAGACAACCAGCACCCTGCAGATCGAGATAAATTCAACTAAGAGAAAAAAAATTAATTTTTTTCATGTTCAGGCATAAAATCTGATGAAACTTCAAGCTTTATGGATTTGTAATTGGCTGAGAAAACACCTGTAAAGCAGCCACGCTGTTCATATCCAAAGGAAAAAAGTTAACTGCTGAAATAAACTCAGCAACTTGACTACATTAAAGCACTACCAGATCTGTTGTAATTAATTTTTCTTGTCATTCAATAAGGAAAACAAAGCTATATTAAAATAAGTTTCATCAAAGTTCATGAATTAAAATGCTGTGCATTCTAAACAGTCTGTGGTTTGAAATCTTTCTGTAATAAATAACAAGGAATGTGCTTGCACTTACTGTGTTTGGGCCAGCATAATTGCTATAAAGATAATTACCAGCAATTTTCCTCTTGCATTAGATCAGTTGATGAAGAGGAATAACAAAAACCTTTTCTTCTCTTTGTAGTTCAACACACACAAAACAATAGCATTGAAATTCAAATCAAATGGGCAGATGCAACCTCTATGGGAGGATCAACTGATAAAACATGATATTTTTTTAATAGCTGTAGTAAGTGTTTATGGTAGTCCAGCGGGACTGGAAAGGTACATACACTTTTATTTCTAGCTACTGTCTGCATTTTGATTTAATAGGGACTCCAGATGAGTTTGAGCAGGGAGAAACATTTGTCCTAGATGGTTCGTTCCTTCTTCAGACTGGGGGAATACAGATTCACATTGCTGCTATTTCATGCCTACCTATTCTCAAGAGTAAAAAAAAGTCTCACATTAAACTCCAGACCAACTGGCTGGCATGTTCTTGTGCCATCTGCATTAAAATTTAGCGAGGGGAAAACTAAACCTATAGTCCAAATACTGCTTGACAGGGAATCGGAGGTGGATGGCTGTAGGGGGAGGGGGTATTCTGGAAGCGAGAATTACCTGGACTCCAAACACGAGAAACTTTCCAAGTCAGGATATTATGAGAAACCAAATAACCTTTTGGAAGGAGCCTTCAATGGGCCTTATTACAGTTACTGTTCCTGCTCTGAATCAGTAGTGATCAGCCCTTGGAGCACCCAGCTTCCTATGGAGCTGCTTGGCAGAAGAAATACCTGTTTAGAGGTGTTATTAAAAAAATCTGTGATGTCTTGAAAGGGAAACACTTCTTCAGAATGCATTTTTGTACACAAAGGCTTCAAATTGGCATTTCAGGAGCCCACTATTGTCTTTGAAGAGACCAGTGGGGATCACCAAGGTTTTTCTAACGGGGAATGGGTCCTGAACCAAAGCCAGCCTGGACAGATGAAAAGTTTTGCAGTGATTTCAGCAAATACTGAATCAGACTTACAGGGTTAAGGTACCAATTCCCCACAGCTGGGAAGGAACAGGGCGAATACATTTGCAAGCAGTTGTCCAAGGAGTACAACCACCTGGAAGCTGGGAAAAGGAGACTATTTTTGCTGTGTTTCGGTTATGTGGGCTCACGTAGCGCAAAAATAACCAAGAATTTATCTCCTGGAAGTTATGCCAGGGCAGCTCACAGAATCTCACCTGACCTGGCTTTAGGCACCCTGTTCCAGATTTGCTTGGCACCCCCAACTGCTTACCACCGTGGCACACGTGGTCACTACATTTTCACACTGCTGGTACCAGCTGAAGTGGGAAGCACCAAGGGTAGACAAAAAGGTAGGTTGTAGCTGCTGTTATTTCCATTCTATAGTACAGGCTGGGTGTCTTGGCCTGTATTTGCACAGTAAACCAGCGATCACTTTAGTTGTCTGCTCCCAGATAAGATGCACCATTTAAAAATGCTGTCATTCCTGGGAATAAGCTATAGCAATGACTGGGCACCTGAGTTCTTGTGTAAAGAATTTCCCAACTCAGAGGGAAATATCACCTTTATAAAAGTTGCTGATGGTTCAAAACCTTTCCTTGTCAGATCTGCAGCCAGGAGTGTATCCGAGCCATTTTGCTCCAGGGCAAGAACAGATTTTTATAGAAATGTTCTTCCTCATCCAAAATACCGAGAGGGGAAAAAACAAGGAAAAAAAAAAAAAGACCAGATGGAAAAATACAAGTATTGGATAATTAGGAGTCACAGGGCAAGAGACAGCCAAAACAATTTCTTCCATTTCTAGCAAGTGGATAACATCCACATGTAACAAAGAATGTAAATCAAAGAAACAAAGTATTTCAAGTAATAACCTAAAAAGAGAACAATGTGTATATTATATCACATGTAACTTAATAGAAGCTATGATTATATACATGGAAAATGTATGAAATCTTGACTCTCATATTAAATACACATTCTAGATACGTGTATGAATCTTTCAGAAATGTAACATAAACTTATTTAATTGACCTCCAACCTGTATTTGGGTTTGCCAAGTGTATGGCTCATGTTTGTTTGTTAAAAACTGTAGCATTTGAAGGACAAGAGCAGATATTTTGCCTGTTTTGTTGTTGGGTTTTTTTTCTCCAAGTTCTTGAGAATACCAAATGAGGACTCAGACATTAAAGAAAGTGAGCATCAAGGTTCATTTCCAGGTTCACTTTTACACTTGGGAACTGAGCCTCAGAATCACTCGGGTTTGGTTTTGGTTTTTTTTATTTTTTCAAAAAGTGGAAATGATGTAGGTACCAGATTTGAATATACTGCCTGTTCCTTTTAATTCCAGAGTTATTTGCAGATGTAGACTAGGCCACTTGGACATGATTTGCAGGTGCAATTATGGCACTTAATAAGCTGAATTGCATTCTTAAAGTGCTGCCAGCATAGAAAAGCAAGCCCAATTAAGACCAGACTCCAAATTTGGCCCTTCTCCTTAGATTCTTGTGCTGTTTTTATGTCTACTTTCAAATGCATTCTTCATTGGCCACTTAGCTTGTAAAGGATTCGAAGTAGGAAGGGCTGGGTTAGTGTGCACCAGAGGATTGCAGAGTCCCAGCTGGCATAGAAAAAAAGGAAATGCCTGTGCACACCTAAAGATTAACAATAAACTAAATCTCCCTCACATACTTTTAGCCTTTGAGAAGCAGCAGGTCAAAATCTCCTCGCAGCAGCTAGCTCTGTCATTACTGTAAACCACACACCATCCTGACTCTAATCCCTCAGAATTTGGGAGTTATTCAGACTGTTACCCTTTTCAAACTGTTTTCTTATGGAAGTGAAGCTAAGGTTGTCACACTATGCATGTGTGGACTTCCACGTATGTGTTTGTCTCCTGGAAACCTTTGAAGCCCTGGGCCTCGATTAAATCGATTTTGATAATAATTTGGAAAACATAATTTTATTTTTTTTTTCCCCTGATTTTGTGCAAACAGGCTCCCCAGTAGAGGAGATTCTTTAGCAGTACCCTCACTGGAGAATAAACTGTACAGAGGCACAGGGGAGACATGTCAGAAACGTCTTTACCGTTGTAAAACTGCCAGTCAAAACTCAATGTGCAATACACTCCTTAACGTGAACCTGGGAGACACAGACCAAACAGCCCCCACACTGGTGGAACTGGTATGGCCCTGCAGTTCTCTGCAAGCAGCAAGTCTTTCTTGCAGAAAGCTCTCTACCTAACTTTTCCCCTAATGCCTTCCAGTAGGCCTAAAGCTTTTTGTGAGCAAAAAAAACCGCACAGGGCAGGGAGAGCAGAGCACAGGTTCTAAACTTTGGTGTGCCCCCAGAAGCTCCCCTGAAACGCGAATTCTGGCAGCACCAAGGCTGGCCACCACAGACCAGCTCTCTCAGGGCCCACTCATCCTGGTGGCCAGTCTTACAGCCCTCAAACTACATTATACTTTTCTTTTCAATTTCTTCACTGACTCAAAAGATTTAATAAAGAAACACAACCCACACTACTGCAGAGCACTGGTGGGAACACCAGAGACAGAGACAGTCAATGGCTACGGTCACAAATCATGCCCTAGCACTGTTTGTTCTGGAGATGAGCTCCAGTTAACTAGAAAGCGTTATTAGTGGATGATTAAATTCTTTTAAAGCGTGCTCATATTTCTTAGTATATGGGAAAAGAGCATTTCAAATCCATTCAAGGAGCCTAAATATTATCACTGTTTATGAAGCTGCATCCAGCCAGAATTGCTGTGGACAGCAAAGAGACAAGACATTAGTAACAATTACTGCTCAATTAGCTGCTGTCAAATCTGGCCACCAGGGTGTTTGCTGCTGGAGACCAATGCATACATTTCTTCTTTTCTACTGTGTGTTTGAACTATTAACTTGACATTTACATTAATTTGTACCTAATTTATTCACGTCTCTCCTCTTTTTTTGGTGGAAAGAATACGCAGGCATGTGGGAAATTCTTTTATTCAATGTTAAATTTTGCCTGCTTTCTTAAGAGCCAGAAGGCTTACAGATACACTGTGGATAATTCAGCAAGAAACTCCAAAGAAACCCTTTGTCATTAAAGGTTTAACTACAGAAGGGTGTTTTCAAAGAAGCCTATTTGGTACTGTCTTCTCTTTCGTGTGAGTAACACTGCAAAGCCCTTAATGTTTAATTTCTTTGCATCTAAGGGGAATTACTCATGGTGACAAAAGCTTAATTTTCACTAAGAGCTTAAGCCAGGCAAGATGTGGTCAGATTTAAGTAGAGCAGATAGCTACCTTGCAAAAATGCAATAGGAAATGGGGGGGAGGGGTAGGGGTGGGCGGGGAGGAAGACTTTTAAAAGGCAGATTTTTAAAAATGAACTTCCATGTAGTTTTTAATGCTGTGATGGTCACTGTTGTATCTGAGCATGTTTCAGTAGCCCACAGGGAAATACAACTATACATAGCTCTCTTATGTGTCTCTTCTCTCCCTAGAGAGAAAGAATTGTGGTCTGAGGGGTATTAAAATTTGGGTCTGACTTTTTAAATATACTTGTTTTCTATGACCTAATATATGAGAAACTAGGTTGGAGCCATCTCTAGCCCTTGGAGCAAAAGATAAAAAAATCTGTGGTGGCTCAAGCCGCTATGGCTTATGAAAATCTCTCTGACACAAAGAGGGTGGTTTTGTGAGAGAGAAGTGCTTTGCCCAATCTTAGATTTTTTTGAGCAAGGCAATACTTTGAAGATAAAGGTCAAGTTATGGACATTTTATAGAAGCCAATGCAGATATTCTTGGTATGCCCACGGATGCCCCTGTTAAATTCACTTTTAGGTGGAGTCTCCAGAAAACTTTCTCCTGAGAAGACATTGCTGCCCTACCCATGTGCAAACTGTCAAAGACTTGAGCAACAGCTGCAAAGTCATTAGCCAAGAGGATGAGAGAGAATGTGCCCAGCAGCAGAGATAGCAGGAAGGTGGACATTACTGATGAATATGGCTAATATTATCCATGCAATATTATGGAGGGAATCATAAGGAAGTCACCAGACTGTTGGAAGCTGAATATATATTGGTGTTTCAAAATGGTTAAAATGTGACATAGGCATGAAAGTCTGTTTCCAGCATTCATTTCTCCCACCAAGTGTGGCCTGTTGCAACACAGCAACTCATAACTATCTCTCAGTTCGTGTCCAGAGGGAGGATTTGGAAGAAGCTAAGTGAAATAGTCCTTCCAGTTATACTAAAATAAACAAAAGGCAAGGACAAGGGGCCAGAGGAGTGAAATCTCAATTATCTGCTACTCCTAAATACTTCCTGCTAGAACAATTTGTAAGTTGACAAACTTAATTAGCTTCTTTACCAATATTTTCCAGATGTTCTGATTTTTGTTAGACTACTTAAAACAGATGTTTTCCATATTTAATCATATGACTGTGGCAAATTTTTAGAGTCACCAACAAACCAATAGACTATGAAAACTAAGACCATCGAAGCAGCTAATACACAGACAAGTGCAATAAATCAATGAGCTAATCTCCAGGAAATGTAATTGTGAACTGCGATGAAGTCATATATACGTGACTATGGAAACAAATAATTCAGTAGTTGAACAGTAAAAGAAGGAAAGACTTGAAAGTTCAGACTTGTACAAATAGTGTCAGTGGCAAAAGCTCACAGAATCTAATGTTATCAGCTTTATAAAAAAAAAATCACAGGCTTTATAATGAATCTTTGGAGAGCAATAACATATTTCCTTTTGAGACAGTGAACACTTGAGGCAATAAATAACTGAAATAAATACAACCTGTTCCCTGTGATGGTTGAGGATGGGAGGGAGATATGACATGCAAGCTATATAGAGACAATGCAAGTGTCACTTCCTTCTTTTGATAAATAAAATATATCCAAGGGCAGCATCTCACAAAATTTTTGATCTTGAAAACAATGGAAGTGGAAGAAGTGTCCACTAAGGCATGACTATGTACAAGTAACAACAAAAAACTATGAGCAGTTGCAAAGCTACTTGCTGGCATGAATTCCAACTTCTTCCCACTAAATGTTTCGCTAATTAACACTATAATCAATATCAGGTAAAGAACAATACTCCAATATTTGCCTTGCTGACGAACATCAGAAAGTAAAAACAAATAATGATTGTGCTGTCTCTATTTCAAAGTCACACACTCAAGCTTTAGGTCAGATTGCATGGGAAAAATTCCCAAACTAAAAAGAGCAGGAATGTAAATTGGAATTCTCTATATAGCAACAGAAATGTAGAGTTTTCTTTCTCACCCATTGAACTGCATCATTAGCCTCTGAATTCCCCTACCTATCTTTCCCCAGTTACTGTTTCAAGCACAGACTCACATCCCAAGATTGTGCTGATCGAGATGCATCATGTACTGAGACACATAAAGTACATTTAGACTGCACAGACAAACCCAAACTAACTACACACAAGTTAGCCCCTGGACCAGAATTTGTAAAATAACTTGAAAAGGTTCTTTGGATAACAGTTCAGACCTAGGAGAGTCAGAGCTATGTGAACAGAAGTGAAAAAACAGGGTACACCAGCTGGCATCTGGCATCTTCTCCACCATACCCTGAGCCCATGGATCCCTTCTTCCTCTGTGGCTTTTTCTCTGGTGCAAAACCAAAGTTTTGCTGTGTTCCCTCAAACCTATGCAATGGAAGACAAAAATGCAGATGGTACATCAGGGTCTCAAGCATGGACAAAGATTTTTAAAAAAAAAAAAGCCTTTTGAATTTTCAGTCTTTTTGAATTCTTGTGAAGTTACAGCCTTACAAAGGTGATCATGAAAACATGATTGTGGGGTTTGGTGCTACATTTTACCCTGGGAATTGGAGGGAGGGAAGAGAATAGAGATAGAAAAGAAAAATAGCTCTTTTACTTGAAAAAGCCACATACATAGAAATGTAGGAAAATTGAATTTTGAGTGAGCTACTCAAAAAGTCTCACTTTTCTTTTAAAAGGCCATCATCATCTCCATCAAAATGGGTAACAGTTAACAGAAAATGTTGAAAAAAAAAGGTCTCATCTATCACTAATAAAATGTGCTACTTTCTGAAAGCGTTGTCATTTTCCAAACAAAGAGTGAACCCTTCCACCTCCTCTAGGTGAAAACAATTAACAAAACCAGAAGGCTAATGATATGCAAATTGCCTCCATGGAAGAGTGGTTAATTTGCAATTCTTTCTCAAAACACCTTTGTTAAAGAGATCTAGAAAACAAGGTCTTCCCCTACTGTACAGTTTTTGGAGAAACACGTCTTTTTCTTGTGCATGCTCATATTCCTCCCACTATCTCTGGAACACTCCACTGCAAAGCTGCTTCCACACTGAGTGATTTAATGATTAGTTCAATGCAAAATAGAGTGTCCACCCTTTTGAATATATCATTAGAATTTATCAAGCAACCTTCAGAAGTGATGGTCAGACCAAGTGAAATTGCGCTCCACAGCAGAATGTGTTTTGGAGCATAAGGTTAAAGAGCTGCACAGAAAACCTTGTTTCAGCAAGAACTTAGAGTGGCGTGTAAGGGGTGGCAGATAGACTCTAAAGAAAAAGTGTTTAAATAGAAACTGTTTGGTGGCATTGCTGCTATAGCTAAAAAGCATCACTTAATGCCATCTGCACTCCCTTCCAAAATCTGCATTGTGTTATCCTCTTCAAATGAAGAGCAAATCATAAATGTGTTTTGTGGTGGTCCTAGGGGCAGGTGGGTCTTTGAAACCTGCACTTGGCAGCCCTTCCAAAAGGTGTAGCTGTGCTGATCCAAAAGTGAAGGCTGATTTTTTAAATGGAGCCTCCTTGCTCTGTGTCTCTTTTTATCACCACTTACAAATGCACTGGCAATCCTATTTAGTTATGAAAGAAGGGAAAAAGGCTCTGGTTAATTTGTCGTCCTTTCCTTCACTTCAAAGACTGCAGGACAAAGATCCAAGTGACCATTCTTTTCCAGTGTGTGAAAAAAAAAAAAAATGCAAAAAGAAAAGGAAAGAAAAAAAGCACACCCTCAAAACTAGCATGAACTGTCCTGGCTTGGCTTCCCTGTGTACTAATTTCTTCAATATTTTATACTAACTAGTCCCTTCTATTGCATATTCTTGAAAAAAAAAGAAACCATAGTTCCACAGTATGTAACACCTAAAAACTAGGGTTCCATGGGCTCTACTTATATCAAATACTCACTGTGGCCATAGACATGAACTACAAAATACCAGCCCTGGGCAGCACTGGAGACAGAAGTTTGAATGCAGACGCCTTTGCTAGAAAAGACAGCAAGAGAAAATTCCCCATACAGCATCAACTAAGCTGACCATTGTGGAGAATCCAGTTTGCAGTGAATTCCCAGCAGTTAATGACCAACATTCCCTGTTTGCCTTAGGAACTTCTTACTCTATGTGTGTGTATACTTGGAAGTGCGTATAGGCAAACCTGCACGTGTGTCAAAGAACAGACCTTCCTGCCTGTGCAGCAGTAGGAAGGTGCCCACCTTCACCTTGTTGCAAAGTTCTCCCTGGAGCAGAACCCTCTGCACAAGTACTCTCTTGGTGTAACGTGATGTTCCTCACATCCTCTGCTCCTCTGCGCGTGTTAACGGTGCTGTGGCTTTGCTGGAAAAGACACCCTCTTCTACTCTGCGTGATTTGCTGCTGCCAGTAACTGCTGCTCGTCCTTTCGTGCAGCTGTCTGTGCATCCTGTGAAACATTTGGGGCTTTTGGAGGCACTACGAAAATGTTTAAGGCCCATTTTACAATCCTGCTGGTGCCATCTACTGCTGAATTTCAGCTCTAGCCGAGTATGCTTTCCAAGGAGGAGCTGGGGGTCCTCCCTGCTCCTGATTTCAGTGTAACTGCCCCTCTGTATCATTTTTAACACCCCAACAGAACTGCCAGACAAATTGCACTTATGTACCCTGCTACCTGGCAGAAGATAAGCATCTCCAGGGACAGATCCTTAAGCACTGCTTATAGCTAAGTAACTAAAGCAGGTAAAAGTCTTCCAGATGTGAAAATACCAATTCAGTAAATCCACATTGAAGGAAGATTTGCCTAGAGAGCAGCCCTGTAAAACTATTTCTTCCCTCTCTAGGGTGTCAGGACACTTCCTGCACTTTTCTTGGCGTTCCTAATCTGCTAAAAATCTCCGTTTTGAGAGATCCTTTTTTTCACAGCCAACCAGCAGGATGGGTCTCCTCCGAGTCAGGGCTCTGCACTTCAGTCATTGCAACACCCCCACTGTGTGTGCAAGAGACAGGGTGGTTCAACTCAGACAATTTAGTGAAGTTCAGTTACTGGACATATAATAAATGTGCTCTGCATCTCACCATTCACAGCAAGAGAAGCTGTCAGAATATGAGGCAAATTCGGTCCTAAAAACTGCTTCTAGACTTTTATAGCATCCGTAATTCCCATGCAAAAGCACAATCCTTCATGTAATGGATTGGAGGGGAAAAGAATTGCAGTCACAACACAAATCCATCTATCACTCTCCAGGAGCTGAACAGTGCCCTTACTGAAGCTGTTTGGCGAGCCACAAGCATAGGAAGCCTAGTGGGATCAAACCAGAGTTATTTCACCCTTCTGCCTATTAGATTTGGAGTCTGTCTTTGAGTGTTTTGGATGTAGCACAGTATAGAGAACCAGATGGAGCTTTGATTGTTTTATGAACAAGATTATCTAACATGGCTGCTTAAAATAGCAGGGAACAAGATTAGACCTATGGGGCTGGAAGACCTCATGTCTCATATATAACTAGAAATGGCTTTATAAGCCTTCTTCCTTAATGTAAATGTTCCTGTTTGGTTTCAGTCCTCTATGCTTTAATCATCTTTCCTCATATAAACAGAAACATGCCACCCTCCAAGAAATACAGTTCCTGAGGCCTTGACATGCACTAAAAGGACTGATCCAAACTCACCTGGAGTGAAAAGCCTTCTCCACAAGGAGCTGCTGAAACACTTGCATCCATCAACAGCAGAACTGGCTGGAAGTTAACTGCCAACAATGTTTACAGTGATTTTTTTTTTCTTTTTTTTAAAAAGGAAGGTCTTAATATCTCTCACTGGAGAGACAGAGCATCATGCTTTTTCATACCCTGCTTGCCTGTGGTTATAGCTACACTTTGCAAGAAAAAGAGAGCAAATTATGAAGAGCTGTCTGACAGGCCGGCATGCTTGGAGGTGCAGACAGGAGAGAGTGCTTTGATCTAGGACCTTTCTAGAGTGAGACAAGCAAGAACATAGGCAGGGCCTTAACTCAGCAGAAATTCCCAGCCTGCTTCATTTTGGGTTGATTTCAGCGATCTCAACCTTCCATCCTCATCCTCAGCTGCTGGATGTTCCTCCTTATCTGTTCCCACCAGCAAGACAGCAAAGGGAGCTAAGACACCATGGCTCTAATGCCACGAATGTGTACTGCAAATACTCATATTTTATACATTTAAATAATCTTGCTTTGCCTGGGGCTGTGCAAACACTGACTTAGACAACAAGCTAGTGAAATTGGAACAGTCGAAATAAATTATCTGTTGTTGACAAAGCCACCCACCATGGGCTGGTTCAGGTGGGCTGAATGACGTTGAGAACTTAATTGTCTATAAAACTAAACATCAGATAATTGAGGCTGCTTAAATTAATTTCAGAACAACAGAAAAGATCAGCTTCCAAACAAAATCCCTGTGTTTTCAATAACAATTTTGCAGCTGATACACCCTCTAGTGGCAAACAGCCTTTTCTCTTGTTGTAGCATCAAACCAGATGTGAGCTTTTCCCTTTTCCTACAAACACCTCTCTGCCCCTGGGGATCAGCGTTACACTGTTCCAGGAGGAACATTCCTAATGTGCTGTAGTTCACATATTGCTTTTGTTATACTGCTCTAGATTAGTTTTGCTAGTGAATATCAACAAAAAGGCAAGCAGGCAACTTGGAGCAGAAGGCCCAGACCCAAAAATAAATGAAAAAGGATTATTTTGCTGCACTGCACTGTAGTTATTCCAGACCAATGGTAAGTAGCCCAGTAGGAGCCTTTTAACTAAGCTGTGCAATGTATTAAACTTGATCTCACTTTTAGGTTTCCTGAACTATGCAAGAGCTGTATTTATTATTCCATAATGGCACAGTCAATTGCCGAACCAAAGGCGAACATCCCAACCAGCTCATTTACTTCAACAAAACCCAAACTTGCAGCCAGAACTACACTTCCTCCCCATCTGACCTAAATCTGTATGCTGTGGCACCTCTCTGAAGCAAGTCATGCTTGCTGCTTGAAGGACGAGATCATCACTTTTAGAAGTCAATGAGAGTCTTTGATACCTTCACCACTACCAACATTTCTCTCCAAATGAATAGGCTAAACCTCCTGGCTAATAGCACTAATGTTTGCAACAGTCTAACCCTTTTGTGAGTTTAAGGCTTCATTTGCCACTTGGAACTCTTTCCCTCTCTTTTATTATGTCCATACCATATTCCATACAAAAATGTTCATAAATTACTTTCTAATGGAAGCCAATGAGATGTTTTTAAAGAGCAATCTGTTTGTTCTAGGTTTCATACATCAATCCTAGAAAGACAGTCTTTGTAGGGACAGTGGAAAACCTATTTTCTAAAGGCAGGTAGTTGTTTCTCACACAGTCTTCAACCCTAGAGAAGTCCCTCAGAAAAATTCCTTTACTGACTCCACAGATCTTTATATATCGGGGAGGTAGCTTGCAACCTCAACATCCAGCATGACCAGGGGACTTTGTACAACCAGTCTCCTTAGCATAAAGCTACCCAGGGCTGCCTAGGAAGAAATGAGATGTACAGAGACAAATCTGAAATGCTACAGGATTTTGAAAAAGAAAAAAAAATAATAATTTCTCCTCTGTCAGCATTTCTTAAGTTTCGCTGTCATATCCAAGCTTTGGTAGCTCTTTCCTAGCCAGATCTTATCTTGCAAACCACATGCTCTCACTCAAGCCATAGTCATAAAATGCCTGACGAATGAAGCATGCCTTGTCTTGAGGCTTGAAAGCCAAATCATCCAGGTTATCCAGGCTGCAGGATGACAGCTTCCAGGGAGGAGAACTGTCCTGTGTCCACACTTAGGTATCAGAACACCAGAGCCGTAAACTTCAGCCCTCCACTTGATCTGAGCATCTTGATGGTAACATATAAGGAGTCAGTTGGTCTCCAAGGAGTGTGGAACCAAAACATAATGAGTTTTAAAGCTCAAACCGCAAACTCTGAATTATACTCCACCTGCATTTCATAAACAGGATTATGCTGGACTAGCCTATTTTGAAATATGTCCACTTCTCATATGGCTGGGCTGCCCCAGTTCTGCCTCGGGCATTGGATGTCTGCCTTCATTGGCTCTTGCCAGTTTGTTTCACCTTTGTCATTGGTTCATGTAAAAGAACGGTCATTTGGTTTCTTGTGAGTTTTCCCTCTGCTGTGCAATGAGTATCAAAGAGGTTTCTAATAGAGGTTTCTACCAGTATCAGTTTCTACTTCGGTTTGGGGAAAAAATAATTGAGATGGGAACCTCCTTCTCAACTGGGGCTGATTTTATTCCATACTGTGGAACATCTCTCATTTGATGAAAACCTTTCCCATCGGGAACGAGGATATACCTTGTAGCCCTTCAGAGTTGGGCACCATTTTACCAAGTTATATTATTTGACCAAAATGGCCTGTGAAATTATTGCTAATTGCTACAAGATTTAAAAAGGAAAAGAACAGACCTGTTCAATTGGGTTCCCCTGCAGCATTTTTGCTGAGAATGGCAGAGTGGTGAAACAACAATGCAAAATGTGCCCGGCTCACTGAACACCAAATTACTGGGATCATTTTCTAACAGTGAAAGAAAGAAAAATATGTAAAAGTAATTATGACATTTTTCATTGTTTTCAATAAATCTAAGCCTCTAATTACCCAGACTATTTATGGGAGGGTTTAGATGAAGTGTGTTAGCCCTCTTTCCTCAGGGCTCAACAGTTATAGGACTTGTTTCAGTAATCCCAGATTATTCTCTCATTTTACCTGTCCCCTTGCTCCATTAATCTGTTTGCATTCAGAGATCTATTTAAAGAAGTTTGCAGCATTATCTCTGGCATAATGCTATTGATACAGAAACTACTTGAGCCTGTTTCAGTCTGTCAGCTTGACAACAAAACAGAATATTGTGTTTTCAGGAGTAACTATTTACCATGCAGGATCCTCCTTAAATTCTTTGACTTTTTTACATAATCCCCTCAAATTTTCATTCATCTCCACTGGCAGTCTGCTACCCAGTTGTATCAGTTTAGTAAAAAAAACAGTAATTCAATTCAAAGTGAGTCTAAACCAAACCCTGAGAGTGGACACCCTTAAACCAGTCCATTGGAAACTGATTTTCTAGACAGATTTTTCTGCATAAGGAAAACAGAGTGCAGACACAGAGCTGAGAGATGATGGTTCCAGCTTTAGATTTAGGGAATGTTCATGTGTCTCTCTCTACCACACCAGACTGCCAGTGTCTCACAAACACATCTAGCTTCATTGCAGGGTGTGACGGGTGGTTGGGAGTGAGGGGTCGTGCTGCTGATCAGGACCTTTACAGAGGCAGTGGTAGGAGTTTTGCATCTCATCTCTTCAGCTGTGTTAAACAACTCCCTGTGTAGGTATCTTTGGCACACAGGTCTCAGGGACTCCCCTAGTGTCACATCAAAGGATCAGAGGAACTTGGTCTGGGCTCTAGATGGAGTCTAGTGGATCCAGTGGATCTCTACATTGATGCTCCCCCTGTTTCTCAAAGGTTTTTAATCCCCCAGGCATCCACACTGCATGTAGGTTACTTCACATCCAAGTTCCTCTTCAGCACAAACAACTGTGGCAGGGAAACAGACGGACTAAAGGACAGCACACATCAGCATCCAGAGCTTGTATGGATAACAGGCAATCCACACCACATGGCCTGGAGGCCGCAGGGTGAAAACATGTAAAATGCATGCATTATAAGCAAGACCAATAAAAGGCTTAGAGTAGCTACTGGGTTGTGCCTCCAGTTAAAATACAAACTCTGTGTCATGGATTAGGCACTAACCAGAATAAACCAGTAATCAGATTTTCAGAGATAGGGATCTAGTTTATACGGTGCTAAGCATTCTGGCCTTGATCAAGCAGATTATTTCTGAATAATTTTAAGTCAATTGAGCCAGTTCCTGGATAGATCAAAACCTCATTTATGTGCATCAGAAAGATTATTCCAATTGCATCAGCTGGTTTAATAAAACCATTGGCTCTACCTACCAACCCTGACTTGCTTATGTCCTCAGACCATCATGGCTATATTGCTGCTACTACTGTAACACAGTAGGGCATGTATATCTGCAATCACATAGAGCCAATTAGGTGACTCATTGACCATTAACACCCATCATTTGGATAAATGCAGCTACATAATCCTGTGATTTAAACTGTTGGAGAGAGAGGTCTGAGGAACAGAGTAAGGAGTTTATTCCCACCATAAATACCATGTTTCTCCTTCACTAAAAGCATATTGGATTCCTGGACCCTGCTCCCAGCAAACCTCTAGGAAGCCAAGAAATGTTTCATCTCCCACTAGTCCTGGTCCACACAAAGAATGCTTGAATCCAGCAGCCTTTGGTGATGCTGTTGGCTCAAGAGCATGGCACTCCTACTCACATGAAGACGACTCCGTTTTTCTTGAGTTTTTGGTTTACCTAGCCAAAACAAGATCAACTCTCTGCTTCCCACATTCAAAAGTAATTAAGGCTGCAAAGTCAAAACCTCAAAATAAGGAAAAAACAGCATTACAGTTTGTAGGAGCATCTTTATCTGCTCTGTGTACTAGTACTGTATATCCAAGGTCATAGGATGCCTGCCTTACTGGTGCCCAAGATGGAATTGCCCTGGGGTTTCATCAGGACTGAACATCAAAGCAAGAAGTTGTCTGTAAGATCTATGCTTCATTTGCTGCAATTGAGGAAGCTCTCTGTTGAATGAGACAAAATGTTAAAGAAAGGACAGCTTTGTGGATGAAAGCAGCTGGATATTTTCCCGGAGAACTGATTCTGCCCCTGTCACTGCCACTGATACCCTATGAGCAATTTGCTTAAACCAAACTTTTTTTAAAGTGATCATCCATTATGTTGCTCCTTTTCAGGCACACAACACAATCTGTGTGTTAATTTGCAGAAGTGCCAAGCACTAATCCAGATAAAATCAGCAGCAATTGCATAAACAAAATGGTTGGTTATAGCCCAGAGATATGGAGGAGCTATTATTTTAAGAAGATAGATAGTTTCATATGTTCTCAAAGCTCTGGATAAGAGAAAAGAGGATCACAGAATCCTATGTCTGACAAGTTCGATATTTTATATCTTCCTTCTTCAATTAAGAAAAATGATGGTACTTCATATTGAATAGGAATTGGCCTACACAGGAGAAAAGAGGGCAAAACTCAAGTATAGGGACACAGTGGACAAATTTCTGTGAAGTTAGGAAAATAGTACTTTTTAAAAGTTAGAAGAAATTGTTAAATAACTTCAAAGGCATGAAAAAAAAATCATCAAAACAACTATATTTTGCAAACTGAAAGACATTTGGTTTTGTTCACTAAACTGTGAAAAAAGTGTATGTTCCTGGTTGAGTGGATATATCTGTCTTCAGAAGGGATAACGTTCGTACCAGAAAACCCAGGACCCAGAGAGTTCTAACTGCCATGCCCCAAAATGACTATTGGATTTTCAAGATCTGGAGCAGTCTGGGCTGGTTGGAGAACTGGCAGCTGATTGTGCTTAGAAGCAGGTAACTAAAGGACCTTCTCCCTCTACTAAATGAAATCATTTTTGTGGATCCTTTATTTTCTTTGCTGTTCTGATCCAGTTAAAGTCACTGCAGCCAAATTAAAAAGGCATAACTAGCTTATTTGGTTTGGCAGGGGTGATTGTTTAAGGATTTCAAATCAGTTTTTACGTAGTTTAACTTATTTTAAGTTTGTGTTTATGTTTTGTTCGTGGTTTGAAGTCCTGGACAATTTTTCAAAGAACACTTTTGAGTTATCACCATTTTTATTCCTGCTAGTATTGATCAGCCTCTGGGGAAATAACAAGCCATTCTCTTGTACAGAACTGTAAATGCAAAATAGCATTCTGTTGAAATACACAAACCTTTTGTGTCTCACCCTGATCTAAGAATTATTATCAGGGGCGTATCCTTTAATAACTTTGAAAAATGAACAAACTTATAACAGCTGGGAAAGGTTTTAACATACAGCTGTTATGGGAAATTTGCTGGAATTCATGATTCACATCTGAATTTAGAGACTGGATGAGATTAAATATTTTCTACAAATAGATCTTCATATTGAGATATTTTGGATTCTGGCTTTTGAACAAATGTTAGGCTGTCATGTGTAATCTAAGTGCTTTCATTGGCAAATGAAAGGAAATTGTGAAATTACTTTTCATAACCTTTGTTTTAATCAGGTTTCCTCTTTCTCATTATAATCATAGACAGTCCCCAGAGACTTCAAAATTGGTATTTGTTCCTTCACCCTCTGAATCTATGCAACCCCATTTTCCTTTTTCAAAGCTGGATGGAAATGGGTTTGATGTGCAAAGCCATAACTTCAGCGGGGCTGCAGATGGGAAGGTGGTAGAAGCTGAAAAGGGCACTGACACAAGGATTGACATGCTGCTCTGTTTGTTCACCTGCAGTCCCTACCCTTCCACATCCTCATCCTTCCTCCCCATTCTCACAGTCCTGGGACTCAGGGATTGTCTAGTTAAGCCACAAGAGCAGCAAATGGAGCAGCTGTGACAGTGATGGGAAGAGAAAACACAGAAAAGAAGAAAACACTTCAAAAGAATAGCAAAATTAACGAGGACAAAATGAACTGTTTTAATGACCAACGTGCTGATGTACTGCAGATTAGAGAAGTTGCTCTGAGAAGCGTTTTGCTGACATTAGCTGGTGATTTTCCTCCTTCCTTCCTTATTTCTACAGGGAGCGCTGAGAATCACTGGAACTTGCACGTTTCCTCAATTTATGGCCCCAGAAGCAATCAAATCTACAGTGCCTTCTATGTTGGCTCAGAGCAATGATACAGAGCTCCCCATGGCCCAGAGACATACACATGCTCTAACCTTGGCTGAACCCTTCTACCATTAGTCTTGATAATTGATGGAACCCAAGGAGAAATGACTGCAGTTTAATAACATTCGATGGTTTCTGGGTGACTAGTGGTGTGTGACTAAAGCAACATTTAGGTTAGGCATTACCCAATACTTTTCAACGGAGGCCACAAGGGTAAAGGAAAGCAGGAAGTGTGGAGGAAGAAGGTCTGAAAAAAAAGTGGAAAACAATTTCTCCATACTCCTATTCTGGGTTTCTTCCCTATGAACATGGCATTTTCTGACCTGCTGATGTGGCAGATGACAGGCTTTGGAGAGTGTTCCTCAGGTATGAAATCATTGATTGAAACTTGCATAAATAAGCAAAGCAATTTTACATCTGTTTCCCAGGTACAGCAGGGCTTAAATCTTCTTGTCTCGTTTTCTGCTGACATAAGAGCAACAGTACATCCAACAATAATTATGGAAAATCTTAAGGAAGCAGATTTATTAAGATCCATTATGCTGGCAGCCTGTTTGTAATATCTTGCAGGAGACCAGAGCTCAATCATATGAAATACCCACCCACACACCCCCAAAGCCTCAAATATACCTAAGCAAAATGGATAATATTCCTTTTTAACTTTCTGCTGCCATTATTCATATCTGCCATACGTAGATAGAAGTGCAACATTATGCAAGTGCACGCAGTTCACCTGGATCATGCAGAGCTGATCAGTTTTTAGTGATCTGAATATCTTCCTTTAGTCTACTAATATCACTGGCTTTATGTTGCTATCTTACATCATCATAGCAAGAAAGGCAGGCCAGTGCTCCACCAGAAAAGGTTTTTCACTCTAGCTCTAGTTGTAGAGTCCCTACAATAAATGCCACTCACACTGGCCCACTACACTTTTTAGATGGTATTTATCAAGCTAAATAAGCTGTCTGTGGGGTTTTTTTCTGGCATAACCATATGCTAATGGCATAGAGACAGAAAAA
The DNA here is from genome assembly GCA_013400055.1 of Nycticryphes semicollaris. Classification (NCBI taxonomy): domain Eukaryota; kingdom Metazoa; phylum Chordata; class Aves; order Charadriiformes; family Rostratulidae; genus Nycticryphes; species Nycticryphes semicollaris. The sequence continues at coordinate 1,051,411 of VXBJ01001595.1, read as the reverse complement.
CAAATTTTGCACTGACAGATTCCTTAGAGATGCTCTCTCTATAGGCAAACTCACAGCCTACCAGGAATGATCTGTTTCCAAAAGGGAATATCAAAGACACCACAGCCTAGAACAGAGTAATATGAAAAAAACACAGCTGAGTATTCTGCACCAAATGCACAAAGTCTGCATCATTGCAGCTAAAGGAAAATCACCACTAATTGATAGTTGTTGAGGTCTATTTACATACAAATGATAAGTTCTGCTAACCAGCAGTGTAAGGAAGTGTTACCTAGATGGTTTAAAGCAATCCACTGCATAAGTGGATTCAGTCTTCTACAGTCTCTTACAGCTATATAATAAATATTTGGTACAGAAAGTTGGTATGTACCAATGTACTGGAAGCTATGAAATACACAGTTCACAACACCCAAAAGGTACCTATAAAAAAACCCTTTGGTAACAGAGATCAGAACTGTATAGCTCATGAGAACAAAGCAGAAGATACTACCAGCTTCCTAAATTCTTGCAATACTGAAGAGTGTTTTTTTCCCTTTCAACCTGAAGAAATATGTCTTCAGGGAAAGCAGAATATAGGATCATAAGAAATGTCAGAAGATCTCATGGTCAATATATTACCATGAGCTATGGTGAGGGGAGTGATGGAATACGATGACACTCATGGCCAAATTTTTGTGAGCTCAGCATGCAAAATGCCAAGTTGCTTTAAAAACCAGACTGCTTCTTCTGGAGTCTAGCTGAGAGCTGATTTCTTTTGAAAATCTGGCTGTAATAATGCACAAACAATGTTCTTCTAGTAAAAAGGCCACTGTTGGCTGCATGTTTAATTTATGTGTATTTAATCATCCATGATAATACAGTAAGTCTTGTTGAGTACAAGATGTGAGATCAGACTGCTGCCCATATGTAGAGAACAAATTCATATTAACCACAGTAACACATATGCCTAACTTGGCCAAACCTTTTAGCCAAAATCTGGGACTTGCTAACATATCAATATGGGAGACATATGTTCTTCAGGATATAAATTATGATGCTTTTCATCATATTACTTGTGCAGTCCAGTTTATGGAGTAAAGCAGCTTAGCAGGGCTTGTTTGGATGGATGGAAAAAACATGAATCATAGGTGAAATTCCCACAGCTCTTGTTTGATTGGCACCTTGTTATTCTGAGCAATGTGGGTTAATAGAGCTAAACTAATAGTCAAGATGAGCAAGCCATTCCATACTGTGTTCCATCTGGAAACACAGGTGACACAACTTGCCTGTCACAGACGCTGTCTTTATTACACTCAATTTAACCAGAGAAATCAGAGCTTCTATAAAATAGCTGTTATAAAAACACTTGTATACATTTCACCAGACAATTATGAGCCTTCCTTACATTATTCCAATGGCTGCAGCAAGCATTTCTCAGGCAAAGCAATTAATTAAATTAATGGTTTAAAATATGCAGGTGCTGTGCCTTGATTTTTAAAATTCCTTCTTTAAGCTTCTTTTATATGCTGAGTATTATAGTGTTGAAACAACAGATTCCCTGGATACTGCCTGGAATGTATGCCCATTTCCAGGGAATTTCTAATGTGGCTTCCTTTAACCAGCATTGCTCCTCTAACCTAAACTCCAAAAGACCATTCCCCACAAATAGCTGTGAGTTCTGAAATACTTACAGACACCATCTGTGACTTTCATTACTTTAGTTGAATAAGACCATCATATATGGATAAAACACATTGCATGTCACATTTATGATTTGGGAAAAATAAGCAGTGCAGAGCTTTAATTTGGTACTAACTTGAGCAAAACCCCCAAGTTAAGACTGTGGGTACTGCCAACTCCACTTTGTTACGAAAGGTGGGAGAATACAGTTTATCCAGCCCAGAACTATGGACCTTGTGCTCATTAGGCAGGATTTGCAGCCTCAAATTTAAAGACTAGATGGGCAATCCAGAACTCCAGCCTGTATTCAACAGGAACGTAACTATCAAAGCTCCTTCATCTTGAAAGGCAGAGAGAGATAAAAAGTGTTGGTTTTTTAGTATCCTTCATTGCACATGCTCAGTGGATGCTTGAGTTAAGACTGGATGGGAAACAAGACAGTATTGTACGTTTTCTCCTCCCTGCAGATACCTCGGCAGGAGGGGTTGCAGGCAAACTCCAACTCATCCTCCAGCACCAACCCAGAGCTGAGTATGTGGGGCAGCTCAGGGCAGAGACCCAGGCACACCAGGTGTTACAGGCCAGGTTTAGGTCTCGATGCAGTGTATTTATGCTAACATGGCATTTACAGGAACTATTAATCCAGAAACTTCCTCCAGCTTAGCCAATGGCTTTCCCTGGGCACTGATGAGACCTGCTGAGAGTCAGAGCTGCGCTGCAGCTGAGCCAGCAGAGGTTCATCACCTCTTTTGGGCAGTTCTGAGTAATTCCTAGCTTCCCAGCACTCATGTGCCCTTGAAAACTGACACGTCTCAGCATTTTTTTTGTTGGAGAGTCAATGCAGTGAGCTTTTAAGCTCAAAGAGTTTCCCTGGTACAGCAGAGAGGAGTAGCCTTACATCCATGAAAATACCCGGCATTTGCTTAGGTGTCCAGCCCACCTTCGGCTCCTCAGTTGAGGTAGGCAACATCCCGAACGCAACAGGGTTAAAACCAGTCTGACAAATGAGGCAAAGCATGGAAAATATGAAGACAGCTATTTGGTAGCACATCTGAACCCTAGCACAGCAATCCCATCTGCAATCACTTAGAGGTGCCCCAGTAAAGCGCAGCCCGGAATGCCTGGCTAATAAAGTGTCAGCAGCAGGGGGATTACGAGGGAGATTTACAAGAGTGCATGAGTTTAGTTGCTGCTGGAGACATCCGATACACTCTGTGTTTGATTCCAGGCTTTGAGACGGCAATGAAATAAGCCCAGGGACTTGTGTGGAAAAGCATTTTAAAGCGAACACCTCTACCCTGTGTACCTGCAGGAGTCCCGGCCCTGCTGCGCCTCTGCACGTTGCTCGGCAGCTGGCTCTGAGGCTGGGTGCTGTCCCCATCTCGGTCTTCGAACAGCAGCAGAGGTAGGCAGAGAAGCAAACTGCCTGGCCGCCTCCTGGGATGACAGCCCTAAGGGAAGACCCAGAGTTAATGCCTGACACGGAGCTTTCTCCTTTTCCCACTTCCCCCCTTAAAGCTTGTGTGCGATGGAGTATAAACCATTAATTTGGGGCCAAAACGTGCCAGAGCTATGGGGAGGTAAGATCTGAGGATTTTTCTCAAGCTCATTTCTAATTTTTAAATAATGGTCTTAAATAGACATATGATTGCTATTTAAATCTAAATTAGATGAAGCATGAGTAAACATACTGTAGTGAACACAACAGCCTTGGAAAGCTTGATTAGAGGAACAAATGCTGCTTTTTCAATCTATAAGTAATGAACTTCCCAGCTATGTTTTCAAATGTATTTTCCTTTTATGAAGTGGACTTTCCAGGAGGCAATTAGAATGATTTGGGCAAAAACAAAGAGCAAAATATTTTCCCTTCATTGTCTAAGGCAACATAAATAAGAACTGAGCTTATTACTCACTCTCTTACTAAATGAAAAGAGAAAATATTTTGTGCTTTGTTTCAGCACCTGACACACAGAAGTAAAATGGGTAATAACCTCAGCCACAGCTATGTCACTTGTGACAGAGCTGGCCTATGGCTCCAGTGGAATCATCTCTGTGCTAAAGCTTTGTATGCGCTGAAGTGTTTGCAGGACGAAGCTCCTCAGCACCTACATATCAGACTGCCTTTGGCAGTTCATCAGACTGATGGCCCAGCAGCCCAAGAGCCCTGTTGAAGATGTGAGGGACCATGAGAGCAGGAAAGGAATGGGAGCAAGGAATGCACTTGCCCAACCTAGGAAATTAAGTGGAGATATTGTTCACTCTGGATATTCATCAAACCTGCAGGCTAAATTCTGGCCCCATGGGAGCTGGTGGCAAACCTCCATTGATTTCAGTAAGGTCAGGATTTCACTAGTGATTTATGGAATGAACTAGCATGACATTTTAACAATCAGTTTTAGTAGTTGGAAGTGTTATTCATAGCAGAGGTAAAGCATTGTTTGATTTTATGTGACAGTGTACCTTTAAAAACAGGCAACCTGGAAAGCAACAATATAAAGTGCAGCACTTAAATTACATTATGATGAGGAATGACACCAGGGAATGAAACCAATGAAATGTTCCCTTTCATTCCTCTCATACTTTCAAAAGTCAGCAGTTATGAAGACAGTGTTACTGGCAAATTTTAATCACCTTTCCTCAACTTTAGAGCTGTTTGTTTGCACTTTCTTTCAATTGTGGCAAAACACAAGGGCTTGTTTTTCAATTGAACTATGGATTTTTCTGAGCAAGCACAATGATCCACCAACACATGAGCTGCTCATGAGGTGTTACAGGACAGAGAAGAGAAAACAGGTCTCCTATACAAACACGTCTGGCTGAATATATACGTTAATAATAGCTACAATAATTTCTTTGTAAACTCTGTTGTTAACTCTGTCATTCAAAATAATCTCCATTTTCAGCTCCAAGTCAGAACAACACCAGGAAAATTGTATAGTAGGTCTGTGGATAACTCAAGCATTTTAAATTGTTCATACCTTTATAAAAGAATTGCTTCCTGTAAAAATCTGATCTCTGCAGTCTGAGATTTTCTGCCATCATGAACAAAAAAATGTTCTAAGTAAGAGTCTAAAAGAGTATTTACAAATAGAAAATAACTGGTTCATAACTGATAGTCTGTTTGGATTTCTGATTTAATTTTCCTTTGCTCTCTCTTGTTTTGAGGGTATTTTTGAGTGTATGTGTTTGCCATTAAAAAAGTGTCTGCAGGAAGAGAACTGGAAGGTAGCTCCATTTGACTTCCTCAGCTAGAGATCACGACCAGAACATATTTATCCCATAACTGTAGATAAACTTGCCCATTTCTCTGCTCTCAGGGTGGGTGCTGGCTTGGTTTTGAAGCTTTTCAGCCAACTTTTGTTCCCACCACTGTCAGCCGTGCTGAGTTCTGGCTGCTCTCTGCCTGTCGGTCTCAGTCCCAGCTCTCCACAGCAGAGCTTGCATGATTCCAGCAGCAGGACGGAGCAGCACAGACCCAAACAGCTCACAAGACCTGCTTTGCCATTTGAGGAGTTCAGAGCCTTTTTTTTTTTTTTTTTTGCTTGCCTCCCAAAAATCACTGCTTCAAATTGGAGAAATGGCCCTGACGTCCACAGAGCCTACCAGAACTGAAGATTAGGAGTGTCCACTGGTGTTTGGGGGTTTTGAAGGGACTCTGTCAATGCAGTGTGTGATGCTTTCTTGGCAAGTTTTGTTTTGAGGATTTTTAACTTGAAGCTCCGGGGGAAAAAAAAACCCTGTCACAATTATGGGGGTTGATCATGTTTTTTCACATTTCTTTTCTTAATGGAATGTTTTGGGAAATTAACTTCTAAAGAAACTTAATCAGGAAAGCCCTTCATTTTGCCTTAATTTTTAAAAGGAGTCAGCAGCATTCCCAGTTTTCCTTTTGCATGCCTGTTAGCTCTGTTTTTATAACCCCACTATCATTCTTCTCTGTGTTAAGCCATCGATGCTGCTTTTTACCAGCACAAGACAAAGGATCCAGCCCTGGCAGAGGCTCAGGTCTTCCTCACTCTTAATAAGCACTCTCCAACCCAATGTAGCTGTTAGTTGCCATTAAAAGGAGCCAATGATTCAGAGGATAAAGCCCAGCAAACATGTTAATCTTTTAAATTGTTCCTTTCTACCACAGCAGGAGCGATTCTGAGCAGTCACAGGTATGCCTGGATCCATTCAACAGACTCGTTCTTCCAGTCCTTTAGAATTGTCATTTTGTAATTGTCTAGGAAAATTTATTGTTTCTTTCAAAACAATAAGGAAAATAAAAGCCTCATTCAAAATCAAATGAGTTTTAATAACCAACTTCACAGTAAGGCAAACTGCAGCCTGATCCTGCCATCTTAACTCAAATTCTGGATTTGCATTTTTTTTAAAAAAAAAATCAGCTCTGTTAGTTGGTAAGCGACCCCTCTGGAGCTTAGATAATTAGAGTTGGTTTAAATTTTCCACTTAAAATGCCTTTATTTCTATTTAACATCAGCCTTTGGAAACACAGCCAAAATATCCTCAGAAGATTTGGATTTTCTTTATGAAAATCTAACCTTCAAAAAAATTTTGTATTACCAACATCGGGAAATAAAATAATCTTATTTACTTACTGACATTCTATTTACTCGTCCACTATAACTTTCTGAAATTGGACAAATTTGGAACATTCATCAGAATATGAAACAGAAGAAGAGAAATTATCTAAATACCACCCACTTTGTGATGTGGAATAACAAAAAATGACAAAATCCCCTTCTTGAAATAGTGAAAACATTCTTTTTTCTTTTTTTTTCCTGAACATTTCCACAGAATACAAGGGGTTTTAGACTTTCAAAACTTGCCATTCAGTTTTCTGTTTGAGAGCTGCTGGCTTATGATATTAATGTAATTTCATGTTATATATTCAGAAAGATAGAGACCTTTCTTTGGACAGACTGTAAAGTTGGAAGTTTTCTTCCATTAAAGAGAATGGGTGGGGGTGGGAAATGTTGTCACAGGGGCTGCTTGGTCTGGAGTTTGGCTCTGTTTGGGATGCACAGCTTTTTATACCAGTCCCTGTAGTCAACGGGGTGACTTGCAGCAGCAGCAGGGACCTTGGAGAGGGATGGAGACACTTGGCTCACGCGTTTTGAAACCATATGCCAAAGAGCCCAGAAATACATCCCGTGCTTCCCTTCATCCATCTCCAGAGCTTGATCCTCACCAAAACCCCTGTTCCCTGTGCCACTTTCTGCCCTTTTCCTTGCAGCTTTGGTAGGGCTCACAAATTTCTCCAGATCTCCTACCCCACCTCCCAGCTGCAGCATCTCTGCCGTGTTACCAGAAAGTAAAAAACATTTACAGCTTCTTCATGGCTCAGTCCCTTTGAAAGACTTTTTCTTTTTTTTTTTTCTCCTTTTGTTTTTCTTATCATCAGAAGTAAAAGTGAATCCAGCAGCACCTCAACACTCCTGGAAACAGACATTCACCAAGAAAGGCATTTCCTACCCGGGGCTGGCAGACAGCCTTCGCCACCACGCAGTCCTCACCGACAAGACTGATACCGCTCAAACCAGCAGGTAGGTTGATATTTTCCCCTCTGACACCACCAAGCAGTAGGGAAGACCCCTCCTTCCTGGCCCCTGGAGAATTTCTGACCACCCCAAGGCATTTAGGGAGCATCTGTAAAGCTTTATAGTTCAGAGTTCCCCTCTGGCCAAGGAAAGACCGAACGCAAACCCAGCTTGATGCCAGAACAAAGCCCTTCAGATGAGCCCGGATTCCCGAAGCATCGGCACCATCAGGAGATGACACAGCAGCTCACCGTGACTTTCACTATCTGATCAGACAATTTCTTAATCAGCAGAGACAGTGCTCGCTGTCAGAAAAATGTCGTATGAATCAGCTTTCATCTGCGGGGAACAGGTTCTGCTTTTGCAAAACTAATGGGTGTCCAGTTGTTTTCCATATTCATCGTGCAGAAACGGCACTTTCTGGCTGTTCCCAGGCTCTCCTGGCCCTTGTGGCTGCAGAGGCTCAGCACGCAAATGCAAGGGAGGTTTCAGCAAGGGAGGTTTCAGCAAGGGAAATCAAAGCTAGCCAGGGCAAAATTACTCTTGTAGATGGAAGCTGGATATTCAAGCACAGTGGGAAGGTTGTGATTATAAGCACCTGAATTGGCTTTTTGAATATTTCAGCAATAGATGTGAAAAATACAACCTCTTGTTTATAAAAAGGGAGCTTTTCAAGTAACAGATCTGGTATGAGAAGAATAATAGATGCCAATAATTTCCATAATAAAGATTCACCATTTAGATTTCGAAGTAGAGACTGTCAGCTTAGTTAACATAAAATTAACACATGATTTCTCAACTCCTCACGAGCTACGTGTTTTGCTGAAGCAGTTTATGAACGACATTTGCCTCCAATAAAGTACATGCTTTTGCATATCACAACCACAAGAGAGAGCTTTAGTGTTGGGTGTCGTGCACTGCTGTGGCAGAGGATTCAGGCGGTTCAGTAGCCCAGTATTTTTAACTGGCACTTTTTAAGCATGACGAGGACACCAAAACAAAACATCTAGTGCAAGACAGCAAAACAACTCCCCGTATTCCACAGCACAGCCAACCTCCACGTGTCCTGAAGCACAAGGATTTGAGAGGCAGGTTTTCAAAACCATGTGACATTTAGAAACTGCCGCTTTTTGCCCAGCAGAACAAGTTCCTCTGAAAACCTGATCCTAGTAATTTACAAGCAGTCCCAAGAAGATGAGATTTGATGGAATGTTTAAAAAAAAAAAGAAGGTATGACATAAGTTTTAGCTCTGTCTTTACAGACTGGGCTGGGTGATACCATCTTCTGTATAACCTTATATATAAAAAATGTATATAGCTGTATATAAGTGTATGATATATATATATACACACACATATATATATCTCCAATCTTTTCTCTACACCACCCTTCTCTGCTTAAACAGCCTCCCAGTTCTGGCCTGCTAAGCAGCTAGTCTCATTCCATTCAAATCCTTACCTAAGACTAATTTCTCCCATGATATCCATGAGGACTTTAATAATAATGATTATACTGCAGTCGAACCATCTCAAGCTCTCCACCCATCTCCTCCCTATTGTGTGTTACCTTCCACTCATTTTCTCCCAGATAAAACAAACTCTTGAGGGCAGAGACCTGTTGGCTCTTCTAGTCTTCTTCTGGGTGTTGTAAAAGTAATAAGGCAATATCACACATAAAGCACAGTATTCAAATGTTACTGAGTCACATGTAAATGAGGAAAAGCAGGTCATTCAGAGTTACCTCACCATGAAGTGTCTAGATGCATTACATTCCTGCAGCTTCCCGGATATGGTATGTAATGAAAATGGTGAATAATCTTGTGTGTATTATACCTTTCATCCCAAAGAGTACTCAATTACTTTACTAATTGACTGTGCAAAGTGTCTACATGAGAACCTCTTTGCTCATCAGCGAAATGCAGACAGAGAGCCAGCCAGGAGCACAGGGCCAGCACAATTCCCAGAAAGGCTTGAGACAAAATCATGGGCTCTGGGGAAGGCAGAACAGAGGAGAAAAATGAGAGATTTGGAGATGACCTTTAACTTGATGTTTCCCTGCCTTTGCCCAGTTTCAGCAGAACAACTGTTTGATTGTCTGTGAGATGTGTGTTTGCACGCAGTCCCCATTAAACAGACCGCATCTGCAGGAGCTGAAGCGATGCTGGGAGTCACTCCCCCCCCTCCACACTGACAGAAGAGGTCTGGGCCTGATCCTGAAACATGCTGAGCACGTTACAATTCCCTTGGATTCAGCAGGATCAGACCTAACTGTAGCACTTGAAATACCACACTGCAGCGAGTATTGGCAAAGGTTGCTGCTTGCTATAGCTATGTATTCATTTGTTTTTGAAACATGGCCCCTGGATGTTTCTGAGTTACTTTTTTTTTTTTTTAACATCAACTATTTGTAACTACCACCTCAGAAAGCTTCCTTAAACTTGCAGTGACCTATTACACATACGGAAATATGAGAACAGCAAAACTTTTCCCTTGATAGAACATTCTTTCAATACCAACGAACTTGATGACGCAAGTGATTTTACTATTTGCCTTACAAACAGGGAAACTGAGGCACAGAAAGTGAAATTACTTATACAAAGTCAATTGTCTGCTAAAAGCAGACCAATCACCCAAGGTCAACACCAGCTTTTGAAAAGATGTCCTTCTTCCAAACATGTAGAGTATCAGCAGCTGCTTCAGAAAGCACCTCCTTCCACTGCTTGAGTCCTACTGACAGCAACAGGATTTTGAATAGTTAAAGGAATCTGTGCTCGCAATTCTTATTGTAAGCATGGACCCAGATATATCCTCTCGTTTTATAACATGCATATGCATCTTCTAACAGGCATTGTCTATCTCTTCATCTGTACCACATTCATCAGATTACACTATCTGAAACTTCTTTTTCCCCCAAGAGATCATAAAAGTTTCAGCATTTACTCAAAATGTTTTGCTGTGTTTTCAATTTGACAGACTGTGCAATGGCTCCAAAGATAACACGACAGCTGCCAGTGCTTCTCATGTGTGGAGCTGAATTGTAGATGCCTGTCTACAATGGCATGCTTCCTCAGTAGTTTTAAATACACTGAAACAGAATTTTCCAGTCTTCTCAAATATGTAAGATACGGGATGGCCAGCAGCGATTCAGGTTACACAACAGTGACATTTTTGAAAGCTGAGATGAGGCAAAACAACAGTCCTTGTAGGGCAGAGCCTCCAGCAGAGCCCTCCTGCAAAGTGCCTTTGGTTTCCTCACCTCTATACTCTGCTCAAAGCCCTGAATAGCTGCTTGTTGCCCCTACTCACTGCTTTGCCTCGTTTCTCCCTCTCAAAGGCTATGGTTTTGCTCACTCCTATGGCTTTTGGTGCTGGGGGTTTGGCAGGAGGCTTGTGGCCTTGAGTGGAGGCTCTCCAGCACAGTCTCTTTCCGAAGGTGCCTGGAAGTTGGATGGTCAGAGGATGAGATGCCGAAGAGCTAGAACTGTCTGGGACATTTTCTCCTGCTTCCCATCCCAATATAACTGCCCAGTAATTTCTCCAGCTTCTGGAAGTCCTTCTGCCATCGCATGGAAAGGGACTGTTTTCATTTATACATCTCTGGCGCAGGCAGTTCAGTGCAGAGGCAGAGGGCAGGGTGCAACAGTAATTTACACGCCATAAACTTTTGTAGGTTTTATTCACCTCATTGGCCTGGTATTAAACAGCATCGTGTGGCGACTGTGTGAGCTGGGAGCAACGGTGCCAGCTGTCAGCTCGGTGCACGCTCTGCCACGCAGGAGTTTACACCTCCCTTCCCCATGGCAGTGGGGAGAGGCTCATGATGGAAAAGAGATGGGGACAGATCATCCACCATATAATCAGGCTTATACACTTATTACTGTAACACTTAAAACTCTGCAAGGAGCTGTACGTATGGAGCTATCTGTACACAAAGATGCAGTCCTTACCAAAGAACCAACACTACACAGAATCTGCCAGGAGTTGATGAAGGTCAAGGAAAAGCCCATTAGGAAGCATACAACAGTGACTTGTGTGAAAAATACGTCAACATAGGTCTTTCCTGATCAATGCAAAACCACTTTGGAATAGCAGCCTTTCGTCCCCTGAGGGCTGTAGAGTGTGTTTGAAATGGGAGTCTAGAGAAGAGAAGAAAGTGTGATTCAGACTATTTATCCTGACCACGCAGGGTACACAGTGATTCATTTCAAGGGATCCACATATTGATTCTTTTGTCCCATGCATGACACACAGGGTTTATTAACAAGGCCAGAAAACTAAAAGCAGAAAGAAAACAGACTTGATGAAGGGACATCATAGCAGAAGCAAAAAGGCCAGAAAACTAAAAGCAGAAAGAAAACAGACTTGATGAAGGGACATCATAGCAGAAGCAAACCTGCAGAGGAGATGCAGATATTTACCAACTGTGAAAAACAGTGCAAAACTCTCTGCTGCAAAGTCTCCCGCTCCAGCAATCGCAATTCCCACTGCGCTCATTCACCTCCAGTCCCCACTGAGATAGGTCCCAAGAAACACTGTCCTAACTCAGCTGATTAGGATTGTCTGTGTGAGTTGCAGATGATCTTTTTAGAATTTGACTTCAGCCAGTAGCACAGATAACGAGTTAATCTGTTGGCACTGGCTTTATGCTTTATTTTGCCTGTCAAATCCTAGCTAGCACTAGAGGGTTCTTTTGTGAACCTTGAAGATCTTGTTGCCCAGAAGAAATTGCATTGGATAAATGTTTTTTTTTTTTTTATTTTAGGCAAAGAAAGGGAAAATGTTCAAGAATTATTAACAGCTCAGTCTTTTCTGGACCAGAAAACAACTCTAACATAGAACAGCTGCATCTGAAAACAAAGTGGTTTCAATGTTCTTGCGTTGCCTCACCTGAATAATAGCAGTCAGGGCTTTGTTTCAAGACTTAATTTGTTATAGGAAGTTAAAAAAAAGAGACACGCACGCAAACACCCCTATGGAAACTTTTGCCTACAATAAGTGTCAAGGAGAAGGAATGTTATTGATTGCAATAGATTTACACCCATAATGAATTTGGCCGGCTGGTCAAAAGTCTAGTGGGTGTGTAAATGGGGAGGTGAAGCGGGGAATGACGTACGTAGTGGTTTATCTGGAGAGTGGAGCCGCAAAATGTTGTAGTTACACTTAAGTTTTATTAAAAATGCCATTCTAACGAGCCCTAGTGGCCCCAGCACATGGAAAGTGGCTTGCTGTGTTTTGAATGGCACTGAGTAACACCCCAGGGCCTTAAATCAGTTCAAGATGTGTTGGTGGCGTCTGATGTTAAGCATAGAAGGGAAATTCAAAGCAATATAGATTTAACCTAGGGACCCTTCTTTTGCCTGATGCTTATCAATAATGCAAGCGTAAGTAAGAGCCAGGAGAAATTCAGTATGGAGGCAGAGTATTATATGAATCTGTGATTTTATTAGTAATATTTTTACTGGGAGGTTTGGGTAACCAATCCAAGCAGCAAGACGTTGAGATGTGGACAACAAAGAGATAAAGTCAGATATTCCATCCTGTGTATTTCTGCAGACACTACTTGATGTGCTGTGCCCAGGGAAACTTAAACCAGGGGGAAAAAAAAAAAGAAATTACTTTTTTTAAACAAGGCATATGGATTAAGAAAAAACAGCCATGGAGTGAGTGGGTGGAGAAATCCTGCTACACATCTCAAGTCAGAGAGGTGGTTAAGGGATTTGTTATACTGCAACAGCTGACCATAGAGGATACTAAAGGCAAGAGAAAACCAGGAAAATGTGAAAATACCTCTAATCCCAGTTATAAGGAACTCACATATTTCTTGGTATTTATATGTAATGCTTTGCGAAGATGTTTAAGTGGAGTGCCCCTGTCACAAGCAGTGGATAAGATAACCCCTATGTCTTTAACCAAGGGCTGTGCTTCCAAACCTTGCCATAGCTAGGACGCTGCTCTGAGAGTGTCTCAATGTCTCATCTGTTTTGATGGGACAGGGAAAATTATGGTTTCAGAGGTATTACTAATACACCGAGAAGGATTTGCCAGGTATTTGGATTTCACATGAGCTGCATGTATTTGCCACCTGCTAGAGTCAAAGCTTTGCATTCCAGGTTCTGGGATGAAAACCAGAAGACCGAGGTGCACCTCTAATGACTAGAGATAGCATGATGAGCTTGGATGGTTTAAGTTGCTGATGGCTGTAATGGCAGCAGAAACTTGAAATATGCTGAAGGCCTGAATGTCCTTTACTCTATATCTATGTGGTCTGGAGACAGACAACCACTGAGTCATGAACAGCAATCACTAACTTATGAGACGCAATTAGAAGGGAACCCCAGCAACCACCTAATGAAATGTCAAGGACTTGGCACAAATACCTGTGGTGATACAACGAAGGAGTCTTAAACTCTTACCTTAAGCACTGCTTGCTTCCTTTCCACACTGACAGCATTAGCAACAACGTGACTTAGAGTGTCTAATTATAGGATAATTATTGTTGTTGCATTTGTAAAGGTCAGTCACTAGAAGCTAGGACCCTAAGGGAACAGAGACAAGAAAGGCGAAGAAGGAAATGGGAGGAGCAAGGTTCTTGGACTTTTTGACCAAGTAGAAACAGACAGGGAGATATGGCCTTTCTCTGTAACTGGACCACAATTTGTAGTCATGTAGCATTAATGGCTTGTTCTTACAACTAAAGGCCAATCTTCTCCTGGTATAAGTGTGAGCTAGAATTCAGGCCACATCTCTTGCCTTTCTTCATACCTACAGTGCCAAAGAATGAAGCCACTGTGGTGATATGTCCAATTACAATCCATATACGTCACTGCATCTGAAACTGTCTACTCTCTTTTCCTGCTTCCCTCCCGCCTCAATACAAAGGAGGCAGTTTCTGGGCTGAAGCTTGACTTTTGCTCCTAAGATTAAAGAAAAGGTAAGCTCAGGCGAAGAGAGGAAACCAACTCCCAAGATAAACTGTCATAAATGCATAGGGAAGGTGCACTCAGAAAGTTAATAGCACAGTATTACTCACATACTTAGTGACCACCGTCTAAGAAAGCAGAGAACATATTTCAGATTGATAAATTCAATCTCCTTTCAAATCCCCAAGAAAGAAATCAGCTGTGCTACAGACACACTGAGGATCGTGTTGCTTTTTTTCCCATATGGGATTCCTGATTCCTGCCCGGTTTTTGACACAGAGGTGTGGGGGCCACCAAGCAGAGGATCACCCATACCTTTCAGCACAGTCTTTGAAGGGAAGACATCAGTCACCTATGTACTGAGTACATTCTGTAAACTATAGCATATTCTTCAAAACTATTTCATTGGAGGGAAGTCTGCTAACCAGTAAGTAAGCAAATAAATAAATCTGTGCAGAGAAGCTGATCTACATCCACTTCAAGAGCTTCAGATTTCACTAGGAGAAAGCACAAATCAAGACTGCAGCTAACAGGAATAATTAGATTCTTTTGGGTAATCATCAGAACAGAAGAAGGAAATATTATTTGGACTTCTATCCACTGTATGAGTATCTGTCTGCAGAACAAAAATTAATTTATTTGGTGGCTATAACAAAATCAGAAATTGGCAGCAATTGTCAGGAACCTTGAACTCATCCTGTGCAAATCAGATTGGCACACCTAATTTATTTTTTATAAGACTTAAAAATAGGTCAAAATTCCTCACTACAATTAGTTCAACTTAGTATATGCATCTTTGATCTCTTAAAACATAATCATACTTTTCTAAATTATCCTCATTTCATTGAAACCTGGAAGATATGAAAGTAGGGATGTACCTGAACCTGACTGAGGTTCTCCCAGGAATTGTTTTGTTACACCCTTGTGAGGTGACAGCGTAAGTCCTTCACCAATGAGCCAATGCAACTTTTTTTTACTCCTGCAGTATTAATTTAGTATTTCCGTCACTTCCACACAAACAGGATGAAAAAGCTTTCTAAAAGAGAAAGCATATTCATTTTGGGTTTGTGAAAAATAGGTTGAACATTAGTTTAGCTTGAATCCATCTGTATGATTTTAGCAACCTGTAGCATCTGTTTCCTAAACACAGAGCAAATTTAGGGCATAGTCACAGAATACTTATCCGAGTAGTTGATTTCAGAACACCATGGGAATTGACACTAATAAGATTTATTGAATCAATTAGACATAGATCCTGTCTCTGATTTTGTCCTCTTTGGGCATTCTAAACTTTATTCCTAAATTCAACAGCATTTCTAAGGGCATTCTTAACCTTCAACATTGGATTATATTACACAAGGAAAGAGAAGTCATCACTATAAAATGAAGAGAAAGGAGAGCTTCCAAGGTAAAATTTAAAGGGATAAAATGAGTCAGTGGGAGGAGGAAGAGAAGAGTTTTGGATAGATTGGTCAAGTCAAGGAGAAAAAAAAAAGTTATTTACAACTTTCATGACTCATTGGAAAACTGTAGGAATGAGACTTAAAAGGGAGAAATAAAGTGAATATATATGTACGAAGAAGATAAACCAAGGGGATTAGAACTCTAAGTGAGACACAAGTATTCTCATTTTCAAATATCAGAAGTTATTTATCAAAAGATAATTGTTCTTTGTGGTAAGAAGAGGTTTTTACAAGTAAAAGTAAAAGGGATCTAATGGATAAAACTGTAGGGGAGGGAGATCATAACCTATGCTTGGTATTTCTGTGTCCACTTCAGTGCTCTCTCTTGGTACCCCCACATGTGTATCTAAAGAGGGAAAGGGTAAGAGTAAATGATCCAGGTAAACAAGCACATTGTGCAACACTGCATCTGGAAAACTGTGTCAGCCTTTAACTTGTTTAACTGGCCCTCCTGTAGCAGTAACACATCATTACTGCTTTCCGGTGTTTATTAATGTCATTTTTATGGTTTATTTGTAGCAAGGTTCAAATTCCATGCAAATAGATGCTTAAAAAAATCAGAGGTTTCACAGCCTTCATTATTATATATTGTAAAAAGGAGATTGCACTGAATATGGATGGGGCAGAGAAAGAGACTCATGGAGCCTCATTTGCATAGATTTGTGGTCTTACACGGGGAATTTGACAAAGTAGGGATCCTGAAATCCTATAGCTACCAAAATAAACACGCCAGTCAAACCTGTCATTTCAGACTAAAGGTGCTCAGTTCTGCTGCACTAAGGATTTTTCTCTGTGCCGAAACGGTCAACACCCCCTGAAGAAAATTGGTGGAGTTTCATTCCCAAGCGTGGTCAAATGTCCGGGACTTCTCAGAATTAGTAGTCATCAGTCCTTTAATAATAGTTTGCAAGGCAAGACCTCATTCCCAAGCCACTCCTGGCCTGCTGGCACAGATGGACTGCAGCACACAGCAATGTGATTCTTCTGTTCCCTCTGAGGGAAAGGATGCAGCAGACTCAAGCATCCCAAATGACTAAGCACCCACCAAAAAGGAAAACTAGATGGTTAGTCATGAAACAGAGAGCAATCATTCACTCCATGGTAAGGAAACTGATATCCTGAGCTCAATACTAACATCCAAGCCCTGTGGAGAGCCAACAGGGACCTCTCTGACATTTTGTCCGCTTTTTTTTTCTCTCTATAGAGTCTGAAATATGAATATATACATGTCATCTTCTGTGTGTAAATCAGGAGAAAAAGCTCACTCTAAGAATGTTCTTTTCTCTACAGGAATGCCAAATAAAGAGGTTTAAAAGTGCTATATTTGATTTAATTTGAACCAATGTATTCAGTGAGTTCTCCAAAGACCTAAGAGAGGATACTGAGACTTTTTTTCCCCCAGATGACTCCCAGCATAAATTCAGTGATAAATTCTCAGTTCATAGGTGAGCATTTTCGAGGTAGTCTAGAGCACAGCTTGAAAATTCAACAGAGAGGTTTACTGCAACCTAAAATCTTGGACATCTGAGAGTTTCAGTTTAGCAATTCTAGTCATCTATTTCAGCATGTCTTCTTTTAGACACTTACTTCAGGTTTAAAAGCTCATTTCAGTCTCAGGATTTCAGTATAGGGAAGGAGCTAATTCTAGGTTAAACCCTAATACAAATAGAGATCTGACAACATGACTGTAAGGGATATAGCATTAAACTGAAAGATACCCGGTTTGGCAAGTGAAGCTATTATATTTTGTTATGAATTTTTCAGTGAGAACATTCAGTTTCCCTTTTTGGGTTACCTGCAATGCCTTTGAATCTGCAGATCTTCACATACAGCTTTCACTCTGTCTTCACTACAGGAAATGCTCTCAGCTGGCAGAGAGAAGACACACTTTGACCTCATGACAGCTGAATATATAACTTAGGGTCAGGTTTCTCCTATTGCTTCTCGTTAAGAAACCACATTTCTGTTTCTATCAATACTCTCTGTGTTTCTTCTCTGTTACATTCCAGATCACTCAACAGAATACTTGAATCTAGTAAGGAAAAAGGATTCAAATACAGGTAGTGGAACCAGGCTGAGGATTTTTAGTCATGCCTCTTGGGTATGTTATGCCCACCTGGTCTGGCTGAAGGCTGCACCATTCCAAAGATAAGAGATTTGTAAATGCTTACGTGCTCACAGACAAGCACAGGGGGTTCACAGAAGCTGTGCTGGCAGGACTAAAGCAGGAAAAGAAAAGAAGCATATTGCAAGGCACAGTCCTGGCTGTGAAGGCAAGATGACCTATGTATATCTCTTTCCTCTTTGGGTGAAATAGTGCTAGACCTCCTCCCAGATCACACTTCATTCTATCAGCAGCCCTGCTGACTTCACTATGACTATCCAGTCTGGTTACAAGACTTACAGTCTGGCCCTAATTTCTCTGCTTCTTAATTTGGGAATGGTAAAGAGACTTAGTCAAAATATCTAAAAGCCCTAGACAGTTACTACCAATTGCAACAGAAAAACTTTGCAAAAGTAGATCAAATCTGGCCCTGTTAGCCCTCACCAGCCAATGTTTTGGCTCTGGGTATTTTTTAAGTTCCTTTCTTGTCACTCTAAATCAGATGATTCACGCTGGTAACATGTTGTATCGCTTATCCAGTAATGCAACCTAATAAAACCCTGCTTAAAACCATTTTCCTTAAAGAACCAGAAGAATTTGTTCCTTGCAGAATCAAACCTGTGTTCTTAATAAAGGCAGATTGAATAAAACAAGCCCTGTGAAGTAAAGGGACTAATTTAACAGCTCGCTGATGAAAATCTGTGGCTACCTTCCCCCTCCCTCACCCCTTGCATGAGAACAGATGGTTTAACACAAGTTTTGAATGTCAAGTTAATTAAAAAAAAAAAAATCCATTCCTCTTACAATCCTTGGGCTAAGACTTTAAAAGTTCCCTGCTAAATCGGAATGCCAATGCTCTTATTTTGAGCTCTGTAATAAGGAAACAGACTCATTAATGTTCTGCAATTATTGAAGTAGAGTGATGGTCATGGATTAGCCCTTGAATTGAGCACGGCAGGCTCCCTTGGCAGCTAAACATCAGAATGGAATTTGAAAACCTCTGTTTTGTTCTATTTTCTCCACTGCTCTTAATCTGGTGCTGGAAACAGGTACAATCACCTTGATAGCAACATCCCCAGAGGGAAGGAGAAGGCATTCGGAAGGCAAGATCATTTCTCACAACAAGGACAACAGCAACTTAAAGTGTTAGTATTTGATTTGCTTGAACTCTGAAAAAAAAACCCTCAAGTTATTTCTTCTTAGGCTGGGATGCACATGTTTCTGGGATGGAAGGTAATAGCTTGTTAATGTCAGCAACGTTGTATAAGAATCAGCACAGGACATGAGAAAACTAAATATTAAATTTGTTCCTAGTATTGCTGCAAGCTCACGTCCCAAAGACCTTCCAGTCTGAAAAGTCACTTTAAATAACTGGGAGGAGTTTGGGGTAGATGAAAAGTAATTGCCTGAATTAGAATCATCTTGGCTGAATGCATTTAATATTTTCACACGTCAAACATTAGAAGATCTTTAAACAACCAAGGGTACCTGGAGAAGAGTTTTGTTTTACCTCTCATTTACAACCAAAGCATCTTCCAGCCCTGTTCCTGGAGACTAACAACAGACAAAAAGTCACCCCTAAAAACTCAAAAATCTTTTCTTCTGTGATTTTCCTCACCCAGATTTCTACCCAAAAACTGATTCAGTCCAAACATCCTTAGTACCAGCTCTTAAGAAATGAGAAACTCCTAAGGCTACAAGGGATGCCTTCTGATTGTAACAAGAGTGCAAATTTATGATGAATTTGAATAGGATCAGCTAATTCTGATCTTGTCAGGATCCTAATCACAATAGGACCAAAGCTAGTAGTTAGTGAAGTCACTCTCCAGTCCTTGTTGAAGTGTAAGTTGGAGGGAAATCTAATCAGCTACTGGGAGGGAGAGTCCTTCTAGTTACCTTATCCATTTTTGATCATATCTTTTACAAGCTGGAGCAGCAACACTCAGAAACCAAAACAGACACTGAGAATTTGTTTTACAAACTGAACATGTAAAACAGAAATATTCAGTCATCAATATGTAGATTTTGAACAGAACTCTTAATTCTGGAGTTGGGGTTGTTGTTATTGGTTGGGTTGTTCAGTTTTTTTAAGTCAGTCTTTGATTTTTGCACCACAACTTGATCGTGGATTGCAAAACCCCAGGAGCAACTAATTGCAGAGACAAACTCTTACCCTACTACAGTCTAATTCCTTAATAGCATCCTTGAATCAAAGAGATGTCTAAATGTTATCACACGCACCTGTGATTAATAGCTCCCACAATCAATTACAGATGCAAACAGGCTGGAGCAGACTTGGTCCATAATGTGAATGGGTGGAAGGTACAATGTATGTGACCAAGGGTTCAGTCTATTTATCACTTACTGCCAGCATTTTATGGAGCCAAAGTTTTTACAGTTTAACCTGAATGGAGCAGACTAGCGACCAACTTTAAAGAGACTGAAAGTAATCTACAGATGATTGCATAAATACTGTTAATAACATTATATCCCTCCAGCTCAGGTGTGGCTGATACTCTACCTGATGTTTTAATTGGCACACGGGTTCATGGTAATCATGGTTTATTGGAAACAGAGGAAGTCTTCTGACTTCCAGTCTATTTTTTTTCCTTCTTCATTGCTCTTCAAGTGATTTTTCTCTGTACAGTGGTAACTGCTAGGGATTCTGATAGACTGTGGTGAAGAATGAAGTGTTTACACAAATAGCCAATGGGCATACAAAAGATGCAGTAATTAGGACTAAATTGGCAGGTGGAAAGTAAAATGGGGCAAAGCAGTGTATATCTCTTAATTGTGAGCAAGGGGTAAATATGAGTTGTCTTTTCTTTCTTCCTTACCTGTACTTTCCTCATGATGTACCTTCTATGTTGTTGAGACCAAAACTCAGTGACTTCTCACCAAAACCACTAAACCATCAGTCAGACTCAGCAGATGAATTGTGAATCTACAAATCAACAGAGGTTTACTTAAAGTCTAAAATAAAACCCTAATGCTAGTTTTGATTCACCTGATTAAATGCGTAGGCAAAGTAGTTTCCCACAGCTCCAGGTACTGTGAAATATCTCCTCTCCACAGTTCTCTGGCCAAACTGTTAGCCAAAACACACAGTAGCAAGGTGCTACTGGGCACCAAGCCTTTGCCATCCCTCTCTCCCTTCCCCCAGCCACCTTAATTTCTCAAGATCTGGTGTTGCATCACACAGTTGTTCTTCCAAGCAGCTTCATCTTTTTCGGAACCACAGATGAATGAAATGGGTTTTCCTTGCCACTAACATTGTGGGTTCATGTGTGTCTCTCTAATTCTGGGCCCCGCATTGCTACTCTCATTTTCTAAAGGGAAAATTATTCCCATAAATGTTAGCTGTGGGCTCTGCCTCATCTGTGCTTGTCTCCACTGCTGCTGTTTCAGACAAGGTTGTACTTGTGGGGAATTGTGGCTAGATAAACTCCAACCCAAGTATGGTATAGTTTGTCTTCTGCAGCTCTGCACCTGCTTAAACATTAAAAACTCAGGCAGAAAAAGTGAGATGTATGCAGACACCATGTCTGCACAGAATGTCTTCACAGAAGAATTAATTCTTAGTAAGTAAGAAAGTCAAACAGTCTTGGTGGCTGTAGAGGTTCTCTAGGTTGTTCTTCAGACAGCAGCTTTAATGACTGAAGAGCATAAATGAAGGGCTTTCTTCTCAGTAAGTTTTCTTTTCACTGATTCATTATTATTAAGGAAATGGGTGAATCAGCTATGATGTAGTAGGGACTCATTGTGGACCTTCATCCTTTATTAGGCACCTCCTGACAGAGCCTGACTGAAGCCACGAAGCTGAGGTCTTCACCTGACCTTGCACCCTTCCCCCAGCAGCCAAGTGTTGTTCAGAGCTTGGGTTCTTGTTTTGGCCTATGATAGAAGCTACACATAACACAGGGCAGCTGTGAAATATAGATCCCAAGCCAAAGTCTGATTTATGAAAACCTCATTCAGAGCGGTCTGTATGTAATGTTTTGGGCTGGAGCCATCTTTACCCAGATTTGGCACCAAGCACCTCTTAAAGGTTCCGTAAGAATTTGTGCTTGTTTTGGGTTTTGTTTTCTCTTGCTAAATTCCCATAGTTATTCTATCTCTGCATATCCTTTCTTTAACAGGAAACAGCTATGGAAATGCTGAAATATCCTCAAGAAAGGCTTTGTTTTGCTTTGATAGTTAAATTATTTCAAGGTCAACAAGAAGCAAAAGTATCAAAAACTTCACAAAGAAGCTTGTGAGACAAGACAAAACCCCACTTCTTCCTCAGAGATATCCTTACTGTGAGTATGGTTTAATTCCAAGCAATACGAAATTGTGAGGCTTGCTAGATGGTAAATGATTTATTATATGCCCAGGTTTGATTGAAGTTCTGAACAAAAACCCCAACATATGGGTTAAGGCACAGAATAAACCCACACTTACCACAGTCAAATCAATATTTGCACCTCCCAGAATGTGGCATCACTCTGTGCTTTGGGAATAAGAGACTGGACTCTTCACAAAAGCAAAAATATCCACTGTTAATATTGTGAGGAGATGAAATAAATAGTGAAGAAATTGTAGAGTTTCGGTGTTTTGGGACTAAGATCCTTCCTGGCTTCTAATTAGAGCCCACACACTCATTTTTCTCCAGTTGCATATTGACCATCCAGGATCCCAGTCCTCCGCTGGGGAATAGGCATTGTTAGTGCACACGTTATGTGATCCTTAAGAACGTTGATGCTTGCTTAATTTTGTGTGCTGGGAAGCAAAAGGGGGCATCTCTTTCTTGGCATATAAAAAG
This sequence comes from Nycticryphes semicollaris, assembly GCA_013400055.1. NCBI lineage: Eukaryota > Metazoa > Chordata > Aves > Charadriiformes > Rostratulidae > Nycticryphes > Nycticryphes semicollaris. The sequence continues at coordinate 1,028,918 of VXBJ01001595.1, read as the reverse complement.
AATTTGACTGGTTTGCCCCAAAAGCCCTATGTGGCAGCTGAGCATCTCCATTTGGAGAAAGATGGGTGGAATTTCCATTAATCTGAAAATGGGAATAGAAAACAAAAATGACTGCAGAATTCTACATGTGTGAATTAGCTCTTACACTTTCAGACTGCTGCCTCATATAGGCAAGACCATGACATTTGAAAAATCAGTAATAAGTTCTGGCTTTCTGTGTATATGTGCCTGCAAGATTAAAGCTCTACTGCCATGAACTTCAGTATTTGGCCCGTACTTTAACCTTTCCTAGAAAGTTACTAATTTTGCTACAGCACATGGACTGTACAATAGCCTCAGTGCAAAAGCTTTGTTTCCTCTTAAAGAAAGCTTGTGTTGTAAACAATGATCAAAAGGAACCAGGAAGAAGCAAGAGTAGCTGTATGGAAAGTGTTTGCAGTGCCCTTTGGTGTGTTCACTTCCCTAAGCACCTAGTGTTTTGCTGTCGTGGATGGCCTGTAATTTTCAGACACTTTTGGAAATGATGATGAATCATAACATTTTCTAGATCTCAGAGGAAAAAAAAAAAAAAGCATCCAGTAAGAGCCTGCAGTAGCATTTCCTCGTTAAATATATGTTTGCAGCACAACATGAAGTGCTGGGTTTAATGAACAGCTACAATTTACTTATCTTTTGAATGGATCACTTTAAATGCTTGTTGGAAAGTACCTTTCACCAAACTGCCCATTAGAAGTGAACTACAAAGTAAATGGATTATATATGGGAAGCATTTCTTATCTCTGTGAGTGCAATACATCCCCTGCAGAGACTTTTTTTTTTAAAGTAAAGGATATTTAATGACGCCTTTTAAAATTCTGATAAAATTAGCATGTTTTATTTTCTCCCTGCTACAAGAAGATTGACTAACACTTTAAACAATGGTAATCTGATGGGTACAGGTGCAGATGTACAAATTAGATGCTTAAAATAATAGGTGAGATTCCCAGTTAAGTATCTCATCCTGCTCCACTCTTATACTGTAAGACAATTAATGCTACATATTATGGGACAACTGGAAAAGTGTGTGTCCACTTCTACTCAGCATGGCATCTTAGCCTCTGGTACCTTCAAGGGAATACACTGAGTATTTGAAGATTTGGTGCCTTGCCTTCACTTTTTGGGAGGAAAGGCCGGGTCTGGATCATATTTATTAAGGTTTTCTCTTGCTGAGCACAGCGCAGACAGTTAGTATTTAGTTAGAAGTAGATTATGACAGTCCATTTTTTATTGCTTTTTTGCCATCATGAAATATTCTAACGTGCTGTTTCCCTTTCAGCTCACTGTGGTCATGGTTCTGATATCGCTGATGGTAACCATTGAGGGGGCTGAGCTACCTTTGGAGACTGCAAAGGTTACCTCCATATCCACTGCTGGGGGGGGCCCACAGTTCCCACACAGTTGGAAGCTGGTTTGATGCAGGGCATGGCTCAGGAGGAGATTTCTGGTCAGAAGCCTGAAACACAGTAACTGCCTGATCAACAAAGCCTGCAAAAATAACCACTGGGAGTTTACTGGGCAGTTCTGAGAGCTACCTGCTCACACACACTTCTCCCAAGGTCCTATCTGAGGGTGTTATCAAAGTTACTGCATTATATCATACCACTAAATGAAACAAAACAGATTTTTTTCGTGTGCATTTTGTCTTTAATTTGAGCTATTAATTTCAGGCTTCCTTAATGCCGCAAACGGAGGTGTGTGCATTTGGCTCTGTAACCAGTACAAATAAAACAAATAAAGAAAAGCAAATGTTCTGATTTACCCAACTATTTCTACAAAGCTGTTAGGGCTGCCACTATTTAAAAGATCATGCTCGAGCATTAGCCTGGCATTGTCTCAGTGATGGTAACAGAGGCAGACACGTGACAAGAACATCCTTTCCTCCCTGCACATTCTTTTCAAGAAATAGCTATTATCCCAGTGACTCATGGACAGTTAAACCGCCATCACCATCTCAAGGAACAGAGCAACAAGATCTGTTGTTGGGCTTGGCAGGATCCATTAAGCTCAAAGGGATGTGTCCTACTTAGTGATGACAGCCAAGTTCAATTAAGTTCTGTTTGACTTCTCTTTAGATGCTTCTTCAAACTCTATATGACCCTCCTGGCACTGTAAATCTCACAGAAGTGGGTTTCTTTATGAGTCTTTTGCTATAATTTTAGTTCTGGATGGGGTTGGTTATGAGAGTGAGCACAACTTTCTGCTTCATGCACTGGCACTTCTGCTGCTAGAGGCTTTAAAGCAAGTGAGAAGAGGACAACTTTGAGAAGAGGCAGGAAAACATGAATATTGCTTCATATTTTGAGCAAAAGATCATTTGGGGGGCAAAGGGAATGGCTGTCTTATTTTATCTGGGCTGACTACTCATCTGCTACTGGAGCCCTTCTAGTTTTTCTCCTCACTAGGAAACAGCTTGGCTACAGCCACTGCCTGACTGGTGAAGTCAGGGTCAATTTTTTCCATCTGGACTGCATTAAACATCTTCCATTTGCTCATCTCCCTCCCCCCAAACCACCCCTGCTCCTCCCCAGCCTCCCTTCTAATGCTGATGTGCTGCCAGACATGTTCCATTTCACCCACAGCCAAAAGGCAGCTCCAGTAGGATCTCATTAATTCACACTAATGATGGGGAATTTGGCAAATTAGTGAACTGACTTGATCCTGCCATTATTAATAGCCTTGCCATTGACTTCAGGCAGAACTAGATTGAGTCTTTGAATTGATAGCTCTCCTTGGACACCAGAAAGAGATTATGTTTTCTGAAATAGGCTGATTTCTGTTTGGATGATTGGAATTCAGTGCCATGCTGGTGTATACTACAGCAAAAGCAATGAACTCTAATTAATGTGATGGCTCACAACAGCTTTTCAGCTATTAAATCTCTGTAGAAAGGAAATGAAAACAAAAAGATGAGGTTTTCTTCCCAGTTAGTAGAATGCAGGAGCTTGCACACTGAGAGTCACTGTATGTCTCTTTGGCCATCAAAAGGTTTAGCCCAGTGAGGATTTAGCTGATGGGACTCTGCCAGAGATTTCCATGTGACTGGGGTGTATTCCTTAATCTTTTTGTGCCTGAGGTGCCTCCTGGAAAAAGAAGATATACTTTCCTTTCTACTTGATTATCAATGTCACTTGGCTGATCATATGTTAAAATCTAGTCCAAAAGAACTCTGTTTGGGGTACGAGGATGCTCTCTGGGCAATAACAAAGAGAAGTCAGTGATCCACTGACCATTTCTATTGTATCTTCTCAACTGTTACTGGTCATGTCTGAGTTTCCAGTCCAACCATAAATCGCAGTCACATCAGCGCAGGGAATGTCTAACGTTACCGTGCCAGCACGAGCTTAGCAGCCCCCAGTGATTCCTCTGCTCTTGTGATACCACAAAGGAGCAAGCTCAGTAGCATCAGCTGAAGCTCTGTAGGAGTAAAAATTACTTTGCATTTCTCAAGGTTAAAGTATTTTAATTTAAAAAGAGCAAAGCAGATGTATATACAGGCCTATTCTCTTAAAAGCACCAAAGGAGATAACTAGATTCTCCCTTTGGTGCTTTCCTTCCTAGAGGCAATGCATAATCAACTTTTGGTCTTCACAACAGTTTAAGGTAATAAGCCAGACCATGAACTGGAGCAGCTGAAGCACAGCCACATGTTACCTTATGCCAACTTTCAGGAGCAGGGTGAGGCAGACAGCTGGAGGCAGTAACGTCTTAAATCACCTCCATCACACAGAACCTGGCTGCTACCAAGCGAGAAGTGAGGGCAGGGTGAGACTAAGACTACAGTGGAAATAAATCCTCTCTCTAGTGATGGACTTCTTTATTTCATAGGCTTGGGCAAGTCAGTGGGAATTGGAGGTGGAGCCCACCTTGCAGTTATTCCAGCCACACAAGATGGGAAAGAACCGACTGGTCCCTCGGACAAGTTATTGATAAGTAACATTCCCTGAGCTTGGAGGAACATAAGACCCTTATTCCTCCTGACTTTTTTCCAGGAGCAGCAAGGAAGGGTTGACCTAGGCTTGTCCTCGTGGAGATCAGAAAGCTAACTCCCAGCTCTCAGAAGTAAATTACATCCCTTACAGATAGAGGATTGGGATTTTTAAGCAGACATTTTTTTTCTCTATGGCAACATCATCACATGGCGTTCCCAGTATCTGCTCTTCTTTATGTTCTTGCTATTCTGGATGGAAAAATGCTTACTGGGAAGTAGCTTTAAAGACAGTTTCTTATCTCCTAAAACATATATATTCTTTCAATCAAAGAGCATGCTACTTAAAACCAGCACTTTGCAGACACCATACTCTCACAGCTCCCTGTTTAATATCAAGAGTAGAGGGAGGACTGGGCCTTACTTCATCATATGTGAACATGCATGAAGTCCAACTTAGAACATATGCATATTGATTCTACTATGTTCAGGATTTTTGTTGTTGTGACTTGGAAAACAGCAAGTATTGAATAGATAGACTACTTTGGATACTTAGGAGAATTTTTGTGTTTTAAATTCATTGGTGATTGCACTTCAGGCCCTGCAATTTGATCTTTGGTTTTTGCTGCTACTTCACAAACTGGTTCCCACTCCAATTTCTATATGTCCTAGTGAGGCCAGCCCTCAGCTGCCTCCATGTGCCATTTCCGTCTGTCTCTTCCCATGCATTGCTCGGTGTTTGTAATGCTTTTAGATTATTCCAGTCTTGCATGCAATAGTCTTCCATGCCATTCCTTGTTTTCATTCCTTCTCCTTCCCTTCCTCCCTCACCTCAAAGAGCAAAAAGTCTTAAAAGAAGGGAAATGGTCAGATCTGAAAAAAGAAAGGAAATGTGCCAGAAGGGATTAGCTGGAGTATGCGTAGGCAGCTGTGTGCTCTGGAAGGAATCCGGTCATATTTGTTTTCCCTTGTTCTATTTTTCCCAAGTTTTCCTTTAGTTTACTCCAAATTTGGCTGTGTCTGGTGCTAAAGTTAGATGCCGTTCAATGAGATTCTTCAGATCTTGGAAGTCCTATGAGTGGTGAAATACTTGCTAGCCTGCCTTCCTTAGGCTTCAGAGTTAACAATCCAATGACATAACTCTCTCTCCCCAAGGAACTGTAAGACCTGGCTTTTCTACAGGCTCAGAAAATCTTTTGCATCTTGTACACATTATATTATTTTTCATAACTGTCAGTGCTGGGAATATTTTCAATGACAACAAAAATATTAGTGCCTTTATTTTTATAAATGACTGCTCCGATTCTGAGACAGCCATGAGCTGGCAACCTGGCTAGCTGAGCTATTCCAAACTGGCCCAGTTTGACTTGGCATCAGCAAGGAGGAAATGTCTCATTCTGCACTCAGCTTGCCAAGGAAGGCCTCGTTGCCTTTGTAGCAGTGTAGAATGACTGGCTGCTGCCCTTTGCTGCAGAGCTGTGAATGGTGCTCTCTCTGGACTAGGAAGTCAAGTGTCTCCCATGAGTGGGTCTATTTGTCTGTCCACAGCACCACCCACCTTCCTACTGGCATCATCTGCCTGAAGCTGGAAGTGTGGCAGCAGCACATACCAACCTCAAAAGCAAGCGCCACGTAGCATCCACATGAGTATTAATTGTATCGAACATGAATTAATGGAACTGCTTTTCAGGCTAGACTGAGAGAGCAAGAAGCAAAGACGCCTTCTTACAGGCAAAGCTATCAGCTCGAATTTATAGTCTAAATAAAACTGTTTGTTTCTTCCTTGATCTAGTTTACTACTTTTTTTTTTTTTTTTTAAAAAAAAAAAAAAAGGTCAAGAGCCTGCTTTGAGGCTCATCAAAGTAGCTGGGAGAACTTTCATTCCATCTCCCCTCCTCACTACTTGACAGGATTTGAATCAATCTGTTAAAAATGTGATGTGGCTTTCCACATGACTCTGAAAGAGATAACACAGACAACGACGAGGGCAAAGCCTCTGTTGTGCAACCTCATGGATCACACATCTCCCAACCTACTGGGCCACTACCAAGCCTCAGGCTTCCTCCAAGGCAGCCCGGGGTGGGATGTTTGTACAGTTTGCTGCCCTGGATGACGCTTTTAACCACAGTATGGGAAGCGTCCCAGAAGACTCTGCCAGCGCCTAGATCTGCCCTTTGATGTTCTGCTGCTCTCCAAGTCAAAGGGCAGTTTGGTCCAGAAAGTGGCAAAGAAAGATGAATACAACCAAAAAGTATTTCCTCGAGCAGCAAAACATATGAAACCTACTTTTTGGTAATTGTGCCTCGTAGCTGCTGTCTCTAGTAGCCCAGGTAGAAGCTGCTGGGATATTTGTAATGTTGCACTCACTCTCATTTAACTTCTCTGCTGTTTCTTAGGAGTTGAGCTCTGGTTACAGCCTTAGCGGGGATTTAACAGGATCTGTCTCTCTGCTATCCAGCAGTCTATTTTTGCAAAAATCACAGCAACCTGATTATTTCTGAGACCTCTGCCCCCTTGTCAATTTTGATTGGAGTTGGCCCAGGAGTTCAAAAGGCTGTAGCAGTTTGATCATATAATCCTGGCTTCCTTAGGAAACCAAGCTAAGGAACAAACAAACAGAAGTCCTTACAGAAATACTCCCTTGATGGCTGAGGGGTTTGTTGGTTTTTTTTTTTTTAATCAACACCTTGACTTCTATGAAGATTTTTACCTTCACTTCCCACAAAGATTGTCTTACAGATCAGTCATTGAATGTGCAGAAGTGGCCCTGGAGTGGTCACTGTTACAGGCAGGTTTGCATTAGAATTAGTCTGTACCCCAACGGGAGCCATGGGAAGCCAGCACAGGACCCAGGTGTCCTGCCAGCATCACCCCCTGCACCTACACTGAGGATGACTACTTGCAGAGTAATTAGCAGACATGTTTAACTGGAGCAAAGCTCAGACTTGAGCTGTTCAGTGGATGGGGAGTGCAGATGGAGAGGAGCTCCCCTCTGATATGTCCACCCAGCTCAAATCATGCTCACAGCCTCGGACTAGGCATAAGAAATGACACCTAACGGTGGTCCTAGCTGATGTTCAGCCCAACTTGGTGGGGCTGCTTTCCCCAAAGAGTGCAAGGATCTCTCTGAATCACTGGGGGCCTCCTGCACGGGCACTGGGATCGGAACCGGGCAAAAACTCACCGCAAATCACAGGCTTTGACACATCCACCCCAGTGCAGCGTGACTGCAGAGCAGGAGCACCTCGCTCGGAATCCTCCAGCTTAGCGGCCAGTTTCTCCTCCCTCCGCTTTCTCTTCCCTTGTTGCTCTTTCCATCAGCACTGACAGCAGATCTGCTCAAGGGGCAACTTTACAACCTAATTCCAATAAAAGACAGCAGCTGCCGACGCGGATACTCTGGGCAACAACATGCCAGGATGCTCCGAAGTAATATGTTTTGGTATTAATTGCAAACCCTTTCTTGTATCTGCCACTTGCAAAGCAGTTCTTAAATAAAAAATAACAATGGAATGGCAAATATGCCAAAAGCGATTATTTATGCACGTTCAGCGTTATTTGATCTCGGTCAATTACTATGTTCCAAAAAAGAGGCTGGAAAAGCAAATCTTTCTTTTTTTTCTTTTTTTCTTTTTTTTTTTTTTTTTTTTTAAGGAGATCGGACTAACATTTTCACGTCGTCAGAGGCGATGACGCCTCACTCCGCTGGCCGGGGTGTTTAAACGGCAAACACGCGTTTGAGGGGAAAGTTGACTCAGTGGCCGCACGCTGCAGGGAAAGGCACGGAAAAAGAGGAGGAAACGGTTTGTCCGCGGAGCGGGACGCGGTGTCGGCGCTCCCCGCAGCAGGGGCCCCGGCACCGCGCAGGGCTCTGGATTTACCGGGCTATAAATAAGCAAATAAGTGATTGGGAATGGCCTCTCGGAAAGCAGCGCCGGTATCTGTTCTTTCCCCGGGCAAAGGGAACAAGATCTCTCTTTTTTAACCTTTTCTTTCCTTTCTTTCTTCTCACTTTTTTTTTTTTTAAACATAGCTTTTCCCTCTGTAAGAGGTGTACATTTAATTATAAAAGGGCCTTTTTCTGTTGTAATCTGTTTCCAGTTCAATTCCTTGCTGGATAAATCCCTTAAACGTGTTGTCATTCCTTATTTATTGATTGCAGGTATTTGGGGTTTAATTGAGCAAGTCGGTCGTGGCCCAGGGCAGGAGTGGCGCTACATGAGCAATTAAATCTGATTAGCCCGAGCCCTTTAAGCCCCAGCTGGGTGATTGATAACCGAGACCAACATTCTTCAATTGACTCGCTACATCAAAAAGGAGAAAGGCTTAGAGGAGAAACGCATGGGTCCAACATGAAAAATAGCAAAGGAGCCGAGCAGATTAGATTTGCAAAGGAGCTGAGCTAACGGCGAAGGGAGCAGGGAGAACAGCCCTGGTCAGCCCATAAAATAAATCCGTAAGTGTCTCCTCCTTTAAAACTCAGCCAAGGCTGCTCCCTCCCCACAACGACACTTTTTAAATTTTTATTTATTTATTTTTTCCTTCCCCTTCAAGAGGCTAAAGTGACCCGAGCTGAAGTGAGAATGGGCAAAAGCGGCAGAGCTCGGTTTTTAACACCTCTCAGCCCTCGGAGCTGAGCTCCATCCATAAAGCTGTCGTCTGTTTGTTAGTGTGTTTGTCTGCTCCGTCATTACACTTTTTGCCCGGTAGTTTAAGAAAATAAACTGGCAGGGAGAACAGGAGTGAGTAACCCCCATTTATCAAGCTGATGGATGTCCCGTGTCTCCTTTTGCGGGGGGGAGCCGTGGCCCGCCACAGGGAGAGGGGTGTCCCTGCCCGCAGCATCCTCCTGCCAATGCACCCGGGAGAGGTTGTTCCCGCTGGGGACGGGGACGGGGGGAGGTCGGGGACGTCTGGGGGGACAAGGATGCTCCGAAGTTCAAGTCACCGTCTTGGGAGGTGTCGCAGCGTTGGTCTTAGCCGCTGAGCTGTCTGGTGCTCCGGGAAGTAGCCCTGTTAAGTTCTCGGGTGCAGCTACGGAGAAGCACCCCTCAAGACAGACAGACACACCCCGAAGCAGCCCAGTTTTGTGCTTGGCACCAGAGATAGAGGTGGGGGGAGGGGGAGGGATGTGCAGGCAGCTCCCGGATCCGCCAAGCCTCCGCGGTGCCAGACCCCAGGGATCCCGACTTACGCGCGGAGCCACCGCGCCGGCACCGCCCGCCTCATCCTCAATTACAGCCAAGGCGACTTGACGGGAGAAATCAAAGGGAGGGGAGAAGGACGAGGGGGAAACCCCTCCCGGGGGCGCGGGGGTGGGGGAGCAGCGCGGACCCCGCAGGGCATCGCTCGGGGCCGGGGCGGGCGCCGCTGGCTCTGCGGGGCGCGGGGTGCCACCCCCGCCGGGGCACCGCGGGGCCGGGGAGGCTCCGAGGGCGCTCCCCTCCTGCCGGCCGACTTTTCCCTCGGATCAAAACAGCTTGAAAGCAGCAGAAATCACTGGGGAGGGGAGGAGGACGTCAGCAGGAGCTGGACTTCTGAAAACCGTTCCGCCCCATAGGCTTTAATATTAAAAACCCCCTAGGAGTCTCAGACACTGTATTAATTAGTGCAACCACCCATGAAAAGTTGGGTTTGGAACAGCATTCTTTGCCCTGTGTGAAACAGCAACCCTAATAAACAATTGTTAACTTGGCCTATTGCCTCTGGTAAATTACACAGCATTAAAAAATAATGCTTTTCATATTAGGCAGTAATTAAAGGTTGGGACAGCTTTAAAACAAGAGGGGGAGGGGGGGAATCAAAGAAAATATAAAAATGTTCTTTCAAGAGTTATGGGAGGCTAATAAAGTATGTCTGTTATAGTGCACCACTTTGCCCCCAGCTACAGCCAAACTGGAGCCACTGCAATTGCCTCTCAATAAGATAATGATATTCCTTTCTCTGCTATTAAAAGGCTCCCAGTGCAAACTTAAAATGATTTATTTAATTTAAGAAATTATGAGGTGTAACTTCAAAGCGTAAGCCGTTAGTAATGGAAAACACCAGGTTGTTTAAAATTATAATAATAATTGTTTGGAATACAGTGACATCAAAGTGCTTTCATCACCAAATAAAATATAGCACAGACCCCCAAATCCAGTGGAGTTTATTGAGTAGACATTTTTTGGTGTGTTTTTATTATTTCCTTATCAAGAGACATTATTTTAGCAGCTCCTTTTCTCAGCTTTGATGTTTTGACAGTCTTAAATTAATTTTATTGCATTTTTTTGGCTCGGAGATGGGAGATTATTCTGACTGCTTATTTTTCATTATGACTTTTTTGTTTTCAAGAACCGGTTTGTTATTTAACACAGCACCTTGATAAGCGCAGTTGAAATGAATTGGCCATTACAGGTCATTAAAAAGCAAAGAATTCTGTTTTCAAGCAATCCATTACACGTCTGGGAAAATATTCCTACTTAAAACAAACTTTGAGTTGAATGCTGGCATAATCAGTTTAATAAAACGGGTAGCGCATACTTTTAAGGAACATGTTGTGTTTTTTTTTTCTTTACGAGATTCTTGCTTGTTCAAAACACAGCAATCTAAGAAATACATATACAGAACATTTCGCCAAAAAAGACCTGTCTTTACAGTAAGACTATCACAGAATGTTTTTAATTTCCTTAAACAGTGTTATAAAACATTAATCGTACATGCATTGCTTGAGATTTTTCCTTCCCAAGGAAAGCAGAATTATTCCAATCCCCTTTAGGAAAAAAAAAAGAAAAAGAAAAAAAAAGTAGCAAGCATTTTAAAATATACTGCAGTTGCAGCTTTATAGACCGGTATTTCCACTAAAACAGCAGGGACAGAATTGCTCTGGTGTTAAAAGACTGAAATATAATGGATAGAAAGATTTTTATTCCTTTCGTGCAACCAGTTGGGAACTGCTGGTAGCACCCGCCAAACGCCTCATGGATTACGGTGGGAAACACGCATCGAGAGACTAAGGGAGGAAAATTCAAACCAAAACAAAAAAGCTCAACAAATAAAAAAAAAAAGATCCCAAAGTCACCCCCTCTCCTCGATGGTGTCCGGCACCGAAAAGGAGGGTGAACCGTGTCTCAGTTCGTTCCTGGGTTTCCCAGTGCGGAGATGAGCTATGCGGATTCCCTGAGATCCCGTAATGCTTTTCACTGGAAAAATATCCCTCCCGCCCTTGCTCTGGGAGGGGAAAAAAACCCAAAAACCCAGCCCAAACAAAAAAATTGAAAAAAATATAAATAAA